>RXID01014222.1:0-498501 GCA_005019695.1 Trichopus zeylanicus subsp. travancoricus
TTTCTCTATAAATATGTCCAAATTTTATTTATTTTATCAATAAATTTTACAAATAAGTCATCGAAGGTTTCAAAGATTAAAATTTAAAATTACAAGTTTCATATTGTACATTTACAAATAGACCCCCTTCAATATTTTTTTTATAAATAAGTCTATATTTTTAATCATATTTTAAATAAAATTTTACAAAAAAGACATTAGTGTTTTTTATATTTATAATTACAAATTTAATATTTATAAATTAAAAAATAGACCCTTAAATTTTTTTAAAAAAAATAACTCTAATTTTTTTTAAAAAAACTAATTTTTACAAATACACCCCTCGCCGGAGGCCCGACGGCGCGCCGGACGGCCAGCCGGCACGCGGCCGCGAACGGCCTCCGCACGCGGGACGGAGGCCGAGGCCGGCGCGCCGGCACGCGGGCGCGGACGGCCAAGGCCGAGGCCGTTCCGCCCCCGCGTGCCGGGGACGGAGGCCGAGGCCGGCGCGCCGGCGTGCCGGGGACGGACGGCCTAGGCCTTGGCCGTCCGCGCCCGCGTGCCGGCGCGACGGCCTCGGCCTCGGCCTCCGCGTGCGGGCGCGCCGGCCTCGGCCTCCGTCCCCGGCACGCGGGGGCGGAACGGCCTCGGCCGTCGCCGTCCGCGCCAGCGTTTCGGCGCGCCGGCGCCCCGGCCTCCGGCTCCGCCGCCCGCCCGGCCTCCGGCTCCGCTCCCGCCCGCCGGCCGCCGCCTCCGTTGCCGCCGCCGGCCGGCCTCCCCCCGTCCCCGTCCGCGCGACGGGGTGTTATTTGCAAAAATCCGAATTTCGGGGACTTTTCTGTAAATCAGAATAATTTCAGGGGTTTATTTGCAAAAATTCGAATTTCGAGGACTTGCTTGTGAATCTGATTTCTTTCGGGGTGTTATTTGCAAAAATCCGAATTTGGGACTTCTCCGTAAATTGGAATAATTTCCGGGGGTTTATTTACAAAAATCAGAATTTCCACGACTTTTTTGTACTTTGGATTTCTTTTAGGGTGTTATTTATAAAAATCCAAAATCCAGATGATATATATAAAATAACTGGAGGTAAAATCGAAATTTTTTAATAAAATTTTAATTAAATAACAATCGCGGTTGATAAATACCGGCGAATTTGGAGGTGAGAGTAATTACGAAAATTACGAAAAATTTATCGTAATTAAGATTAATTACGGGGATCACCCGTAGTTATCTATTTTATTTTTAAACTCATTGGGCGTCACTTCCGAAAATAGCCTGCATCCAAACAGCAAAAGTGACGGAAGCGATGTCATTTTCACAACTCAACTATAATCCAGACGCCCCTTTAGATTGAATTATTGTTGAAATCAATATGTTTTGGGTGCAATTTAAAACTTTAGTCATAATGATAGATCTTAATTCATAATAACATCATAATCCATCCCATCTTATTGTTATTATATATATATCGATATTCTCACATAATAATGTAAGAATGATATAAATACGAGTTAAATGGCTTTTGGGTTTATAAATGCAAAATGAAACGTGATGAAAATTTGATTTCGGTGTCATCTTGGGCATGTACGCTAAAATTGAGGTCTCGTGGGTGCTAATATGCAAAATATAATTTATGTAGGGGTGCAATTGCAATTTGTCGTCCTTTTTTTCAGAACCACTCATTGATGTTGACGTTTGTGGTGCTTATAGCCTCATCCATTCAAATACTCCAAATAATGACAAGAGAAAGCTGATTTCATAAATTTGAAGGGGTATATATGAAAAAACACCCCAAAATTTAATTTGAGGGATGATGGATTCTTGGCATCCCATGCGGAGCACGTGGGAAAAGCGGTTGCCACAGCGCGGCAGAAGAACAGTTTTCTTTTTACTTTTTTGTTCTGAGGGTCAGACTTTTAACCACGTTTTAGGTTCCGATGTTGATTTTCGAAATTAATATATTTCAATTATTTTAAATATTTTATAATCTAAAAAAAATTAAAATTAAAATTTATTTTGTTGCAATTTTAATTGAAATCGATATAAAACTTAATTTTTGACTTTCTTTAATTTGAAACTTTTTTTTTTTTGAAAAATCAACCCGGAAGCTTGCGGGACGGCTACCAATACCTGCTAAGCTTGATAAATCTCAACTTCAATTAAATAAATTACAATTAATGACTATAAAATGACGAGTGATTGTTAAAAAATCTCAACTCGTCAGATTAAAATTGTTATAAAATCAAGTAAATAAATTTTACAATTAAATAATTTAAATAAATCAAGTAAAATTGTTAAAAAATCTCAACTCGTCAGATTATAAATCAAGTAAATTTTCAATTTCTTTTATGTTGCTCCGATTTTTTAACAAGTATAATTAATTGTACAATTAATCAGTATTGGTAAGTTACAATCATTACATTTTTGATGATTGAAATTAAATAAAAAAATATAATTATTGTATTTAATTATACTTGTTAAAAAATCGGAGCAACATAAAAGAAATTGAAAATTTACTTGAATTAAATGGCAGATGTCCCTTTCTCATGCGCGACCAGATAATTTCCCTTTACCAGTCATGACATCTCCTCTATCTCGCCACATTTGTCCTTTCAATTTCATAAAAAAAAAAATTTTTTTTGGAGGTCCGGTCATGACATGCTTCTCCTCTGTCTCACCCCATTTGTGCTTTCTATTTCATGAAAAAGATTTACTTTTTTGGAGGTCCAGTCATGGCATACTTCTCCACTATCTCACCACGTCTGTGCTTTCTATTTCATAAAATAAATTTGTTTTCGGAGGTTTGATTCCGCCTTCTTGATAAGCATGGCATTCGATTGTAGTTGTCGGCTGTCCATTGACTAATGAGTAGACAAAGAATTCGAGATTTTTTGGTTTTCCCTTTTTTGGGTAAACAGCGAGACTTTCAAGTAGTCCAATCCATCTTCTTCTCTCATTAGTTGCCATGCTTTAAATTTGAAGTACCCGTTGGATCTTGTATAGAGTTCCTTTCCAGCATGATCTTTTCAAATATGCTATAAAGATGACACTCGATGATCTTGTTCACAAGATGGCTTCTTTGGGGATGCTACAAGGTGAGTTTTTTGTTCAGAATCCAAGTTTCACAATTTTGATTTTATGTATTTGATTGTGCTCCAGTAAATATGTTGTGGTTGGCATTTGTTCACTTGAATCCATTGCAGAATTTTCTGATTGATGTTCTTTTCTGTCACTTCTGTCTTGATTTTCTACCACTTCTGTCACTTTCTTCTTTATGCTCTTTTATCCAGTTTTTCTTTTTCCTCTGTGTTTTCACAATGCTCTTCTGGTTCCAATTGTGTTCTGTTTTTCAAGGATGTACTCTGACAATAAATGATTTTCTATCTATGTTCCTCGTCAGTCGTTTAGCCCGATTCAAATGCTTTTTGTGTTTTTCTACTAACCTGTCGGAAGTAGGTGCTCTTCTTGGCATTTGTTCGGTTAAATCACATGCATGTTATGAGATTGCTATCCTATTCATACTAGTAGATTTGTTTAGTCTCTGTCTACTAATTCCACTTCATGTTCTTGTTAAAGGATATTTCATTTATTTTGCATGGTTTTGCAGAGGGATTTTCTTGGTTTTGCATGGGAGACTTTGACATTGGATCTCTATGTTTTCAGAGAAGTATAATTGATGCTATAAATCTTGGTTTCTTGTTTGTCTTCTCTGTGGTGTTGCTCCATTCTTTTCTCAAGGGAAGAATCTCTAACGCAAGGAGGAGCAGAAGCTGTGTATATATTGTTGGTTCAATCTTTTGTGCAATCACAAGCATCATGTATCTTACTGCTGGTTTATGGGTGAAATTTATGGGGAATAACAGGCTTTTTCATCAAGGTTGGGCGATTTATGTCATTAGAAGCTTTGTTTGGATTGGTTTAGCAGCTTCCCTGCAGATCCAGATGACCAATTTGTTGAAAATAGTGGCTTCGGTTTGGTGGTTTTCTTTCTCAATTCTGAAATCAATTTTCGTTGTAGAAACGTTAGTTGAACACAAAATACTGATCATTGACATTGTATCATGGCCTGTAAACTTGTTCCTTATGTTCTGTGCTTTCCATATTGTTCAAAGCGAGAATTGTCAAACCTCTGCAAATGATGATTTGGTGAAACATCTATTGGTTGAAGAGAAAGCAGAACTTGGAAGGGCAAGTTTTCTTAGTCGCATTACATTCTCTTGGATAAGTCCTTTGCTCCACTTAGGCTACTCGAAGCTGTTAGTCTTTGATGACATTCCCTCTTTGAGTTTAGATGATACTGCCATCGTAGCCACCAAGGTTTTCCTTAGGGAATGGAATGATATAAACTGTGATAGAAGCTCAATTACAGGCAACTTGGTTATCCAAGCATTAGCCAGATGCTATTCAAAAGAGATGATACTAGTTGGAGTGTATGCTTTTCTTCGGACATCAGCTGTTGCAGCCTCACCTTTGCTGCTCTATGCCTTTGTTCAGTTCTCAAACCATGAAGAAAAGGAACTCTTGCAAGGTATGTTACTTGTTGGTTGCTTAGTAGTGCTCAAAGTCATCGAATCTCTCTCGCAGAGGCACTGGTTTTTCAATTCAAGGCGGTTTGGAATGAGAATGCGCTCTTCTGTGATGGCAGCAGTGTTTCAGAAGCAACTACAGCTTTCTAGTTTGGCTAGAAGGCGGCATTCAATGGGCCAAATCGTGAACTACATTGCTGTTGATGCATATCGCCTCGGAGAACTTCCTTGGTGGTTTCATATGGCTTGGAGTCTTCCTCTTCAACTAGTTTTAGGCATTGTTGTACTCTATGGAGTAGTTGGTGTTGGTCTTCTTCCAGGTTTGATTCCTCTTATTCTCTTTGGAATCCTTAATCTTCCATTTGCGAAGAGACTGCAAGTATGCCAATCCCAGGTAGTTGCTGCACAAGATGAGAGATTGAGAGCAACCTCAGAGATCTTGAACAGCATGAAAATCATTAAGTTACAATCTTGGGAAGATAAGTTCAAGAGTTTGATTGAGTCTATTAGAGAAGTGGAGTTCAAATGGTTGACAGAATCACATGTCAAGAAAGCTTATGGAAGTGCATTGTACTGGATGTCACCAACCTTCATCTCTTCAGTGGTTTTTATTGGGTGTTCTATTACAAAAAGTGCTCCGTTGAATGCAAGCACTATTTTCACAGTTTTGGCTACGCTTCGGGTGATGGCGGAGCCAGCAAAGATGCTTGCTGAGGTACTTTCTGTAATGATCCAGGCCAAGGTTTCTCTAGACCGGCTTAATATATTTCTGCAAGAAGATGAGCTCAAGGAGGATGTAATGAGGCCTACAGTAGGGTATTCAGGTTTGAGTATTCGAATTCGTGGAGGAGATTTTAGTTGGGAAGCGAAAGAAGCTTTTTTGACACTTGAAGGAATAAATTTGGATGTAAGTAGAGGTGAAAAGATTGCTATATGTGGACCGGTTGGCTCCGGAAAGTCATCATTTCTGCATGCAATTCTTGGTGAAATACCAAAGCTCTCAGGAACTGTAAGTGATTATAGCATTCTTGCAGAACTAATTCCAGATAAGGTTATTCTTCATGAGTATTACTGAGACAAAAAGGTTTTATTCAGGTTGAGGTATTTGGATGTACTGCCTATGTTTCTCAAACATCTTGGATCCAAAGTGGTACAATTCGCGACATCATCCTTTTCGGAAAGCCAATGAACAGCATGAGATACCAGATGGTCATCAAGGTCTGTGCACTAGATAAGGATATCGAAAATTTTGAGTACAGAGACCTAACTGAGATAGGACAGAGAGGCCTTAACTTGAGTGGAGGGCAGAAACAGAGAATCCAACTTGCTAGAGCAGTGTATAGTGATGCAGACATATATCTTCTTGATGATCCATTTAGTGCAGTCGACTCACATACAGCTTCATTTCTCTTCCAAGTAAGGAAGTTTGATGCGCTGGATACAAGTGAAAGACATATTTATTAGTTACTTTAATATGTTATGCTCTTCAGGAGCCTAATATCGTTTCATTTGGTTTCACAGAATTGTCTAAAGAGTGCTCTAGGAAAGAAGACTGTCATTCTAGTGACCCATCAGATTGATTTCCTGACAGAAACTGATAAAATTCTGGTATGTGTGTAGCTATTAATTTGATTTGAATTTGGCCATTAAAATGCAAAGCTAATGAATGCATTAGCTCAATATTCAGGTCATTCAAGGTGGTAGAATAACCCAGTCAGGAAGTCACGAGGAGCTCCTGAAGTCTGGGACAGTATTTGATCAACTAGTGAGCGCTCATCAATCTGCAATGAAAGTGCTGAACTCTGGAAATTGTAAGAAAAAAGAGAAAACCCGAGAAACTCTTCCTAATTATAGTAAAGATATGTTGAAGGATGTCTCAACCAAGTCCCTGCCGAAAGTTCAGTTAACAGATGATGAGGAAATGGAAATTGGAAACTTGGGATGGAAACCATACCTTGACTATATTCGTATTTCAAACAGCTCACTTCTTCTTGGCTTGGTTATAATTTCACAGTCTTCTTTCATAGTATTTCAAGCAATATCTACATATTGGCTTGCTTTGGCTACTCAACATGCTAAAATTGGCGACACAATGTTGATTGTAGTTTACACTGTATTCTCAATGCTTAGTGCTGTCTCTGCTTTTTTGAGAAGCCTGTTTGGTGCCCATCTGGGCCTTAAAGCTTCAAAAGCTTTCTTTTCTGCTTTGCTTGGGTCACTCTTCAGAGCTCCAATGCTATTCTTTGACTCAACTCCAATAGGAAGAATCTTAACCAGGGTAATTTTTTACAACAATATCCTTCACTTGGTACTGTCTTCATTTGGATAAGCTTGAGCAACAATATTAGATGATCACTCAACTGGTTGCTTAAGCTACCGATTAGCTTGAAAAGTACTGATGGTAAGAAATAATTTTTTAACACTCATCCTGTTGAATCTTTTTTTGGGTTCTTGATCTGATGCAGGCATCTTCGGATATGAGTGTTTTGGATTTCAATGTTCCCTATTCCTTTGTTTTTACGCTGGTCTCTGCAATTGAAGTCGTAGGAACAGTGTCAGTAATGTCAACAGTGACCTGGCAGCTACTTATTATTGCAATCCCTATCGCCTTTGCTGCAAGATATGTTCAGGTAATTCTCAATGATATTTTATTACTCGTTTTGAACAATCAAAATCTTTGAAACAAAAAAAATTCAATCTGAATGTTTCCTTGGCAATTTTTCTTTCAAGGGATATTATTTAGCTTCTGCAAGGGAACTAGTAAGGATCAATGGTACAACCAAAGCACCTGTTACAAACTATGCTGCAGAGACAGCACTTGGTGTGATCACTATAAGAGCTTTCTCAATGATGGAGTGGTTCATCAGCAACAATCTGAAGCTTATTGATGCTGATGCAACTCTATTCTTTCATACAAATGCTTCCATGGAGTGGGTTCTTTTACGTGTTGAAGTGCTTCAAAACTTGACCATATTCACCTCTGCTCTTCTACTAGTGTTGCTGCCTCAAGGAACTATAGCTCCAGGTTATATAAATTACCAAGTTATGTCTTGTTTCTTCGCTGACATTAACCAGTAACTTCTAATGGTACATTTGTGTAGGATTCATTGGTCTTTCTCTTTCTTATGCTTTAACATTGACAACATCACAAGTGTACCTAACACGCTGGTACTGTAATTTGGACAACCATATAATCTCTGTCGAGAGGATTAACCAGTACACGCAAATTCCTCCAGAACCACCTGCGATTATCCCAAAAAATAGGCCTCCATCTTCATGGCCCTCAAAGGGAAAGATAGATTTGAAACATCTTCAGGTAAGCATACTGGACACACGATGTTGTGTCCCTTGAGTCAATTCAGTAAGCGAATCTCCTAACGCAGTTGGTGTATTGCAGATAAAGTATCGGCCAAATGCACCATTGGTACTAAAGGGGATCACTTGCACTTTTGAAGCCGGGCACAAGATAGGGGTTGTGGGAAGAACAGGAAGCGGGAAAACAACCCTGATAAGTGCATTGTTTCGGTTAGTAGACCCAGCAGGAGGGCTGATCCTTGTAGATGACATTGACATTTGTTCAGTAGGTTTGAGGGACCTCAGGTTGAAGCTCAGCATAATCCCTCAGGAGCCTACTCTCTTTAAGGGTAGTGTTAGAAGCAATTTGGATCCTCTAGGACAGTACAGTGACTGGGAGATATGGGAGGTATGTTTGTAGCTACTGATAACTGCCAAAAGTTTACATGTTTATAGATAACCTTTTTTTGTCATTTTCAATGTTTAAGAGCTATGAAGAGGCATTAATTAGTTCCCAAGCCCAGAAATTTGTTTGAGAAAAATGAAGACATTATGTAAAAACAATTTAGCAATCATAGTTTCTCATTTGGGTTGTCACCTGTCATCTTCAAAATCAAAAAATTTGAACTTCTCATGGAAACATACCAAAAACAATACGAGATGGATAGATTGTTTACACTAGACTGCAATATGGTTGATTTTAATTGTCTATAGAATGATATTTGCTTACAGCAAGGTTAGTGAAGCACACGCAGTTATACATAAAATTTTTAGCCTCTCATGCAACAGCAAAAACATATGTTTGGCAAGATGTGGCATTCTTTTTTCCAGTGTTAGATGAATGATACATGCATATGTAAGTCTTGAAATCTAACTGAAATTATATCCACTTTTCCCTGCAATGCTGATTTCAGATTAAATTACGTGAAAAATAACATGACGCATTGTCCACGACAGGTGATACGCAAGTGTCAACTAGAACCAGCGATTAGAGGCCTTCCTGAACTTCTTGATTCATCTGGTAAGTTTCTTTGCCTGTTCATCTGTTACCACACTGTTATACAATGATTCAGACATGTTAAATACTGTCTTCATATGTTCCCGTGCCAAAAGTAAGCGATGAAGGTGAAAATTGGAGTGTTGGGCAACGGCAGCTAATCTGCCTGGGACGAGTCCTTCTCCGGCAGAACAAAATTTTAGTTCTTGATGAAGCAACTGCATCAATTGATTCAGCAACGGATGGCATAATCCAAGAAGTTATCAAACAAGAATTCTCAAATTGCACAGTGATAACCGTAGCTCATAGAGTTCCCTCAGTTACTGATTGCAACATGGTCATGGTGCTTTCCTATGGTATGCCATCAATTATTGTTCTCCTCGAATAACACCTAGTCATTTTACAAAAATAATTAAACTTACAACGATAATCTGTAATGTAAAATTTTCACTTTTCATTATCATCTTCAAAGAAAATTATCAGTTCTTATTAGAAAAGATTTGGATTAAGGGAAATTATATCTTTCTGAACACCATATGCATTTACATTTCAGGTGAAGTTGTGGAATATGACAAGCCTTCAAAACTGATGGAATCCGACTCTGCCTTTTCGAAGCTTGTTTCTGAATACTGGTCAAATTACAAGAGCAATTTTGCATAGATTCTTGCATTAATGTTGGAAAACATATGTTATTTGATGGAGTGGATGAATAAATTTGTGTGTTAATAGTGTTCATTCTTGAGTCTATAAGTGCTCGGACATACCTGTGTCACTTCAGCAAAATAAGTAACGCGAGCTATTTTTCCTGGAAATGTGTTTAAACACTTTAGAATTATTAGAGTTTGTGAAGATTGGATTTGATTTCTTTTTGTCAGGAAATTGAAACCACTCGGGTATACAGATCATTCAAATGCCAGTGTTAGATGTGATTATGGTACCTTATAGGGGGTTATGTGTAAAAATCCCCGATAATCCCTTGGAAAGTACTAATATCCTCCTATCACTTTCAAAAATACTAAACCTATTCAGGTCTCCTTTTACTAATAACCCCTTGGAAAGTACTAATAACCTCCTATCACTTTCAAAATTACTAAACCAATTCAGGTCGACTTTTACTAATACATTAACAATGCGGGTGGTGTTTTGTAAATATCAAAAGTAGATGTTTTCGCGAAAATATACAGGGAGTTCTGTGCAAAAGATCTATATCGCTTTGCAAATATCGATGTGATGCTTTAGATCGCAACCGTCCAGGGAACCAGAAACCGAGTTCGTTTAAACGCGATCACAGAGATGGAAATGGGGGGAAAACAATGAAACAAGTACTTCCCTTGGAACTCGTTTTCTCATCTTCTTCCTCTGCTCTTCCGCTACTCTCTTCAGCTCCTCGCTAGGGCTCCATCCATGAGGAGGAGAAGACGACGATCTCGCGATCGTGATGGCGGCGCTTGGCGGTGCGAATGGGTCGGAGGGGGGGGGGGGGGGGGGGGGGGGGTGGGGGTGGTTCAGAAAAGCGCCGAGATCGGGGAGCTCGCTTGCTTCGCCGTCGACGAGCACAGCAAGAAGGAGGTCCTCTAACACTTCCTATTGTTTCTCGTGTTTTCTGATTGAAATATCTTTTTCGAAGATTTTCTGATTGATATTGTTCTGATTTCGAGTACAATGTGACAAAAAATTTTTTTTCTTGTGCGTGAATGAAGCTTCACATTTTTTTGGATGTTGTAGTGGATCGAGTTTTTGTAACCTTGAAAGTGTTTATTTAGAGGAGATTGGAATCTCCAATTGTTTGGGGAAATTTCTCTTTGATTTTTTTTTTTTTCATATTTTTGGGATTTTCTAACAGATGTTATTCTGATTTCGGATGCAATATGAGCAAAATGCCCTTTTTTTTATCGTGGAGGAGTTACGGTTTTGAATATTATGGTGGGTCGAGTGTGAACTATGCTCTTTCTAATGTGATTTTGATCGTTACCTTCTCTAGTTTTTAATTAAAGGAGATTTTCTTTTTTGTAGTGATCTGTACAAACAAGGATTTTACGGTTTCTGTCAGTTTTTCTATTAGTTTTGGGCACAATTACTTATTTCTTGGTTAGATCTTTGAGCTTTGCTTAATTGTTTTTTTAATTGATTATTTCTGGTTTTTAGAGTTTTTTTTTTTCAGTTTGAATTAGTTCCGTCTGTTGTTAAAGGTAGATGAGGGTGGGTATAATGCTTTAAATAGATATATGGATATAATGGATGCGGTTAGGAATTGTTTAGAATTGAGTGAAATGTATGCAAGAGGCCTTACTTGGTTTGGGTGGGTTAGAATCACAAAAACAACTTTTCTGCATGTGGAATCAAGGCTCATTGCATCTGACCTTGTAACCACCCGTCACTCTATAACGGCCCATGTGTGGCATCTGGGATGTACTTCCTCAGCATTGACACGTGGAAGACGTTATGCATATTAGCTAAGGCTGGAGGTAAGACAAGTTTATAAGCAATTGCTTCAATTCGCTCTAAGATCTCAAAGGGGTCAATATAACGAGGTGCTAACTTGCCCCTCATCCCAAATCTCATCACGCCCTTTGTTGGAGAGATCTTTAGAAAAACATGATCGCCCACGGGAAACTCCAGATCCCGCCTTCTGGTATTAGCATAACTCTTTTGTCTACTTTGTGCTGTGAGTAACCTCTTTCGAATCACTTCAATCTTCTCGGTAGCTAATTGAACCAACTCTGGTCCCAAAATTTGCCTCTCACAAACCTCTGTCCAACACACCGGGGATCTACAATTCCTCCCATACAAAGCCTCATAAGGTGCCATTTGAATACCAGCATGATAACTATTGATGTAGGTGAACTCAGCTAGACACAAATGAGAGTCCCAGCTCCCCTTGAAATCCAGAGCACACGCTCTCAGCAAGTCCTCTAGGGTCTGGATTGTTCTCTTTGATTGACCATCAGTTTGAGGGTGATATGCAGTACTAAAACGTAGCTGCGTCCCCAAAGCTTCCTGAAAACTACCCCAAAATCGTGAAGTGAATCTGGGATCTCTATCAAAAATGATGGTGATCTGCTGTGTGGATCACCGCTCCGTCAAACGTGATCTGCTGTGTGATACGGATCACCGCTCCGTCAAACGTGATCTGCTGTGTGATACGGATCACCACTTCATCAAATGTGATCTGCTGTGTGATACGGATTACCACTCCATTAAACGTGATCTGCTGTGTGATACGGATCACCACTCAATCAAACGTGATCTGCTGTGTGATACGGATCACCACCCTCCATCAAACGTGATCTGCTGTGTGATACGGATCACCACCATCCATCAAACGTGATCTGCTGTGTGATACAGATCACCACTCCATCAAACGTGATCTGCTGTGTGATACGGATCACCACTCCATCAAACGTGATCTGCTGTGTGGATCACCGCTCCGTCAAACGTGATCTGCTGTGTGATACGGATCACCGCTCCGTCAAACGTGATCTGCTGTGTGATACGGATCACCACTCCATCAGCGGCTGGGAGTGCAGAGTGGTATGACTCTGCTTGATAGGGGACGTGATCTGCTGTGTGATTACGGATCACCACTCCATCAAGCGTGATCTGCTGTGTGATTACGGATCACCACTCCATCAGCGGTTAGGAGTGCAGAGTGGTATGACTCTGCTTGGTAGGGGAGGCAGCCACACCCATAAGATATCCTTGTTGATTCATTTCTTGCTGTGGATGTTAGTTTACCTAATCACCTTTGTCGTCGAATTATTGTTGTTGCCACTGTGTTAATTTTATTGTTGCCACCAAAAATTGATCTCTCCTATTGTTTGGAGGAGGTAACTTCCTACTGAGCATTCGTGGCTCATTCTTTGATTGTTCCTATCCACAGGAGAGTAGCAGCCTGGCACAGGTGTCTACGGTAGCAGAAAGTACGTGCGCAACTATCTTTGGAGCTGATTTATTTACATGTTATTCTATTTTTATGTAGGGGAAAACTTTTGAGGACTTGAGTATTTCCAGTGAGACCACGTTTTGTTATGTTATCTGAACTATATTCGTATTGATGAAATAAATTTTAATTCTATGTATTCTGTAAACCTTTTATTTGTATGTTGTCCACTTGTGTTGTGGTTCGATCGGACACGACAGGGGCGTCACATATGGTATCAGAGCATAAGGTTTAAGAATAACATAGTTTTAAGATTTATTTCTTGTGGTGCGAGGTATAATTTTTATCGATAATAGAATTGTCTCTATATCGATCGATTCTGGCTTTACACATTCTTTTATTGCCCCTCACTTTGCTATCATGCTGACTAGAAATGCTGAACCTCTAAAGACAATTTTGATAGTTGGAATACCTATTGGCGATAAAATGATTGTAGATCAAGTATTCAAGTAGTGTGTTATTAGCATTGGAAACTAAGAACCCACCATAGATCTAGTGCTATTAAATTTTAAGGATTTTGATGTCATTTTAGGCTTGGACTGGTTGACCGCTTATCATGCCAATGTTGATTGTTTGATAAAGGTAATAACTTTCAAACCACCTAGACAAGATACTTTTACTTTCTCCGGTATGTAAGAAAACTTTTCTCCTATCATTTCTTTTCTGCAAGCCCAACAACTACTGATGAAGGGTTGCAAGGGGTATCTAGTTTTTATCTCTGAGGAGCTATTGAGTACACCTCGATTAGAGGACATTCCTATTGTCCGAAAGTATCCAGGGGTCTTTCTTGAGAAGTTATTAGGATTGTCTTTTGACAGAAAGGTGGAGTTTGACATAGACCTCAAGCCCGGTGCAGCTTCGATCTCGAAACCCCCTTGTAGAATGACACCGGTGAAGTTAGTAGAGTTGAAGAAGCAATTATAAAAAAAAAAAAAAAAAACTTTTGGACAATGGTCACATACGCCCTAGTACATCTCCTTGGGATGCACCAGTCCTTTTTGTGAAGAGGAAAGACAGAACTATGAGATTATGCATTGACTACTGTCAGTTAAATCAAATCATAGTAAAGAATAAATATCCTCTTTCTTGGATTGACGATCTCTTTGATTAGTTACAAGGTACTCAAGTGTACTCGAAGATTAACCTAAAATCTGGCTATCATCAATTAAAGGTCAAGAAAGAGGACATCTCGAAGATGCCTTCAGAACTCGCTATGGACATTACGAATTTCTTGTCATGCCATTTGACTTGACCAATGCACCTGCTGTCTTTATGGATTTAATGAATAGGGTATTCAGGCAGTATTTAGATCAATTCGTCATTGTCTTTATAGATGACATTTTAATATATTCCAAGAGTCATAATGAGCACAAGCAACATCTCAGAATTGTGTTGGAAACCTTGGGAGACATGAAACTAACCATTATAACAGAGACTCAACGAGGATTGCTAGCTGGATTGCGCCTAGAGTCAAAACTGGTGTTGAAACTTAAAGAGTGCCAGTTGAAAGATCCTAGGTTGCATACCTTAAAATTGAGTTAACTCAAAATTCTAAACCAGGGTTTGATGTGACTACTGACGGTGTGATTCGATATCAGGGTCGGCTGTGTGTCCCTGATGACTTTCAATTGAAGCAAGAATTGCTAAACGAGGCTCATCGCTCTCGTTTCTCAGTACACCCAGGTAGCACAAAAATGTACCGAGACATGAAGCAAAATTATTGGTGGCAGAGCATGTAGAGAGATATTGCAGAATTTATTTCCAAATGTTTAGTGTATCAACAGGTCAAAATTGAACACCAAAAACCAGCATAAAAGTTACAGTCACTCCCTATCCCTGAATGGATATGGGATCATGTGACCATGGACTTTGTGGCTGGGTTACCCAGGACAAGGAAGGGGTTGGATGCTATTTGGGTTGTGGTGGATCGGTTAACTAAGTCAGCCCATTTCCTTCCTATTAAGATGACCTACTCCTTGGACAAGCTTGCTGAACTATATATGGAGGAAGTAGTAAAACTTCATGGAATACCTGTTACCATCATTTCTGATAGAGATCCCAGACTCACTTCACGATTTTGGGGTAGTTTTCAGGAAGCTTTGGGGACGCAGCTACGTTTTAGTACTGCATATCACCCTCAAACTGATGGTCAATCAGAGAGAACAATCCAGACCCTAGAGGACTTGCTGAGAGCGTGTGCTCTGGATTTCAAGGGGAGCTGAGACTCTCATTTGTGTCTAGCTGAGTTCACCTACAACAATAGTTATCATGCTGGTATTCAAATGGCACCTTATGAGGCTTTATATGGGAGGAAGTGTAGATCCCCGGTGTGTTGGACAGAGGTTGGTGAGAGGCAAATTTTGGGACAAGAGTTGGTTCAATTAGCTACCGAGAAGATTGAAGTGATTCGAAAGAGGTTACTCACAGCACAAAGTAGACAAAGGAGTTATGCTAATACCAGAAGGCGGGATCTGGAGTTTCCCGTGGGCGATCATGTTTTTCTAAAGATCCCTCCAACAAAGGGCGTGATGAGATTTGGGATGAGGGGCAAGTTAGCACCTCGTTATATTGGCCCCTTTGAGATCTTAGAGCGAATTGGAGCAATTGCTTATAAACTTGCCTTACCTCCAGCCTTAGCTAATATGCATAACATCTTACACGTGTCAATGCTGAGGAAGTACATCCCAGATGCCACACATATACTATCATTTCAGCAGTTACAGCTGAGGGAAGACTTGACATGTGAGGAGCCGCCAATCCGGATCTTAAAACGAAAAGAGCATGTGTTAAGAAGAAAGGTGATCCTTTTGGTAAAAGTACAGTGGCAGCATCACTCTGTGGATGAGGCCACTTGGGAGAGAGAGGAGGACATCAGGGGCAAATACCCCCATATCTTTTGAGTTATGCTCATTTTAAAATTTGGGGACCAAATTTATTTAACGGGGTAGGAATGTAACCACCCGTCACTCCATAACGGCCCATTACTCGGGCTTACAACCCACAACCCAATAACCGCCTCTATTTATAGGCAGCAACTATCCACTAAACCCGGACGGATAGAGAGAGTCAAGGGACAATCGTTGGGGAGGCTTACGGAGTGGCAAGAAGATTTGGGACGATCGTTATCGAGATTCGAAGTAGGTTAAGTTATTTTCATTTGTTTTCTCCTTACCTCTATTCGAAGTAGGTTAAGTTACTTTCATTTGTTTTCTCTTTACCTCTATTCGAACTAGGTGGTGTTACTTTCATCCGTTTCTCTTTGCCGTTATGCCCGAGACAAATTCATGTTGAATAATCGATAAACTTAATGACCCTCATGATATTTAGGAGGATGATGATAACCTAAATCTAAGTAAAACTGAGTAAAGAATAGATATGTCTGTGTTATACCAATCTATGGCATGTTTTGAGAATAGAAAGATTAGAGGGCTAAATTGCAAAATTCCCATCTTCTTCCCCGATCGTCCGCTGTGCTCCGGCGGCCGGCAGCGGAGGCGGCGGCGTGCGGCGCTGATGCGTGCGGGCGTCGTGCGCAGGCAGCACGGACCCGGTGTCGACGCAGTTCTGGCGCGTGATACGGCGTCGGGAGCGGCCGGTGGCGTGCGCACGACTGCACAGGCCGGAGTCGGCCAGAGGCGCGGGGCAACGCGGGTCTGGCGACGCCGGAGGCGGTGGTCTGGCGGCAGCCACGGCCCAGCGGAGACGTCGGCGTGCGGCGTGGCGGCGTGGCGGCGTGGCGGCCTGGCAGCGGGGCGGCCTGACGGTGGGATGGCCTGGCGGCGGCGGCGGCAGTAGAATTAGGGTTAGGGTTTTGAGGAGGAAGAAGGATTAGTTTAATTAAGGTTTAACTTAAAGTTGATTATGGTTTTGGTTTAATCCGAAAGTTGGTTTCGGTTTGGTTTAGTTAAAAGTTGGCTTTGGTTTTGGTTCCGTTTAAAGGGCTGGGGTGGGACTCAGAATCGGTTTTGGTTTAGATTCTGGTTGTGGAATTGGTTTAAATTAGACTTAAGGATTAAATGTGGAATTATTAAGGACTTGGGCGATGTATCGCTGGATCAATGGCTGTTGATAATAACATGATAAATTGGAGGTTCATAAGGTGGAATTGATGGAAATTATTTATCTTGATGGCGGAGTTATAGGGGACGTGATCTGCTGTGTGATTACGGATCACCACTCCCCTTAAACGTGATCTGCTGTGTGATACGGATCACCACTCCATTAAACGTGATCTGCTGTGTGATACGGATCACCACTCTATCAAACGTGATCTGCTGTGTGATACGGATCACCACCCTCCATCAAACGTGATCTGCTGTGTGATACGGATCACCACTCCATCAAACGTGATCTGCTGTGTGGATCACCGCTCCGTCAAACGTGATCTGCTGTGTGATACGGATCACCGCTCCGTCAAACGTGATCTGCTGTGTGATACGGATCACCACTCCATCAGCGGTTGGGAGTGCAGAGTGGTATGACTCTGCTTGATAGGGGACGTGATCTGCTGTGTGATTACGGATCACCACTCCATCAAGCGTGATCTGCTGTGTGATTACGGATCACCACTCCATCAGCGGTTGGGAGTGCAGAGTGGTATGACTCTGCTTGGTAGGGGAGGCAGCCACACCCATAAGATATCCTTGTTGATTCATTTCTTGCTGTGGATGTTAGTTTACCTAATCACCTTTGTCGTCGAATTATTGTTGTTGCCACTGTGTTAATTTTATTGTTGCCACCAAAAATTGATCTCTCCTACTGTTTGGAGGAGGTAACTTCCTACTGAGCATTCGTGGCTCATTCTTTGATTGTTCCTATCCACAGGAGAGTAGCAGCCTGGCACAGGTGTCTACGGTAGCAGAAAGTACGTGCGCAACTATCTTTGGAGCTGATTTATTTGCATGTTATTCTATTTTTATGTAGGGGAAAACTTTTGAGGACTTGAGTATTTCCAGTGAGACCACGTTTTGTTATGTTATCTGAACTATATTCGTATTGATGAAATAAATTTTAATTCTACGTATTCTGTAAACTTTTTATTTGTATGTTGTCTACTTGTGTTGTGGTTCGATCGGACACGACAGGGGCATCACAGACCTTCTGTAGAACCCAATTTCACATGAGCTTCCTGCACTAGGATGCCGCTAGTATATATCTTTTGACTCATGGCTCTCTGTCACAGATTTAATTTGTTATTTGTAGGTTGTAGAATATCTCAAAGCTAGACAAATGGTTTGGCTAAGTCCTTTTGGCATTTCCAAGTTGATTTACAGCTTACCAAGATTCAGGTCAATCTTACATTCTTGTGGATTAGTTTTTCCCTGATGATGTGATCAATCATTTATCAATGAATTTGCCATTTTTCTTTGGAGGAGTATGGCCTTGTGATAATGCCCATTTAATATTAAGCACTCCTTTGGATGCCTTGCTCAAATTATTGCCATGACTCTATATTCAAGGAATGACATCAAAGATAAGGAAAAGGAGATATAGGAGAAGTAAAGAAAATGAAACAAATGCTGCTCTAGTATAATATTTCAGCTGTATCTATGAGAAGGATATACTCGTTTTTTTTTTTTATTAGCTGATTGGTCCCCGATGACTAGCCAACAGTTGAAGTTATTTGTTCATCTATATGCACAGTTAAAATCATGTTTTCTTTATTAACCTTTTTATTTGTTCCTTTTTGTGAAAGTATTTGACAGGCCAAGTGAAGAACTGGTCGCCTATGCAACGAACTAGCTTGTTTCTGGAACTGTTAGTATTTTGCAGGGTATAGGAACTTATAATTTGAGTCTAGTGGAGTTATAGCTACCAGCCTGTTCATCACGTGTATAATATATGTTTCTGTTATCTATTGATCCTGATATGCTATGTATAGTTGCTGATATTTTTCTGGTGTGGCTTATTCAACAAAGAACCTGGCTTACACCTGAAATTACTTTATCCATCTGCTGTAACTGTTTCATCTTTGGTTCCTTTCCCATTAACCCAACCATGGTTGATTGGTCACTGCAATCTGTGACTAATTTTACTCATCCCCTAACAAAACTTCTGCAACCCATGATGTATACCTAAGGTTCATGTTAAGCATGGGAAACTTGCATCTTCCAGTTTGAATAGTGCTGATTCTTTGATGCAAAAAGTAAAAATATCTGTAAAAACATACAGGAGAGAGGAGGTGGGGGTGGGTAGGTAGTATAGTTATTTTATCATATTTCAGTTTCAGTTGATTTGTTTATCTAGAGTTCCAGGTTTTCTAGGTGATGCTGACATTCTGTGATTTTCTTCCATAATCTTTCAATTTCAGGTGATTGAAGATCTTACCTAGTTTGACTTGCTTCTGAAGTTCAGCAGAGTGATCTCAGAGAAATACAAGGTCAAAGTGCAAAAGAAATGAGAGGTTACTTTTCTATTGAACCAGATGCAGCTAGAATGCATGAAATCTGCTTAGTAATGAGCTTACCATGAGTTCAAATGTGATGATAATGCTGATCCGAGTGTGCTAGACTGATGTAACAATAATGCTAGATGATTCTGCAATGTAATTGGATACTTAATGCCTCGTTGCTTTGTGATTGTGTTGAAACTGGTTTGAAGAAAATTGTGTGTACTAAACTTGTTCAACTCATGGTAAATCTTTCTATGCCTCATTACTCAGTGTTCACGGTTCATTATCTTTCCAATTTCCATTTTGTAGTTTGTCATCAATTTATTGTCTTGGATTTTGTTTCATGCTTGGTAGCTCTTTTACATGTTTCAGAGATTACTGTGCATTAATCCCAAGGCTGGTGTTTAATTGTGCAATATTATATACCTTGGTAAATTTCACTAAATTGCAACTTAGTGATTATTTTAGACCAAAAAATCACTAAATTGCATAAGTATTTAACAAATTTGTATTTGTGATGTACTCCCACATACAATGGTAGCTTCTTGTATTTTCTTAGATTTTGCGGATTCCCTTTGAATCTAGATAACTGCATATTCCTCCATAGTTTGTAAACAATTATTGTAAACTTCCTTCAACTTAGAATCTATTTTTTTTAGGCATTTAAGATATTTTTATACTCATTTTAGCTTCATTTTATTTCAAAAATATTGTCCCTTTATTATGTATATATTGAAATACTAAATTTGTTTAATTTTTTTGAAAATCTCTCCCAAGTCACACAAAATGAAATTCTAGGGGGATGAATTCATTAAATTCGAGGGGCTAATTTGCAAATTTTTCTAATATGAATAATACGCAATTAAGTGATTAACCCTTCTTTAATACAAGCCGTTTTGTGTGGACCATCAATTATTCAATTCACTGGAAAGTCAACCGCATATTCAAAATTCGGAAAGTCCTCACTGATAAAATTACGACGTTACTCTCGTGCTTTCGTGTCTCTTCGATTCTATAAAGATGTCGACATGGCGGTCAACAAAGTGGTTGCCAAAGAAAATTCCTAGGGCGCTAGTTACTTTCCCGAATCGGGAAGGCGACAAAGCAGGAGAATTTTGCTAAAAAAATTCTTATCGAATTTGGCGCCCATTTGTTTCAAAATCAAAAATCTATTCCAAATTCCTCGCTTTCCTTTCCTCTTCTTTTCTCCTTCTTCCAAATCCCAAAATCCAAATCCCCATCTCTGATCTCTCTCGAGCGCTCCGGTTTCCATCGTCCAGAAGCGAAGCATGTCTCGCTTCCGCCCGGATTTCACGTCCTGCGGATCTTTGCTCCTGGAATTGCAGGTTCGTGTCTTTAAAATGATTCTTTCGAGAAAAAAAAATCCTTTCTTGACGATCTTTCCACAGCGATTTGCATGTTCCACTCTATTATTGTTGCTTATTCCGTTCTTGTTGAATTCGATCTTTTCTCAACTTGAAATTTACACGAGGTGATCCTGAGGTTGTTTATAATTTGTAGTTCCGGGTGCTTTTTTTGGAGTATAAGATTTTTGAAAATTGTCGATCATCATACGGTTGCTCTGTAAGAAGAGAGAGTTTCTACGTTGAACCATCCTTTCAGTTCTCAAATTACTGTGATTATCATTTGTGTGAAAGCAAATTTCGTTGATAGTTGTTGCTGTTGGAATGATTCTTGTGAAAATTGAGGTGCGGTGTTGTTTCCCAGTAATTGTGTGAATTCTCATTGATGTTCTCTGAGAAAAATAGAATTTCTCAACTGGTGCCAACCTTTATAATAATTCACGATAGCACAAATTGTTGTCTCCTACATATAGCTGATAAGAGTGTAATTTTACAAATTGTATTGATGTCTAAATGATGCATTGTACCTCAGGCTATCTAAATGTATATTCAGTTTTGTGATTATGAAATTAAGTACCATTGAGTCTTTTGGGACTTAGGAACTATGGAATGAAATTGGGGAGAATGATCATGAGAGGGACAAGATGATATTGCAACTTGAACAAGAATGCTTGGATGTGTACAGAAGAAAAGTTGACCAGGCAAAGAAGCATAAAGCTCACCTGCATCAGTCCCTAGCTGAGGGTGAAGCTGAAGTATCAAATATAATATCCATTCTTGGTGAACTCGAATCTTTTTTGCAGGTTATTATCTCTTTTATAATTCTGTTTACTATATACCAGGTTTTGTGCATTTTCCTACTTAGAATGAATCTTTTTCTTCTTGAACTGTTAGTTAGAAAAATCAAAGGGCACGCTCAAGGAGCAGGTGGCTGCAATTAAACCTCTATTGGAAGATTTGAGGTGGAAGAAAGAAGAAAGGATGAAGGAGTTTTTGAATGTCCAAACACAGATTGCTAGGCTATACGCTGAAATATCAGGAAGCATCCATCAGGAGAATCCTTCTTCACCTCAGGTGGATGAGAGAGACTTGACTTTAAAGAAGCTTGGGGAATTGAAATCTCAGCTCCATGAACTTCAGAAAGATAAGGTAGTAGATGCACTATGTCCTCTGAAATTTTACTAACAAATCTCTTCCAGCTTACAGCTTTATCTTGCAGAATCTTCGTTTGGAGAAAGTCACTGGCCACATGAGAATTATACATGAGCTGTCTACTCTCATGTCTATCGACTTCTCTAAAATGATATGTGAAGTCCATCCAAGTTTTGGTGATTCAGGCAATACCCATGCTAAGTGTATTAGCAATGATACCCTTGCTAGGCTAGCTGGAACTGCTCACTCACTGAAGCAAGAGAAAAGACAAAGACTAGAAAAGGTTGGAATTTTATTAGCCTGCAACCTTCATGTTTGAGTATTTATCACTTTCTAATGTTTTATTGTCATGATTCTTCTTCTCATTTGTAGTTGCAACGTTTGGGGAGCACACTCATTGAATTGTGGAACCTCATGGACATACCGGAAGATGAACAGAAAAGATTTTCTAATATCACCGTTTTTATTTCAGCATCTATTGATACTGTTTTAGGCCAAGGGTCACTTGCTCTTGATGTTATTGAGCAGGTAATTGTGTGGCCTCCATTAGTTAATGCATTATATTATTGTCATTTCTATTGGTACAAATTAACAGAACCACGTAGTTTCATTAAGGAGTATTAGTCTAATCATCATTGCACCTTGTTTTGTCTTCGTACTTGTGTTGTTAGGTTGAACTAGAAGTTGAGAGACTGAACTTCTTAAAAGCTAACAAAATGAAGGAGCTTGTCCTAAAGAAGCAAACTGAAGTTGAACAAATATATAAAAG
Organism: Trichopus zeylanicus subsp. travancoricus; assembly: GCA_005019695.1. Classification (NCBI taxonomy): domain Eukaryota; kingdom Viridiplantae; phylum Streptophyta; class Magnoliopsida; order Dioscoreales; family Dioscoreaceae; genus Trichopus; species Trichopus zeylanicus. The sequence goes on from RXID01014222.1 coordinate 22,416, forward strand.
TGTGCATATGGAGTTTGATGGTGATTCAACAAGGCAAATGCTTATCAGCCTCATTGATTCAGGTTGATCTTTATTCAGTATACATTTCAAAATAATTAGCTCAGTTTTCTCTATGTTATTAATCTTTGGACTTGAGTAATCAAAATACTTGAGAGGATTTCCTTTCAAATGAAGCACATCTATATTAGCAGATTTCCCTTCTTGGGTTTTTGATGCCACACTTTTTTTTTGGCTAAATAGCTTCTTTTTAGAAATGCTCCCTCTTCCAATCTATTTTTCATTTTCATTGCTTGTTTTGCTGATTGCAATAAATAGAGTATAATTATTGCGTCAGTGATGCATATGAGATGAAATGGAACTGGGCATAACTTTGCTCTGAAATTTCCTTATAGGGAAACCAAATCTGTCAGAGTTGGTATCAAACATGGAAGATCAGATTGCCAAGGCTAAGGAGCAGGCTCTGAGTAGAAAAGACATTTTAGATAAAGTGGAGAAGTGGCAAAATGCATCTGAGGAGGAAGTCTGGCTTGATGACTATGAAAGGGTAATGACAGATTCTGACGCTTTATTGGTTCATCCTGAGAATATTATAATGACTTGCTGATGGCTAATGCTAATTTATTCACAAATAAGACAAAACACATGACAATAGAACTACTATATTGAAATTCATTAACTGAAAGAAATCCACATTATTTCTTTAGCAGTGATTATCATTTTCATAACAAGGCTAACAATATCACTTTACTTGCTCTATAAGTAATATTACCTGGCTTAGCAGGAAAGAAGGCAAACCCAACTAGAAATGTTCCAAACAGCAAGCTGAGTATGAAAAGAGGGAGTGGAATTATAAAATCCAATAAATCCTCTATGCTTCATGTGTGTGATCTCTGAGCAGGTGCAATAGCCATTTGGCCTCTTCTAGCTAAACTGAAGAGTATATAATGTTGACAACTAAGATACTTCAAATTAAGGGTCTACGTATGGTGCTTCAGAAGTCAACCCAATCCAACTTCAGGTTCATTCTGGGTAAGGTTTAGGTCAGTCAATTTGCACATCTATCTAGATGGCTCTTTCCTAAAATTCGAAAAACTAGTGATGTTGGATTATCCATGATTGTTGGAGTATATTGGTATATGGCATTTCATCTCTTTTATCCAGAGTGCTGATAAGAACAGTTTAGAGCATTGGTCCTGAAATTCATAACTTATGGTCTCATGTGAGGGAGGTGGTTTGGCATTGAACATGTTGTCAAACACTTATTAGTTAACATGTCGAGTTACTAGTATTGTTGATAATATTTTAATGCTAAATTTCAACATAATGGCTTGATAAGTTGTGCTCATAAAATGAAGATTTCAAAGATAATTAGCGCTGAGGCTACTTCTATCCCTGCCTTTGGTAGTAATGATGATTGGCACTTAAAAAGGATATCTAGGGTAAATTAATCACCGCATTGGTGCTTTTCAGGACCAAAATCGATATAGTGCTGGTCGAGGAGCACATAAGAATCTGAAGCGTGCGGAGAAAGCAAGGGTACTTGTCAGCAAAATTCCATGTGAGTTTTTCACAGCAACAATTGAAGTTGTCGTATTTTCCTTGTTGGCTTGCTAGTCTACATTAATAAATTTCCTTATGATTTCTTCTGCTTGTTTATATCTAGTTGGAAGTTTTTGCTTCCGGATACATGGAAGTCCAGCGAGCTACATTTTTGTAGGATTAAGATTTCTTACCCAGGGACCTACAAGGTCTACAGCTTGGGGGGCCCTCATTTAACCAGTTAATAAATACAATCCTTTTCAATCTCATGAGTTTAATTTTCCTTGTTTAGTTGGGGCTTGGTCACCAGAAAATTATTTACATATTTTCTGTCCCTCTCAAAATGGTACAACCTATCTATTTGATAGTGCGTATGTGGCTGGTGAAAAGTGCTAACCACATTCTGAATTACTATGATAAGCAATCACATTTACAGAAATCTGTTGTTCTTTCACACACTACTCCTTTTAACACATGTAGATTTACCTAGTTTGATTGCATAGTATGCAAATATTGTCAGCATACAATCATTTGAGTTCAATTAGATTTTTTTTTTAATGGATTTGTTTTTGCAGCTCTATTGGAGACTCTAACTTTAAAAGTTAAAGCTTGGGAAAAAGAGAAAGGGATCCCTTTTCTGTATAACAAGGTAACATGGTCAATTACTTTGCATTACTTTTTTTTTACGTGCTTATACTTACCTAGATAATACATACTGATATGTCTTACTTTCTGATAGTGACCATGTACTACTGATCTTTCAGATGCCTTTACTGGATACATTGGAAGGTTATACTGTGCTCAGGCAGCAGAGAGAAGAAGAGAAACGCCGTTTAAGGGTGAGCTTTCAGTCTTGCTTCTGATGCTGTTACTAGTTACATAAATCGATTCATACTTTAATCAGGTCGCCTACAGATTGATATATCAGCTAGTTGTGTAGTCCTGGAAATGTTTGGTCTCGTTTGACTATTTTATTGCATCACAATGAAACTAAGTTATACATCCTTCTTAAAAAATGACCAAGATAATGGTCGTCATTTGCAAGGCCTGAAAATTACTAACACCCATTATCAAAGTCAATTTTAGTGATTCATGTGCTTGAACCGAAAAAACAATCTATTGCTTTAGTAAGTAGAAGGTTGTACAAATAAATCACCCTTGTTTTTAACATATTATTTTGTTAAAGACATTTGGTCAGTCCTAGAACAAGCAGCAGTAGCTGTGAGTTTCTTCTAGAAGTACTCTATTTTCAGTTGGTATTATGAAGGATCAGTCGGAGAAACTCAGTTGAATCAAGCAAATCGATTATCTCATATGCTAATTTTAAATTTGTTTGCAGTATCAGTTTTACTTTTTGTTGAAGTTACTACAGATGAAGCATGCCAAGTCTCCTTATTTCTATTTACAGGAGCAGAAGAAGCTGCAGGAGCAGTTTGCTGCCGAGCAGGAAGCATTGTTTGGGTCGAAACCAAGCCCCATGAGGCAATTTGGAGTCAAGAAACCACTAGGACAGAGCTCTCTTGCGAATTCTGCAGGTGGGACTCCTATTGGACGTCGCGTCTCGACACCTTTGGCACGGCATGTGGTCTCTTCATCAGGGAAAGAGAAAAAGGTCTTCGGAAAGGCGAATGCTGTGATACCTGTGAACTATGTTGCTCTTCCCAAGGAAGATACTCTGTTACAATGATTCTGCAATTGTATCTCCATTAACACTCTGAACGTTTCTAAAACAATCTCTGTTTGCCTCCAAATTTTGAAAATGCTGTACCAAAATGACAGTATTCTTCAATTTCTAATACTTTGCTCTAGTTATTTTGGCATCCAACAACCTCCATGGGATGTTACTATTAGCCAAAATTGGTAAGTGCAGGGAAATTTCTGCACGTTTTGCCACACATGCACCCCACCATCCAAGCATGTTAACAAGTTTAAGTGAATTCTTAGCTCACTCAAGTGCAGCAGGTCACTGTCTTCCACTTGAAATATTTTGTGGTGTCTGGCGTTGGACAAATCTGGGAAGTTGAGGATGCAGTGTACTCCACTTGTGTGCCCCATACTTCAGGATTCCAGGTTTGAAAAGCCATCCGTTTACATTCACAGCCCTAATTATCAAAAAGTGCATATTTATTTCTCATCTAACTTTGTAGGTCAAGCAGAGGTGTTGTCCAGATATGCTTTACTGTATCTCTGGGGCTTGTCTCCATTGAGGAGCATAACAGTGCTCACAGCATCGGAAGCGATGTTCAGAGCATCATGGATTTCCAGGTCCATAAATTTCCTTACCCCCATAATGTTGTTGATCACTCCACAAACGGAACACACGATTGCCTTTTCTTGATGTTTTCTTAATGCAACAATAGTAACAATTCACCCAAATGCAGCATGAGCATTGAAATGAACTAGGGAAAACTTTTCATGCTCAGATGATGGCTATTTGATGACAGTGTGCCAATTTAACCTGGTGTGATGAGATAATGACAACTCATTTTGGCTGATGTGATTGTACACCATGCTTCAGTTTTCCACATCCATAATTTTTCCCAGTGGAACTAGATATTATCTGAATTTATATTGTCGAAATATTTTGAAATTAATTGTTGTGGATACAAATCAAGATCTATTTCATGCCTCACTTTCATGGAAGAATAAGATGCAAGTATCTTAGCACTAAAACAGAACTGCATGCTAAGAATGGCCTTTGCATCATCACACTATTATGTTCCCTGATGATTTGATAATCTTAGGTCATCAACTTTTTGTGTTTGTCTTATCACCTTCATGATCCTACTGTTTTATTAGGCATTAGTCCTTTTGACACACTATTCTTTGCTTATTGCTAATCCTACACACTTTGCATTGCCATGAAAGAAAGAAAGAAAGCAAGCTTTGTGTAATAAAAGTTTTGGTGTGCTCATTCCAAATCTAGATTAGTTCTATAACACCAAGTGCCAACTTAATCTGGAAGCTTTGATAGAATAATAGGCATTGTGGAATTGAAAAGCTAACAACAAATCTCTGACATCACACAAATGCTTGGGTTTGTGTTCATGGAATTGGGGATCCATTCTTTTTCTAGAACAAGAGTTAGTGGAATTCCTCAAACTTATGAGAGATCTGATTTGCTTTTCATCTTTCTTAATTATCAACCAAGTGGATTAGGCAGACTTTGATAGTCTTCACTCAGTACTAATAAATAATGTGTGACTTTTGTAGGCGAGACAAGCGACCTAATGGAAAACTTTATAATGGAACAAAGTTAATGCTAGTTTAAAGCAAATATATGTGGAGAACCGTCCCCCTAATCATTCATTAAGCTTTGCTGCTGCTGAATTCCATGGCAGATTTTATCCATTTGCCTAATGTGATTTGCACTAATCTCAATTGTTCCCCACCAACTTCTTCATCCTTGTAAGAACATAATGTAGTGCCATCAATGGGTTCGGCTGTGCCTTGCTCCATCTGGTCATTTCCCTGTAGTTCAAGCCCTAATCTTCATCAGTTAGTTTGGGTCCTATCGAGTTTGAATGTGTTAAATTCAAATTAAAATTTGAGTTAAACTAGAAGAATAGAGAGAGGGAAAAAGAGAGAGTGTTGGTTACCCATGGACATAGTCCGGTTTCATTTTTTATATTGTTTACAAATAAAATGATTTTTAAATTTTCCACTGCGAATCACAGCAAGGCCCTATCTTAGGCCCTACACTTTGTTCTATCTTGAGACATTTTGTTTGGGGTTCATATTTTGTAGCATAAGATTAATTAGGTGGTTAAAGATTCCTAATGGAGTTTTTTATTGCCCATAAAAAGCTAACAACTTAGGATAAAATTTCAAAGAAAAAAAACTAAATGATTCATGTCTCAACATCAAATCAGATGAATTGGCACAAAACAAAGAAAGAGAACTCCAACAAGATTCCATAATCCATATACTTAACGCACAAATAAATCCACTACAAGAAGCACAAATTCCACATAATCCTCAAGTACCTAGGAAGAAACCATGCACAAGAATGCAGAATGTGGAAAAGCAGCTGAAGATCTAAAGAGAAGTGGAGATTCTTCTCCTCAACATGTACCTTGGGTGTCAACTTGGAACCCTAGAATCGAATTTTTGTCGGCTTAGGTGACACAAAACGCTTAATGCTTACTTGATGGGGCTCATCTTTAGGCATCTTATTATTCCATTAGATCTTACGTTAGGCATCTTATTATTCCATTTGATGTTACGGATGCTGAGAAAAGTAATATATAGTACTAGTACTTGGGATAAAAAACCCATGATCATCATCAGCACAAAATATAATGCACAGGCCCTACATATTTCATCAGCAGAACCAGATTCATATCAAGTGGGGAAATCAATTGAACAGTGACTAGTGCTATGTGAATTTACTTTCATGATGCAAAGGAAGATGTTCCTACACATGATGGCTTTGTAATTGAATATTCTACTTTATTTGATAAATTTTAGTTGGTTTCAGAAGTAACTCATTACTATGAATAAGGATTTACATAGTTAGATCATAATATAGTGTAGGCTAGACAACTCATGCTACATGTGCCCAGTATGGCACAATTTCATCATGGCTCCATATCAATATCATGCCATCTGAGTGACATTTGGTTTCTGATTTTGCTAATACATCGGCACATTTATTTGAATCTCTAAAAGCTTGTCACTTGAAAGGATGGTTCTGCATGCTAAAACAGGATGACGGCTTCGGCATGACAGTCTAGGGTTCATCTGTCAATAGAAGCCTACAAATGGATTTGTGTGGCCTTCCACAATTCCCTCGGCAACCTGTAGTCTGATTTGAGTCATGAACCCTCCTTGATATATGTAGGGTTGTGCTTTTGCCTATTCAGCTGAGCAGCCACAAGCTGGAACGTATATTTTCTTGCATATAGTCGTATAGTAGTGCGAACACAAAATTGAAATTTGCTTATGTGCGCCTGATAAACACCTGGTTTGCACATAACCTTGAATTTTCATCAATATGTTGGGGTGTATGCTTTCATTGGTCATACTTCATAAGGGGCCTAATTTTGCAAACATACTCCCAAAAGTTCAGCACGCATCAAGGCAAAAAGGGAAATTTGTACAATATTTATGTGATAATAATTGTACCATTTTTTGTAGAATATAATAAAAGTAAAAAATATATATATATATATATATTCAAATTGAGGGGTAGAACAACTCACAAGAAGCAGATACTTGCAAATAGCATGATACTCTTGGGAACTCTGAAGGAAAATATGAAATTTTGCATTTTTGCAAAAGCATATATGCAGGAAGAACTCTCTTAAAAAAATCTCTGACCAGAAGATTATCGAACTGCTTTGTTTTCTTGATACTATTAGCAATGAGATAACTGAGGATTTGTTCCGTGGCCATTTTCATTGCAAAAATATTCCCACTGTTACATGGCATTAGTTTATGGAATGCTTGTCATAAGACACCTTTCTGAATGTTTCAAATTGTTAGTTTAACACATTCATTTCTTCAATGGAATCTTCATTCCTTGGACAAACAAGAAGAAACTAGCAAGTGATTAATTCTCCAAAATGAAAGACATCAAACTCATCAGCATATATACTTTGTCTCCAATTCAAGCATTCTTACTAGAAGCCCCTTGCACCAAAATAACAAATGAAAAAAAAGTTGAAAAAAAAAAAAAAAAAAAAAAAAAAGAAAGGTGAGAAGGTAAAAGACAAAAAAGCCCCTCCACCCCTGCCCCTCTTCTGTCTGTCTCTCCCCTCCTTCCAAAATAGAAAATAACTACTTAGAAGACAAAGCCAACAAGCTAAGCTTTTGATGCTTCTTTCCCAGTCATGGACACCTCTTGAGCTGGCGCAACACTCACTGCCACAACTCCCTGAGCCTTTGCCTTCTCCATCTCCACCTCATCCACTTTCTTCGCTTCCACGACTTGCCCCTCGCTTCCCTTCACAACTACTGGCAGCTCCATGCCCTCTCTTTCCTTCTTCTCCTTGTTCTCCTTGTATTTCCCCCACAGCACCGAGTAAAGCCCTGCCACTATCAGCACTGCCCCGAGCACCCTGGACACACCAAGACATCATCTTCTTCGGTGAGTTATTTCGCAAGGAAATCTACGAAGAACTGAAGCGTAAAAGTACTTGTGTGTTGTTTACCCTCCCAAGTAGATCTTCTCTGCCAAGATGAAGGAGCCCATGATTGCCACTATGATCATCATCAATGGACTGAAAGCTGAGGCAAACACTGGTCCCCTCTGCTGCATCACCAGCCCTTGCACATAGTATGCAATGCTTGACGTCACTATCCCCTGCACATGATTAGAGAGAGAACAAAGTTCAAGATTTCAGATTTTTTATTGGAGTTCTTGCCCAACTCCATTCTCAAAGTTTGGGGAATAAAAAAAATTTTGATTGGAGTTCTTGTCAGACTCCGCTTCAATAGGAGATTCTGGAGAGGGGAAACTAACCGCGTAGGCAGCAGCAAGGAGGTTCATGTCGAAGCCGATCTTCCAGACGGAGGGCCTGTGCTCCATGACGAAGGTGACCGCGATGGCCTGGAGGGTGCCGACAAAGCACATGAGAGATGTCAAGGACAGGGGGGCGTTGTAGGTCTTGAGCGTCACTGCTTGGAGGATGAAAAGGGAAGCCCAGGCCAGCGTCGCGATGATGAGAAAGATGGAGCCCTTGAACCAGTTCTTGTCCTCCGACCCTGGGAGAGCGGCAGGGGCAGCGTTTGCTTGGTGCGGGTGCACGTGGTTGGTCCATACCATCTCAACAATGGGGCCCTTGTAGAGCGTCATCAGCATCGCGCCTGCGACTGTCACCACCGTGCCCGCGACCTTGGCTTGGCATCTCACCTTCTTCATGTCAACCTTCTCCATCCTGCACAGTGGACAAACCTCGCATTACTTGACGACAACGACGCAAGTACATTTTCTGCATTAAACTCCGATTGAAACTTGGTTTACCGGCAGAGGACGGCGAGGACGAAGGTCATCGCCGGGAGGATGTTGCTCATGGCGCAGGAGAAGGTTGGCGAGGTGAATTTCAGGCCCGCGTAGTAGAAGTTCTGATCGATAACCGGGCTGCGATGAATTTACGCAAATTAAAATGTATGTTTTTGTTCAAAATTTGCAAAGAAGATATCCAACTGAGGAAGCTTGAGACCAACCCGAGGAGTGCAAGAGCAAATATTTGCAGGAAGATTTTGAATGTCATCTTTGGGCGCACCTTCCTGTTCAAACGAGGTAAATTTTATAAATGACCCTCGTAGTTAATATATTTATATAGTTTGCCATGTCGGAAATGACCCTGGCTCTGGTTCTACCTTTCGAGAATGAGGGCGAACGGAGCAATGGAGAGGGCGGCGAAGGCGTGTCGGTAGACGACGAGGACGTAATGGCTCATGCCGTGGTTAAGAGAGACTTTGGTGATGATGTTCATGCCAGCGTAGCCGAATTGGAGCGAGATCATCGCAATATAGGGCTTGCACCTCTGCAAGAGGCTCTCCATTGATTCGTCTTGCTTAGGAAGAAACGAGAGAGTTGGTTTGGAGGAGGAAGAAGAAGAACTCGAAGGAGATGGTCTTCTTAGTTCTCCTTAAGACAAAGGCGGTGGCCTCGGAGGGTATTTATAAGAGTTGAGGGGTACAAAGTAAAATGTGCACACGCTTGAAGCGTGCGAGAGAGACCCACTTGGGGATCTGGTTGAATATTCTGATGGGCCGTGGACCAACCCATTTTCCAATTTGATAGATGGGACCCGTTGTACATGTGGAGTGGTGGGTCCCACCCAAGTTGGACGCTAGTGGCCAGCGATTTGAGAGAGCACCCAACCCGTTGGGGTGTCCGGTGTTTGGGCGCTTGCCGATGAAGAAACTGGGGTTTAGGGTTAGGGCAAGCCCGAGCCTGACTCGAACCCGTGTAATTTGTGAATTTAAAAATTTAAAGTCTAAAATTCTTGGGCCGAGCACGGTAGTGGCTCACACGTGTGGAGTCACTGCCGGGTCGGTGGGATGCGGCAAATGGGCATGATGTCATTTTTGTCGATCAGCGATTTTAATTTATTTTTTCTCATTTTTCTCTCATAATTTGCGGATGATGTGATGAATTGACAAAGCACAATAGAAAAGAGTTTGGATTAGGTTGCTGATTTTGGAGGGAAAAAACATGGGTGAACTGCTTACTTAGACACCCGATATATATATATATATATTTTTCCTCACAAGGCAGTATACCGCTTTATATTTCAAAATTTTAGTACAGAGGTGTTTCCCTTAAAATAAAATTTAATATATAGTTATTGTTGAATTTCATTGCCTAATTCACAAAAAATAGAACAAAAATGTGAAAAATGACACAAACAGATGGTGCATCTAAGATCTTTATTCCAAACAGTAATGCATTTGAAATTCATTGAATGAAACATTACCCATTGCTCGATTTACTGGAAGGGAAATTCAGAATTGCTCATGAGCTTTTTCAGATATCTAGCAAACTGCATCATTGGAGGCCACAAACATGAAGTCAACCTGTAACACATCAAAGAGTTTGCATGTAAATGGACCAACAATACAAGTACTTGACATGAAAAGCAGTATAGCATATTTGTTCGGCATAACTTATCTTTAACAAGTCCATGAACCATGTGCGCACACTGTACGCTGACAGACAAGTTCCCAGACATGAACAATGACGCACAAGGGCATCTCAACCTGAACAAAGACATGAGAATCGCTAAGCAAATTGCAGGGTTCTGGTCTAGAAATGGCGGCAATCTGATACTGGGACTGACATTCCCCTCCATGAGGTTTAGGCTTCGCGTCAGCATTGATACTTTCCCTCATCTTTGGCAGCTGCGGCAAATGCTTAGGAATCTGACTTCCATAAGTTGTTAGCTGCCTCTTGACAAGAGCTATATGGTCCCCAACCATTCTGATTCTTCTCATATTATTAGCATCATATTTCATATCAGAGAAACTATATATATGAATGTGGCTATTATGAAGCTCAACCTTGCACACCTGGCACACAGGCACACCGAAAAAGATGTTCTAGTTCCTGTAGATTTGAGCAGGTCATCTGTTCTCTCAAACTGTGGCCCACGCAACAATTTGATGCTGGGGATACAACTGATTGGGGATTTCTGTTTGGATATTTGGATATATATATATATACAAACACAAACATACCTGCCAAAAGCGAAATTGCATATAAAAAAGTGATATTTGGATATAAACCTCTAAAAAATAATTTATTCTGCTTATATAAACTACTGTTAGCTTCGATCTTTGTCTGCCACCATTTTCTTTACTTTTTTTGTTCTCATTGTTTTCCCAAAAACACATGCTATGCCAGATCTGCAGTTTGCCAATATAGGCTTCAAACAGCTAAACAGAAGGTATATTTGAAAATTTTTATCTTATCTGCATAGTTCTTACTTTCTTCCTCGGAGTGATGAAAATTTGCCCATAGGGGAACATAAGCAAAATGTACAGGCATATGTACAAATAGTAATTTTTTTCCTTTTCCATTTGACATGGTAATATAAGCAAATAACACACTTGAAGGGTTATCAAATAAAATAAAATAAAAAACACATTTGTATGATTCTGTATGGTTATGTTTGATATCAACGTCTGCTAATTCCCTCAAAGTAATGATACTTAGAAGGCTTGAAACAAGATACATGGTTTTTATTTAGAGGGTGTCAGAAGCCAAAAGCAACAACAAGCAGAAGTTTCTTGGAGGAAGGTTGCACATGTCTTGCATATATTGTAGCTGCCGAATATACAGACAATAGATCCCATCCCTTTCCAATCTTATCAATAAGATCTTATTGTTGCCTATCTTATGATCAAGTTAAATGGGAGTCTACTCACCCCTAAAGATTGCCAACATTGTGTCGATGCAATGCCTGAATACCCCCAGCACATCCCTGGACAATCGCTGGCTCATCGATGATCATAATGTTCATCATTTCTCTTTTCAAAAGAACCATGATACATCTTCGCTTTTCCTTGCCTTCTAGTGCATGTTGTTGTGGTCCTCTATATGGGGATAGTGTCCTACAAAGTGAAAGGGAAGGGTATGTCTGAGATAGTGGGCTTGGTGGTGGGACAGAATGAGACTGCACGTGTTTGACACGTGTGACAGGCATTGCATGGGAGTCCCTATCATAGCAAGTGGACCATTGGGCCCTCCAAAATTGTAGAAACTCACCAGATTGTTTTCTGAGCCTGGGTTTGCTGCATTCCTTTCTTTGTCTGCTTCTCAGATGATGGGGTCCATATGAGAATATATCTTTTTCTTTTTCGATGTTGCGGAGAATATTTGCGTTATAGTTCTGCTGACACATGCTGTCATGAAAAGAAAACGAAGATAAACATTAGATTGAATGAGAGTTTGACAGCAAATGATCACAGATGTACAATAAGGCAAAATTCATCCTAGTTTTTTTTTATGTAATTTCTCCGCTCTTCTTCTTTTGTTATCGACCATAATAACTCACTAAAGGAAAGAAAATATATGTTATAATCAAAATTTTTGCAGAGCAATGCTTTGATGAGCAGCAGTTTATTTTACCTTTTGGGTTAGCAATATGCCTGTACTGTGACATCACATTTCTTTTTCTTAATCTCAAACTGGTAGAGGAAATGGCACTGCATGAGTTTACAGCTGAGTCATAAAAACACAGAAAATGAAAGAAAGACATGGTTATGTGTGTCATAAGTGTATTTACCTATAGTTAAAACACCAAAGGATCCTCTATTAAGATGATATAACAAGGCTAAAAACAGATCAATACCTTAGATCTGGAGTTATGCATTGATGCATTGCACATTGAAGCAGACCATAATTGAGAGATTTAATCTCTTTTGACTACATGACATACCTAAGGCAGCACACATGGATTTTCATGCAGTACTGGTCACATGTAAGGTAGGAGCTAGTATTGAAATAGAGCAAGTAACATGTTCAGGATTTTCCCACTCATAGTCTAGACTTGCACATAAGAAGAAGTGTAACTGTGTGAGGGTTATATTGTTTCTGAACAATCTTGGCATGCATGACTTTGCACCCGGCTAATAAAAGGCAAAGAATATCTCCATGCCTTCTTTCGTTTTACAGTTCTCATGCACCCAACACGTTGCCAACCACTAAACAATCATATCAAACATAAGATGCAAACTTTCTGCTGTTTTTCTTTTCTTCCATTTTTCACCGACAGCAAATGAACATGATGTCTCTTCCACAATTGCTTTAGTATAACTTTTGTGAGCACACAAAGATACTCTTGCCACCATAATTCATAAGCACTAACAGAGCCATTGAGCTACGACATCTTTGCTGTTTTGTTGTTACTTGAATATCTAGAAAGGGTTTTTAACTTCAGAGGATCCTTTCCCCAGCCTCACCTTTCTCCTTGATTTTGTTGGCATCATCTTTCATGCAGAGACATAGAGAACTTAGTCTCCATTCTTGTTGATAACCTCATAGGGCCATTTCTGCTCCTGATCATTTTTGCCATTCTAAAATGTTAATCATTGAATCCACCTAATGCTACAGGCCGTAAACAACGAGATTCAAATTGATTCTTGGTCAAAGATCCGTCATGCAATGCCTCAAAGCTTGGACCTTTATGTTCAATCAAGTTATATTCACTATAAAATTTCAGTTGCTTTATAAAAAGACAGTAGTCCCAAACTTTTTATCAGAGCCAGCATGCTATTGGAGACCTACCAATCTGCATTGTGTATTCTGATTCAAAAATGTTTGGTCATGCACCAGTTGCAATATAAAAGTAAAAGAATTGGTGAAGATTTGCCAAAAAGCAAGATTTAGATGGGAAATTGTGTTACTTTGTGTTTAGTAGCAGAACAGTCAACCAACAGAGCTTCAGTTCAAGCAATGGTCAAGCCATAATAACAGTATTAATCGAAAGGATGCAGCATTAAATGCCTGTCAATTTCAGTCATTCTATTTCAGATAGTCATGTAAATACTTAAGGTGACATGAATAGGAAGATAAAGATTCAATGACCTAGAATCATATGGGTTTTCTAGAGCAGGACCCTGAAGGATTTGTTGTGCAAATATGCAAGCACTGATGTAATGGTGTTTTTGGACAATAAATCTATCTGTCTCATCAATCCAATGCTCAATGCTCCTGAGTATTCTCTACAAAATGAACAAAATATAGTTTCAATAAGCCTATTTTTTGTTAGGGAGTACAGGTTCAATGCATTCAAGAGTTGCATCATAGTGCTAAGTCCAAGTGGGGAGGGGAACGTTTGTGCTTTTCTATGTGGGATGACGACAAGAAACTGAGAGAAATGGAGAGCAGCAGAAGAGCGTCTGACCAGATCATTTTCCCCTAATGTCCAGCATCTCAAAAACTGCATTGAAACTAATAGTTAAAAATAAGATTAAACGGTGAGCAAGAGCTAACAATTTTATTCTTGTGATGGTTCAAAACCAAAAGTGCTATAGGTAATGCTAAAAAGTAGTTTAATTGTTCGAAGATAGATGAGAGTATAAAGAAATTATTTTTTTATACTTTTAATTTATTATTAAAAATAATTGGAAGTAATATACTTTTTCATATTTGATTGGACAAAAAGATATTTCGAAAGTATAATTATTAATATATAAATTGTTTCACAAATAATTTTTTAAAATATACTATTATTATTATTATTATTATTATATGTGATGTTATTAATATTATTATAATTTAAAATATTATTATATTTAAAGAAGTAATGAAAATCACATGAACAAAAATCTTGAGAGGAAGTACTGCATGCATCCCAAACTACTTTACATGACTATTTGCAACAATTTATGCACTGAATTGTTATAGTCCAACTTTGAAAGATTTATCGTGTCAAACTGATTCTTCTATTACAAAGTGTGGATGCTGTAACATTTAGATGAGAACAATGTAGTAGGTAAAGCAATGTGAGGTAAGGGAGCATATCTTCCTTGTTTAAGGTAAAGTTTCAAGCAACAAGCACTAGTGGAAAACCAGTCGTGCTCTCTATTCCACCAATTAACCACGTATCTGAGATAAACAAGAACATATTGGTGGAGAATGATTAACCCAATTGCAACACGACTTACAAAAAGGAATTAGAAAAGTTCTTCCTTCGTGAATAATAGCAATTAAACAAAGAATGCAGTTGTGGTTCTGACATAGTTGCGTGTTTGAGTGACATTTATGTCGTGCACACAAACATCTGCAAAGGTTATTAAATGCTAATTAGTCATTTTCATGCAAAGAACACAATTATTCTATGAGTCTCCACATGATCTCATTGGCCAGTAAAGCAAAATGTTAAAATCCTAACAGAGTTTTACACCTAACTACCCTCACATGTTTGAATAAGAAACACATAGAATTATTCTCTCTAACATTGGCCAAAACTTGAAGGCAAAAATGCATGAGGAAAGTGATTTAATTGCTCCTCATAAAATGATTTAACTGATTAGCATGGGCACTTGTATATCTGTTGCTTCATTATAGATCACTTTATAGCCCAAATAAATTCATATACAAAAAATTTTCACTAATCATTATTTTCTTTTAAATGCATAATGCCAATTTACTAATGTTTACGAAGGATACAGCCTAAGAAGTCAGGGGGCTCAGCTTCTGCCTTTGCAACAATAAGTTACTTTTCATAGTGAACCCTTCTTTTCTTCATTGGCAAGGGCTTACATGGTCCTACTTTGGTGTCGGAAATACTTAAAAAGAGATGCTAGTTAATAGAAAATAAACACCAGGAATGATCTAGTTGACTCAACAATTTATCTATTTATCATGCATTCTAGTTCACAAAGCATGCTTCAGACTATTCATTTTAAAATTTTATACAACCGATATTCTAAATGCTTGCCAACACAAATGAAACAAAGTTTTCTACAACCATTGCCAACAACAAACAAACAATTTCCTGAGGATAAGAATTATTCATTTGGTTTCCTTCTACTCTCCTTAGCCCAAATGGCCTCTCTTGGCCTTTGAATAAACAAAGTGTGTGCAAGCATCAATCAAATACCTTGCCATCATCTTAGCCGAAAACTAAGCCTCATGCCTTTAATCTTTCATAACAATCTTTTTACCTAACCGTCAAGGAAAACACAATACAACCTCTTTTTGGTCTGAGAAAATAAGATTAAACGCTATCAGAGCCTGAGTCATTGCTCATCTCTCTAAAACTCTATATCTGATTCATCTTCCTCCAATGACAGAAATGCTCATCCAAGGGGATCTGTTTGGCAGAAAACCATTAGAATTAGTAGTTTACCATAGTAAGCTTCTCATTGAGTTTATCCAGCATGGATCATGCATGCAGAGACTTGTCTGTAACGCCAGCTTGAGAGAGAAAAGGCACATCAGCAGTTCCATAAATATCATCTCTATATTTTGTCTCTTCAGAGTTGACCTCATGACTCACCTCCTTTATCTTACCATCAGTCTGTCTCACATTTCTGAAGAAGAATGATCTCTGAGGCACATATGGATACAATTATCAAATGGTTTATGTAACCCCTAATCCAAGGTAATCTGTAACCTTGCCAATTTATCAACAGCATCAATAGGATGATATATCGTCACCAAACCAAAAACAACAAGAACACCATGAATCCAACCTTGATAGGTATGGGCATTCCACATAAATATGCTTAGAAATTTACTCAGATAGGCATACATAAGAAAACAAATGAAACCAGTCAACTTTCTACAAATTGATTAACCAATCAGAACTGCCTCCATAGCCAACAGAATTGAGCCCATCTTCTATGTTTGTTTCTCAAATTTGATTGTTCATAATGACAACAATACTTAGGATTCAAATTTGAGTTTCCAGTAGTTCCGTTGACTACAAACTAAGGGGAAAGAAACAATGGTTATAGGGTCATTTCTTGACAGTTCAGTTGAAGAAATACAGGTGCAATATGGGCATTGGGAAACTCTAATTTTTAGAGAAAATGTGTGATAGGAAAAGCTATTAACAGATGTCAACCAACCTCAAGGACCTGCTTATGCATGCCTTCACATTCTAAAAGAATTAGGGTGTTCACCTGCTAAAAATCCACGGTCCATGTAAAATCCCTCAACTGAGCAAAATGAGATTGTAGGAAAATCAACTCTTGGATTCAGAATGCCTCACAACCTATGTTTACTAACCAAGAAACAATGGAATAAAAAGCAGTCTGCAAACATGGCAGCCCAAAAAAAGTACAAACAATTTTTGTCATATTTTTCATTTCTTCTGATTGCTAAGAAATAATAAAATATTCAAATAAGAGCATGAAATTGTAGAAATTACAGATAAGACTTATATGATGAATTTGAACAATCAAAGAATGAATAAACTACACAGAAATTCTTTACATGCATAAAAGCAAATTTCCACAACTAAAGTTCTTCCCATCCATCAGACTAACAAAGAAAAAATCAACGGTGTCATGAAATGATTACAACATTCTCTATAAGCAAAAAATCATACCATCTTTCCTAATGATTTGTGAAGCCATAAACTTTGATATCTAGTATCCAACATGAAGTACTAGAAAACATCACAAAACCAAGAACTTGTATGCAAGAATGACACATGTTTTTCCTTTTCTTGCCAAAGTTAATGGTTACTCGATGAGTGAAAGCTTTCAATCTTCATTATTTTTTTATAGTTTTTGTAAACAAAATGATCAAAACTAATATCACACAGGATAGATAATTTATCAATTAGGAGATAGACCTCTTCCATTGTATGGACATAAGACTTGTGAATTCCATTGAGCAGCTTTGCATGTCTGTCATAATCATTTGCCAGGACAAAAATGAGCCTGCGGAGGAGATTCCTTCGAAAAAGAACTATTACAGTTCCCCCCTTCAAGGTGAAGTAATCAAGCATTTGTTTGTGATTGTCCATTACACGCTGCAATTATACATAAACAAGTCATATATTATGGCAAGAAAAAAGGGTAAAAGGTTCAGGTTGCTGGTATGTTAGTTCTTGAAATATTAACGATAACTTCTTGATAAACAAAGGAAATTAAAGAAACAAACAATCCAGCCTTTATCAGGAAATAATAAGCTTGGCTTTTCAGAATGTAATAAACAAAGCCCTATGAGTATGTCACACTGCTTTTGATACAACAAACAAAAGCAAATATTGCACCATTCCTTCTCATAAAATTAAGTGAATGAATAACAAAACCTGTAATATTAGCATTACTCCATTAGGGCTGATTGCTGTTGAAGGAGAGGGTTTAAAACTTAACATGAAATGGGTATTTTTCTAGCACAATTATTGATGATCAATTAACCTTACGAACATTGAATGCCCTACCAGTTTAAATTAGATATGTTGACCTTACCAAGCATTTAAAAGTAGAATATATGAAGATTTACAACAAAGAATTATATGGATATGCTAATATATATTAAAGCTGCAGATATTATATAATTAGGAAAATTATGTCAGAAACATAAAGTACAAGAATTTTATGCACTACGATAAACTGACACACTGACAGAAATCACAAAATAAGAAAAAAGAAAAACATTTAGACCTGACTCAACATCCACTTGAATCCAACAGCAGCCACAAATTCATTCTTCACAGAACTATTACTGTAAACAAATCTAATGTTCTCATAATAGGTGAAATATTGTTTCTTATCCTTTCGCAAAAAGATTTCCCCATGTAAGGTAATGTTGTGGTGGCTGTTTAACAAGGTTTCAAACCACCCGCATCCAGATCTTTCCATTGACAAAAGAACAAAAAACTGTACAGGATTATGTACACATTCTCCCTTGCTCAAACCAGGCAGAGATTAGAAATGAAACATGAACAAGAAACTGCTTCAAAACAAAATAATCAGATTACCTGCTGTGAGTTTTTGGTCATGGAAAATGTATCAGAGGGATATCCTTTTGTGGGATGGAATGTAGGCTACAGCGAAAATCTTCTGTTAAACTAGCTAATACTATATTATCTGGTTTCTTGTCTACAGCTATCTGCCTTGTACAGACACTGAAGTTATATGCACCACATGCTGTGACAAAGAGCACAAAAGCCACCCTCAGTGGAAATGATGATTGCTTAGATGTCTTAAAAATGTTCTGCAAAATAGAACCAATAATCACAAAACCTCAAAAGAAAAAAAAAATGTATTAGCATCAAATAAGAATCGAATCCTTAGTGTTTGGTTCCCACACCATGTCTTTTGTGCCAGATTGAGCAGTCAAGTAATCCAATTTTGGATCCTATGTCCAAAAGACAAGCCACCAATTACTATATCACTCTTCATCAATTTCATTCTTTGAAAGGCACGTCCACTGCATTACCAGCATCAGGTCAATGCATTAGATAGGAAGTGCATTATGCTGAAAAGCAACAAAAAGCAATACAGTGCACCATGTTTGAAACAAAAAATTGAACACCAAACAGATAAAATGAAGACACCACCACCATCATCAGTCCAACCACAGGGAGATCAATGGCATATGAACCTAGCTTACCTATAACAAAGGCTATAACTAATAAAAAAACCAAATTGTGTCAAACGCTTTAGCGATAAACTACTAGGCTTTCAGAATTAACGGAAAAAAAAAAAAGAAAAATTCTTAGCTTATGTTCAGGGTTGGTCTTGAATAACCTAATTGAGACGCATTGGCTAGGTCAGTGATTTCTTTAACAGCCAATATGACACATTTAGCTTACCAACACTGATGTCCCATAAATGCACCAAGAAATTTCAAGCATATCGAACAAAACCTAGCAAGAACTGCTATATTCTCGCAACATTCAAAGCAAACCTGATTTTCATGAATAATGGAGCCAAAAAATGCCAAAGATACTTCCATTGTGAGCGAGGAACAAGAGAATCCATGGACAGATAGCGAAGATTAGGCTTTGGGATCCAGATCGGGAGGAGATTTTTTACCTGGCAAGGAGGTTGGAGAAGACGGAGCCCCGGCGGTGGAGAGCACGAGGAGCAGACAAGAAAGTGGGTGCAAGCATTCCGGTGATCTCCGCAGTAGTTTAGTACTGATCTTACTGGTGAGGTAGCCGCCGTAGATGTACATCGAGATCTGAACTGGAAGCTGATCCCGATGTAGTTGGGTCGGATTTGGTGGACTTTTGACGGCCTTCTCTTTGGCCGGCCCGCATAGCCATTAATGGGCCGGGCCGGGCCATTATTAAGGTGACAGCTTAGCGTGGGCTTGGGATTTTAGGTTCTGGTCCGGCCTACTACCACGGGCTGATTTTGCAGGCAAGGTTTCAGTCTCTGCCCTCCGCAGGGGTAGTGGTGAGAATTCAATCGTTCAAATCGAGCTCACCCATCGAACCGAATTGGAATATTGAATTCGTTTTGGGTTATCGGTTGATTTGGTTCGGATTGATTCTATATTTTAAAAGTTTTGGCTTTTTGGTTTCGATTTCGTTTTAAAAATTTTTATCCGAACCGATCTAACTGATTGAACTATGTGTCTTAAGTCATTAACGAGGAGCAGGTGCTCTCTCTCTTCTGTATCCTTAAACACGATACTTTAATTTTGGAGTCGTTTGTTTTGGTTTGTGAATGTTATATGATATAAGGATTTTTTTTTCCGACCGGCACAAAATCTAAACTTAATCAGAAGTCTTTTGCAAATGATATTTTGATTTTTAGAGAAATTGTACCTAAATAATTTTTTAAATTTGAAATATATGCTTTACATGTTTGACTGCAGGTTTGGGATGAAAAATAATTTTTCATAAAAGTTTAATTATCATATTTGGTGATTGCTCTCGAGAAATATGTGATATTTTTGTTCAAGATTACAGAGTCAATAAAATTGAAAATCTTTCCTCCAAATACCTAAAATTACTTATAAAAAAATAATGAATTGAATAAAATTGGAATAGATGCCCGTGGTTAAACAAGTGGAGAAATTTTGGAGACTTAAAAAGATAAAACATCACAAGGAGTTTTTAGAAATTCCAAAACTCGGAGGGGCTAATTGGTCAAATGAAAATTTCTCACTATCCATCTAAGAATTTTCTCAAATCGAAATTTAATTTGTAAAAAGTCAAGAATTGTATCGATTTGAATTAAGAATCGGTTTTTTGATTTTGATTTTCAATCAATTTTAAAACCGGTGTATCAATTCTTACATTATTTATTTTAAAATATTTTATTTTACATTAAAATTCTATAAAATTTTAATTTTTAAATATACTAACACAAAATTTACTCAAAAATTTATATTATTCATTATAATCCTAAAAAATATAATTTTAAATACATTAATATACACATAACATAAAAAAAATATATAATGTAAAATTTTATATTATATATATGTTAATAACCAGAATAATTTTGATATATCGATTTTTCAAAAATATAAAATCCGAACCAGAATTGGATTTTCGATTCTATTAAAATTTAAAGGTAATTTTCTTTTAGGGTTGATTTTTTGATAAATTTTTAACTAGTGCTACTTTTTAATTTTTTTTACTACCCTAGATGAAACTCTCATAGTTGTTTCAGTAACTCTTTTTTTTATTAAAAAAAATCTGCAATTGAAGCATTTTCACTATACGGAGACGGACTCGAGATTGACAGAAGATGAAATAATTTCGTTTTAAAAAATATCTACAACTTAATTTGAATTGAAATTAAAATTAATTAATTCAATTAGAAAGTAAACACTCACTTGCAGCGGTTCGTTGTAAATGAGTCCACTCTATCAAAACTTTTTGGTCACTATCAACGAGGTGGTTGCGCGTGGGTCTACGCGGATGGTTCGCATTCTTTCCTCACATTTGCTTTCCTTTTTTTTGTTTTTTAAGTCATTCTCACAATTTCCAAACAATTTTATAAATAAGAAGAGGAGAATCGATCATGGACCCAAAGCTCAGAGACTCCAATGCCCGCCCGAGAGCCCCCCATTGTAGCCATGGACGTTCAATCCCAGCCCGGCAAGGTCGTCGACGATGTCTCCGGCTGGCTACGGGTCTTCGACGACGGCTCCGTCGACCGGACCTGGACTGCCCCCACCAAACCCAACCCCGGCCCGCCACCCCCCCCACCACCCGAGGCCCTGTTCCTCACCGCCCCCGTCGAACCCTTCTCCGTCCCCTGCGACGGCGTCACTCTCCACCTCCTCCCCAGCAACCCGAACCTTCGCCTTTACCTCCCCTCCTCCGTGGCCGATGATCAATCCCTCCCCATCGTCCTCCACTTCCACGGCGGCGGCTTCTGCATCAGCCACTATTCTTGGTTCATGTACTACCAGTTCTATTCCCGCCTCGCCCGCTCCATCCCCTCCGCCGTCGTCTCCGTGGAGCTACCCCTCGCCCCTGAACACCGCCTCCCGGTCGCCATCCACGCCGGCCGCGACGCCCTCCTCCGTCTCCGCTCTATCTCCAGGTCCTCGCTCGTCGAGCTACCACCGGGCCCGGAGTCCCTCCTCCGGGAAGCCGCGGACTTTTCCCGCGTCTTCCTGATCGGCCACAGCTCAGGCGGCAACCTGGTCCACTTGGTGGCGGCGCTCTTCGGGGAGGAGCCCGACGAGTTCTGGGAGCCGCTGAAGCTCGCCGGCGGCATCCCGCTCCACCCGGGGTTCGTCCGGGCTACGAGAAGCCGGTCGGAGATCGAGCTGAAATCTGACTCCGCCTTCCTGACCCTCGACATGCTGGACAAGTTCTTGGGGCTGCCGGAGGGTGCCACGAACGACCACCCATATCCGAGCTCCAATTTCACTTTTTGATATAAGATTTACGATAAAATCGAGTTTAAAATAAATTAAAATTTATTTACATATTTTAGTGTCCGAAATAAAATTCTAAAATTTTTATTTGTAAATCTTAGTAGATCCACCTGAGTTTTTGCTCGGCTCTGATAGAGAAAAATCAAAGAGGAGAATAAATCGAAGCAAGCCTGATCCGAAATAAAAATAGAGGAAACCTTTGTTCTCTCCTCTTAGACTGTGACTCAATTAAAATTCGTGAATTGAAATGATTTATATTTGTCTTTTTGTAAATAGGCCTCCGAAATTTATTATAATTATAAATTAAAATTTTGTAATTATAACTAAGATCAAATATTTATAAAAAGGTCCAAAACAAATAATTCAAATCAAATAATTTATCTTCCTCCAATCACGCAACCCCAAAGTGAGATCAGATACTGGGTATATTGTAAAACATTCCGACCCATCATGCAATACCTAAATGAGCACACACATATAATATTTGGCTCTGTTTATGTTGTGATCCATTGTCATATAAATATCAATCAGACAATTAAAATTTGAGCCACTCACTACATTTCCAAACTGTCTAATCCGAATTGCACAGATAAACATATCTCAAAAACAAATCAATAAACAGTATATAAAGCCACATGACTAACAATCCCCCACTTGCCCTATAGATATGTTTATTTATACATAAATAAATTCATGTATACTGAAAATAATTTTGAGAAAATAATTTTCAACAATGGAATCCCAACTGTGCAATTCAAAGACAATGGACCATTCCACCCTTCCTCAGTAGTCCCCATACATACCCAATTACGGATGGATGTATACTAATGATATACCAACAATTTCCATGTCAAAGCAAGTAAAGTACTACATCAGTTGAGCTGAATAATATCAACCATAAGTATAGACAATGTGCTCATGAAATAAGGCATATAATAAAACATAACAGTAGTGAGAATTCTCATGTCTTTTCCACTAACGGTCTAGTCGTTTTGTGCTTCTCTTAGAAATACGTCACTTAGATACATAAATTGTACTAAGAATATCGCACAAGTGTCAATGCACTTCATCTAGTTGAGAGGTATAAAACGGATATGATGCTCAGTTATACCTTCACCTCAAACATTTCATGAAAAATTGGAGCAGGCCTGAGATCGTGAATTGAACTGACTTATATTTGCCTTTTTACAAATAAGTCCTCAAAGTTTATTATAATTAAAAATCAAAGTTTTATAATTACAACTAAGGCTAAATATTTACAAAAAAATCTAATATTAAATAATTTAAATAAAATAATTTATCCTTCTCAAACCAAACAAACCCAAGGTGAGATCAAATGCTGAGTATAATGTAAAATGTTTCGACCCATCACGGAACACCAAAATGGATATACACATATAATATTTGGTTCTGTCTATGTTATCATCCATTGTCATATAAATATCAATCAGACAGTTAAAAAAATTTGAGCCACTCGTTACATTTTCAAATTGTTTGATCCGAATTGTACAAATAAATTTATCTCAAAAATAAATCAATAAATAGTTTATAAAATCGCAAGACTAACACTTTACACATATCCGATGAGAGCAGCCGCGACCCCATTGGAAGAGCAGAGGCCAACCTGGACCTCTTTCGCGACACCAACTTGCAGTAATGCGAGGCGACGAAGAATTGCACGAAGGTGGTGGAGGTGGTGGTCAACGAGGGGGTGAGGCACTCGTTCTATCTGAACAAGATCGCCGTCGACAACGATCCCGTCACCGGGAAGAGGACCGATGGACTCGTCGAGCGCGTGCATCCTTTGACGTTCATTTTGTGTTGCTTACCGAAGGAGAAGTCCTAGCTATGATGTACTATCCACGTCTTGATGGTGACTGCCAACTGTCCATTTGTCGTATATAACCGTCAAGATTGAAATTGTGGGCGCCCTAGATATTAGGGTCCGGATTTAGCCTTTTTAATAGATTAAATCAATTTTCATTTATAGGCAAATTTAAAAAATGGGTTAATTACGTAAAACTCTTTAAAATCTTAATAAATTATTTTTTAAAACATAAAAATTACATATTTTGCATTGAGTTATTAAATATATTATAAAAATTTTATTTGATATATATTTACTATTAAAAATTAAGAATACTTGGAAAATTTTTCATTCGATGCTGTTGGGGATCAAATAAAAAACAAAAACATTTCTTACCTTGTTAGATATGATAAACTTTTTCTCTAAAAAATAATTTTTTTATGAAGTTATTTGTAATTATAATGATTTTATTAAAAAAAAATTATATTTTTATTTTTTAAAAAATATGGGTCCACAATCTAGTTCAGATCAACTCTAGATTTGGTCTAAATTAATCTCAAATTTATAATAACTTTTTTATCAAGTTATCGTCAAAAAATAAAATAAACTTTCTCGTATTCTTCTATTATTCCTTTCATTAAAAAAAATAAAATATAACTAGTCTAAGTACAGTTAAATAGTAAAACTAACTAGTAAAGTCAAATCTCTAAAAAAAAATAAATTCCACTACCATTTGCAAATGTTGAATGAGTTAAAAGGATCGGGTGCATATATATAGTATTGATTGTTGTTTTTTTTTGTGCATGTTGAAGGGTTAACTCTTCTTCTTCTTATGTCAATAGATACTTACCCTTGCAAATGTATGAAAAAAGACTTGTGTTGTATCTGTTGGCACAAAAAGAAAAAGTATTAACCTTTCGATAGGCATAGAAATAGGTAATAATCAAAACTTTGCAAATATAAATGATCATTTTAATTCCTTCAATATTTGCAACTGACTTCGTCTTTGGAGACTCAACTTTATTTGTTAGTTTTACTATTAACTGTCTTCAAAGTAGTTATAGTTTATTTTTTGTAATAAAATTTGAAAGAATGTATATAAATTTTTGTTATTTGGATGACAAGAATAATAGAAAATATATGTAATATTTTATTTTATTTTATTAGATAATAACTTAATAGAAAATTATTATAAATGTGGAGGTCAATCTAGGCCAACTCTAAGATTACTGTGAACCAAATTTTGGGCCCATATTTTCGAAAAAAATAAAATTATAAAAATCTCTTTATGAAATTATCATAATTATAAATAATTTTATAAAAATAATATTTTTGGAAAAAATTTCATTGCCTCCAATAAAATAAGAGGTATTTTCATCTTTTCACTTCATCCCAAATAATGTCAAACAAAATATTATTTAAATATTATTGATTTTAACCGTAAATATATGCCCGAATACAATTTTTATAATATATATAATAATTAAAAAATATATGTAATTTTTTAAATTTGAATGAGAAATATGTAATTTATGAAGATCTCAAAGATTTATATGCAATCGATTCAGAAAAATAGAATACGAACTTGTAGGCTTTGTATTATTCATTTCCAACGGAGGCGGAGGCTCAATTCATAAAATTTTCTTGTCATACTCAAATTAGACCCAATAAATACAAGCAAAACCAAATACAATTTATAATTAAAAACAATGAAAACTGTTTCAAAAATGTCGGAGACATTTCAGCTCATCAAATCATGGAAAACAATTTTTTAGTATAACAAGAAAATGAGCGTACAGTTTGTAACAAATAATTGAAATATTGTATTCAAACTCCTTCACATAAGAGATGTGAGCATAACCCTCAAACTCGTACTTTATGTGTCATTAGAGATGGCTTTGCAAACCTTTTTTTTATTAAATAAAGTACGTGGGTTAAAGATTTAGTGGGCCGCATCCAATCCGATCCAGCCCACCAACCCTTACGAATTTTATATCTTTTAAAATAATTCACTGCCAAGTTCCAACATGCACTTGCCACCGTTCAATATATAGGATTTACATGCAACAGCATTCAAGACACTGCTCAATAATATGGAATCCTATGCTACTCTCTCAACTATATCACCAAGTTCCACATCTCCGCCGCCTCCGCCGCCGGCGGCCTCTCTGTCCGCCGGCTTCGAACCATCGTCCACTGCTGCCACCTCCAACGGCTTGAGTGTATAAAACTTAGCGCACACAACATAATACACAAGATTAAGCACTTGCAGTCCAACCACCAGCCAGTAGTAGTAGTCAAGCTTCCCTCTGTTGATGTTGTCCTGCAGCCAGTTCCCCTTCTTCTTTGTGAAATCGCTCACCAGAGTAACCAGCAGCGTCCCGAGATAGCTCCCTGAGGACACCGCTAGCCAGAACAGCGCCGCCGCCGTGCTCCGCATGCTTTCAGGTGACTGGTCGTACAAGAACTCCATGTGCGCTACCGACATTAGCGCCTCCGCTATCCCAGAGATGACGTACTGCGGCACGAGCCAGAAGACGCTCATTGGAACAGTTGCTGTTGGATTGTCTAGTAGTCCGTGCTCGGCAGCGACATGCTTTCGGCGGTGTTCGACCAGGGCGGCGGCGACGGTGGAGAAGATGGCGATGGAGAGGCCGGCGCCGAGGCGCTGGAAATAGGTGATGCCGGAGGGGAGGCCGGTGAGGCGGCGGAGAAACGGGACCACAAGGCGGTCGTAGAGGGCGAGGGAGATGAGCATGGAGGCGACGGAGAAGATGGTGAGGGTGGCTGGGGGGAGCTGGAAGGAAGCGGAGAGGTGACGGTCCATGGAACGGGCTTGCTGGATGGCGAAGGTGTAGTTGTGGGAGGCGGCGGTGACAAGGAGGATGCCGACCGACCAGAGTGGGAGCATGCGGATGATCGACTTGAGCTCTTCCACTCGGTGGATCGTCGACAGCTGCCACAGGTTTGGCCGGCCGGCGGCGTCCATGTCGCCATCGGTCACTATGGCCGCTCGGTCGAAGAAGCTTCATGCACACAGCTTGGAGGGTTAAGTTCCTCATTTTCCTTAAATATCAATTTTGCTGGTGTATGCATGCACTTTTTCCTTATTTTAGCATAAATTTGCATATATACCCTCACAATTATTATTTTCGTTTATACCTATAAAAATTTACAAAATTATAAATATAAACTCATTTAATTTAGGATGAGGATTTTCCCAATTTTTTTTTATAAAATTAATATTACTTATTTTACATCGTTATTAAATTAAATTATTATAAAAATTAAATAAATTTTAAAAATTTAAATCATTATAAAATTAATTTTGATAAAAAATATTAATTTATAAAAGTGATTTGCTAATCTTAATTTTAATTTTGATCTAAACCAAACGGTATCATAAAGTATAAAGTCTAGATTTTTCAACTACTTAATACAAAATTGACTAACTTAATTTTTTTATTTAAATCAATTATGTATCAGAACACAATAATTTATTTTTTCCCAACAACCGAAGCTATTATTAAAGTCAATACAATATGTCAAATTTTAAATTCATAATCTTTTTTACTTAAAAGACTAATTAACAATACGATTATAATGTCTTTTGACTATTACAGGATTATCAATAGCCCAAATTTGAAACGCAGTCACTATTACTGCGTTTGAATCTGACTTTGCATGTCAATATTTGATGTGTCGTTGCTTATCATGAGCAGACTTATGAATATGGAATGCAGCAAAAAATAAAAAAGGAAAAAGAAAGACTTACACAAGCTGATCAGTATGGAGGAGCCGTCCAGCAGTAGAGATATCAGCATCAAGCTCTTTATCCTGATACAAGAGGCTCGGGTCCGCAGGCCGGGCCACCTTCCTCTTCCTCACCGCCGCCGCCACCACCTGAGCCAGCCGCGTCAAGGGGCTCCCCCCGGGCTTCATCTTGATATACAAAGGGTACCCTACAAGAAAGGCCACCACGGACACAAACATCCCAATCGTGGGGATCCCCAGCCCCCACCCCCAGTTCACGTTCTCCTGCACGTACACTACCACCGTCAGGGCCAGTAGCGTCGCCAGCCCCATGCTGAAGAAGTAGAGGTTGAAGAAGCTCCATTTCTGCGCCCTCGGGTTCGGGTTGTCGAGCGACAACTGATCCGCCCCGAACGCCACCACGCACGGCCGGATCCCGCCGGACCCGATGGACGTGAGGAACAGAGAGGCGTAGAGGAAGAGGAGCTGAAATGTTGATGCCTGCTGGCATGGCTGGGTGCCGGAGCACGGCGATGGGCGCAGCCCTGGCAGTGCGGCCGAGAGTGTCAGGCTGATCATGCCCTGTCGGTGCCAACCATAAAAGATATAAAATAAATAAATAAGATTCCGGATGATAAGATAAACAAGAAATCGAATTCAATCACGAAGACTGTCAAACCATGAAATTGCGTACGCGGCAGTACCCTTTTAAAAAGTTTTCTGTGTATAACCCCCCAAAAAATTATATTTATATCGTACCCGTTGACTTTCAATTGTTATGCATAAATCTCTTTTTTTTTCCCCTTTCATTTATCGAGATCTTCTTTATAAGACTACCTGAAGCGACTCTCAGTTGATAAAAACCGAAAAAAATAATATAAACTTTTAAAAATGTCAAAGGTTTTCATATAAATATATTTCATACTTCAAGGGGCATGCTTATATTTGTAAGAATATTTGTTAAAACTTGCTAAATTGACGTTACAAAATCATGAAATTTGTATTTACAGCACAAGTATGCAAATAAACGTCTTAATTAGCCTTTATTTGCCAACTTATTCACGAGTAAGCCAGTAAACTATAACCAAGCATAGTTTTCTAAAATTTGAGGGTGCATGTGCAAATACCATAATTTTGTGAGGGTCGGTTCAAAAATTCCTAATTTGGTTGGGGTGTATATACAAAACAATCCTGCATGATTGCCTTGCTGTACTCAGCAGTATGGAAGCAGGCAGAGGTAGTTGAGAATTTAAGGAAGGTGATGCAGTGAGGTTACCAGCTGGTAGACGACGGAGCCGACGGTGATTGTCCAGAAGCGGCCGGCAAAGGAGTCGGCGATGAGGGCGCCGACGATGGGGGTCATGCTCGACGTGCCGCCGAAGTTTGTCAACGTGTTCGACGCCTGCACCAGAGGCATGTGGAGCTGCTGCGTGAGGTACGTGATCATGTTCGCGTTGAACCCCGCCGACGCGAACCGGTCGAACACCTCGTTCGCTGCATTTCACGGGAGGATTTCGCCGTGTCAGCTTCACGAACACCAGAAAACGGCGACAAAAAGAAGATGCGGGTTGATATTTTCACATTACCTAGAATGAAAGGCATGGTTCGGAGGCCGCCTTGCCTCCTCCGCTTGTTCTTCGCTCCTGCATCCTGCGCCATTGTTTGGAAGGTGGAGGAGTGAGCTGCAATAGATTGGGTTTACCATCTGCGTGTCGTCTCTTTATGTAGAGAATCGTCTTAAACACGTTTTGCATTTTAACCCAACAAATAACTCGTATTTTCATAAATGGACCCTTACTTGTATGTCTCTTATCGTTCTTCTTGACGTTTCTGGCACTCAAAACTCTAAAATTCCGAATGAATGTGCGATCGTATAGGGGAATAAAAGTAAAATTTCCACAATTTAATATTAAAATTGCGAATTTAAGATTGAAAGAGAGGGCGCAGATTGGCGGTCGGTCGACTCGGAGTGCGGAGGAGAAAGTTTGCTCCACCGCAACACCGCGTTCGGATATAAAGAATTGGAATTGAGATGCGTGTCTGTGTGAGTTGTGGGACAAAAGAGATCCCCGGAGAAATCACGGCACTCGTGCGGATGATTCCATCGAGCACTCGACATTAAACAATTTGCTATTTTGCATTTATGTCCACATAAATTTATAAAATGTATTGTTTTTATGCCGACGTAAGTTCGACTTTTACGAGGGTGCATGCGCGAAAATCTCACCAAACGATCAAAGATTCGAAGAGCGCAGGGCTGCCACCCGTAAATTTTGTATGTGGCTCGGAGTCTAGTTTTTTCAGAATAACCGAGTTCGGACAAAGGGGAACACATTGTAGCCGTGGAGCTTGTCCTGTTGGGATTTCACGTGATCAATGTGGTCCAGGCCCGTACTGGATTCGGGCACGCCGATTAGGTCTGGTTTGACGGGGCGGTGCGACCGGTTTCGGTGGAGCCAAGTGTCTTATCCGGAGATCTCTGCTGAGTGCACGCCTGGAGTAGCCAATTTGGACTCGGGGAAATGATTCCGATGGTATTCGAGTGATATCACCAGGTCAAAAGTAATTCTTCTTCGGAGCAGATCTTCGATGGAGCAGTTGCATCGACATTTCTTTTTCTTAAAAAGCCATTGCCATTTTGATGGTAGCAAAAGCTAAAAACACTGTTAACAGAGGATTCTACGAATAGAAATAAATAATAAAGACCTGAATTCAGGAACGACGAAAAGAAGAACAGTAAATAAATTTAAAAAATAAAAAAATAATATATTTTATAATAAATTTATTAAAAATTATCTATTTTATTACCGTTGGACCAATTAGTCGGGCATCGACCGGGTGCCTGCCTTTGGTGCGACGGAATCCGTGTCGTATTGTTCCAATCTCGTCATCCTCTTCGATTTGAGTTGCCCAATTCTTTGCTGATGCTGCGTGATCGCCGACGTGTTTGAGGTCAGCGTGGTCGCACGCGTTCCACAGGTTACACAAAATACGTAATGCAATTTTTTGCTTGATTAACAATTAAAACAAACATCATAATCACCTCTAAGCATGTCAAAAAGACCATTTTGGACATTTAACAATGTCCCAAAACCTGTTAAACGAAATATTTTTAGATCAAAATTCGATTCCAAGATATTCTAAAACCAAAATCAATAATTTAACTATATATAGCTTTTAATAATTAATCACTTTTTTTTAATACGAATTTATGAAAAATTACTTATCTAGTAAAAAATCACACATTTTATATTATAAATCTATAAAAAAAATCACATCAATTGAAATATTAAAAAAATCTCTTTTTCCTTGATTTTATCAATTAAAATTAATATAAAAAATTCAAATTATTTTCTTTTAATTTTAGTTTAAATAAATATTAAATTGATTAAAAAGTAAATTATCTTATTTCAATTTTTATGAGAAATCGATTGTCTGATCTTATAAAATTAAGAATTACAAATCTTATTTTGTCAAATTAATTGTCTAATAATTATATACTGATTGTTTAAAATAAAACTAAATAAAAATAATTTGATCTTTTATATTAATTTAATAGGGACTTTTGTTTGTATATTTAAAAAAAATTTCGATACTGCTCTACCCAACCACTGTTTTGCCTTCCGAAAATCAGTTGATGCTGTTATCAAATTTATTTGAGTATCATCTCTTGGTTTCAATAGAAATGGGTCAATTGGAGAAATATTTATAGATCCGATGTCAGGAAGATGAAAATCCCCTCTTACTCCTGAAGAAGCAGGTGTGTGTCGCTGTGTACGTGGCTCTTTGAAACTAGTAGTTCGACAATCACGAATTGTGCCGAAAGTGCCAGCACCACCTTGAGTTTCCTCGTACAATTTTCGACTTTCACGAAGTATTTCCTGAACCTCAGAATCATCGTCTTCATCATTAGAAATACGCCTGAGATCTGGATTAGGTAAGTTGAGAAGTTCCTACTCAAAGCGTGATTTTATAGCCTTATCCTTTCTTCTATTTTCTTTGCTGGTTTGTACTAATGCCCAAAATGTTTGTCTCACTTCATTCGGGACTTTCTCACATGGCCGAACTTGGCCGGTGACTCCCCCTAAATACTCTTTTAATCTTATAATTCCAGAACTAAGCGCACGACGACACCATTTGCAACGAACTTTATGATTGTTCGTATTCACTAATTCACAGTGTTGTCATGCAATATCGTCATCGCGAGACATGTTTTGCCTTGGAGCAATATCAATACAATAGTAGCAGTGACAGAACAAATGTTGGTCGAAGAAAATTTACCTATGATTAAGGAAAAAAAACTCTATTTTCACAATACGTAATTAATAAATAAATAAAAAGTAACTAATATACACAACAATAAATTACTTTAGGGCTTAGGATTTACTAACCTATTTCTTGATTTATTAGCTAATTTCCACGTTAATTTAATACATAATACATAATTTACTACATAATTTAATACAAAATACATAATTTACTATTTAATACATAATTTAATGCGCAACACATAATTTAATACGTAACAGATACGACATAATTTAATACATATTTTTAATACCAAAATTAATACATAATACATAATTTAGTACATAATTTAATACGTAATACATAATATATAATTTAATACATAATACATACTACATAATTTAATACATATTTTATTATATAATTTAATACGGAATAAATAATTTAATACACAATACGTAATTTAATACATAATATATTATTTATTTAATAATTTAATACATAACTTAATACATAATACATAATTTAATACATATTTCAATACAAAATACGTAATTTAATACATAATTTAAGCCATAAATTAATATTTTAATGCATAATTTAATACAAAATACATAATTCAATACGTAATTTAACTACAAAATTTTAATTTATAATTATAACTAATTTTGAGAGCCTATTTACAAAAAACCATTATATATGTCGGTTCAATTCAAAATCGAATTGGAGATTTCACATTTCCTGATTTCGAGAATTGCAGGGAGAGAGAGATCGAAGAATAGAGACTGCTCTATTTTAATTTCTGAAGAAATTTTTTTCTTTTCGACTCTTTCACATCAAAGAGTGGTAACAATTCAGGATGGATCTGCTGGGATTTACGGATTAAAGTTTTATAATTTCGATTTAGGTCCTAAGGTATGTAAATCAATTTTATTTTATTTTAAACTCGATTTTCTCGCAGATCTTGCGTAAAAAGGAAAAATTGGAGCCCGCACTTGCTTTATGAATATTTTTTGTTGATGGTAGGTCTTTTTTTTTAGCAAAATAAGGACATCATAAGGACATTTTTTATTTTTAAGATAACAAAAAATATTATAATAATCAAATTGATAATTAAAAATGTGTGTGTAAGTCTTATTGATGTTTGATTTTACGGGAGGTTTGTGAAGTTTAAAAATTGTGTCAAAAGAAAATTGCCATATATATAAACAGGGGGGTTTTTGCACATTTTTATGGCCTAATATTTTTTTCGAGTTTATAACATTGGGCTAATTGTTGACCTGGCTTTTCCCTAACGGCAAAGTTGCCGCCAATATACGACGTGGCAACATATCGACAAGATTTATTCAGAGTTTGATTTATCCAAAGTTTGATTTATTCAGAAACACAAAAATATCAACAACATATCAACATATCAACAACATATCAACAAAGTTTGATTTATTCAGAAACACAAAAAATTTGTTGCGAAGCATGTTGAAGAATTAATTTAGGAACCTAACTTTTTTTTTCAATCTTAATTTTAACTCGGAATGCTTGTCTTTATTCGAATTAAGTCGCAATTCGTTGTACGAAAATCCTAAATTGGGTTTATTAAAAGTCGAAGACAATGGAGCATATTTTTTTCGACTTTTAATAAACCCAATTTATCGACTTTTAATAAAAAAATTAAAATATAATAATACGTACCTATATATTTTTTTACTAACTATTATAATTCTTCAAAAATCACGCTCAACCTTTAGTATTAGTATATTCTGTTTCTTTAATTTCTTAAATCTCCTCGTCAGGTGAATTTTTACTAAGTTCTTATATTTGTTTTTCAACATTATACTAATCTTTTACACATCCACATACCTCTAAATCTTTGAGTGTTAATTGGGTTCTTTAATCATTTAATGCACTTTTTCCTACACTAAAACAAGATTAACTTGTAAATCTAATATAGTAATAAGAGAAAATACAGAATTAATAGTTTCAAAATATTTTTTAAACTTCGCTTCTGTTGAAGGAATAACTACTATGAATTCAGAAAGTAATCTATCTTTCTTGAAAATATAAGAAATAAGTATAAGTTCAGTAAATATCAAACAGGTTGTAGGATAATATCTATCTGAAAGAGTCATAGTTGCAGCATAAAAATATTTTAATAATGACATAAATAATTTATATACCATCCAGGTTGTATCAGTCAATAAGCAATCACTCATATATTATACATAAAAAATAATAAGTACTTCTTTATAATCATAATAAGATTTTAATAACTTATAAGTAGTATTTCACCTATTTTCAACATCAAGAGAAAATTTTTTATGTGATTTTTAAAATTGTCTATAAAAAGCTTTAAAATCTTGAATATGATTAGGAGTATATCTAATATATTTGCATAAATTTCTAAGTTTTCAATTTGAAAATATATATTTCAAGTTTAAGTCTATCTTAACCAACTAAATTAAATATATGACATATGCAACGAATACGAAATAATCTACCATCCAATAAAATAGGCAATTGATGTTTAAGTAAATCAACAACAATATTATTATTACTAGCATTATCTAAAGTAATACTAAATATTTAATCTCGAATATTATACTCAAAAATAGTTTAAATAATAATATTGGTAATGTTAGTTATATTATGAAGATACTCTAAAAGTTTGAAACTAATAATTCATTTATGTAACATCCATAAATCATCAATATAATGAGCAATCATGTAAATATAAGAAGCACCATAATCAGCACTCTAGCAATCAGATGTAAGAACAATTATCTGATTATAATTTATAAAAAAAGAAATTAATTCATTTTTTATAGTAAAAATTTCATTGCATAGTTCTTAATAGTATTTCTGAATATTTTCTAAAAGAGAAAATTTAATTTTTGGAATAACTCTTCTATTTTAAAATTCTCTGTAAAAAAATTAATTGTTCATCCCAAATAATATATTTAACTAAATTTTCTTTTGCTTTTTTAAAAAAAAATTCATGAACGTCAAGTAAACTGGAAAAAGAATTAGGTGCGAAAGAAAGTTGAGTTTGAGTTAAGTCATGCTCCTTTTTTAAATGAGATTGGATGTGCCTTTGAAGATGATCAATTCTATGTACGCTTGTAGCATCTAGTTGATTCTTGCATTTCTCACAAACAACTTTTTCCTCACATTCAACTACTATTATGTCATAGTGTATTTAAACATCACTATTTCTTCTTCTTCCAGATTTTTGATTATTTTATTTTGAAGAAAGTTGACTGACATTGATATCAACTTTTAGTTGAGAATCTGAAAATTGAGATTTATCTTCAAAAGAAAAAAGGGATTGAAAGAGGAGCTTGCCATCATCAAAAAAATTATGAGAAAAAATAAAAATCAACTTAATTTCAAGTATGTCAACTTGAAAAGTCAAAGAGTCGAAGAGTCAAAAGTTGGACTATCAAAATTTACAGTCTAAATTAGAGATTAAATAATTGAGAGTTGAAAAAGTATAGAAGAAGAAAAAAGATTATGAGTTATGCGGATAAATGGGTACTATAGGAGGGTATTTATAAGAATTTTAAGAGTGAAATATCCAAAATGTATTTTAAAAAAGAATTATTAGAAAGGATATTTTTGTAAAATCATGAAAAAAAGCTACTTTTGTCTATTATTATTTTTTATTTTTCTAAATTTTTTTATTTTATTATTATATATAATATATTTATTTCTTTAAAAAAATTGCAAGAGCTCTCTGCTTTTTTGCAGGGAGCCATTGCAATTCAATCTTCATATTTGATTGGTCAAACCCTAAACTCTAAAAGACTAATCAAACTCTTTCAAAAGTTTTAATTTTAATTTATTTTTTTTTTACAGACCGGACTGTGCCGACCAACCAGCATGCCATGTGATACTTGGTCCAATCGTGCCGCGGGTCTTGTTTGGCCATATCGTATCATAAGTAGAATATCAGACACGGTCCAACATATACGCTATGCCAAGCACAATCCGATATTGTAAATTTTGGAACGCGTCGGAGTGGCCTGCGGGTCAACGATCCGTTTTTACATCACTAGCCCTAGATTAATGCCAAATGTACCCCAGATAGATTATTAGAATAAAATTAATATTTTATATCTAAATTAAAATTTAATCTTAGATAATCTCTCCTCTAGACAGGATAAAATTTGTTATAATATCCTGTGCAATAAATTAATTTTGCATCCAATAATTGGAGACAGCATTATTAATTACAAATATATTCGAAACTAATTTAAGAGTCTATTTGTTTTATTAGAAATTGATGTCATGAAAAAATTAGGATTTTCACGACTTCATAATTATTCTTAAATTTTTTTGCATATTTGGTTCCAGCGATATGAAAATCTCAGTTTTAAATTCTTTATTCGATTTCGATATTTTTTATTTTTTATATTTGAAAATATTTGAGTGTATCACCGGTTAAATACTTAAAAATTTGAAGATTAATAATATTTTTACTCTTTAGAACATATCTTAAATATCTAGAGTACTTTGAGTATTTAAAATAAATTAAATATCTAGAACACCTTAATTAATGAAAGTTTAAAATCAATTCAAAAAATATCTTTACCATCTATAATATCTTAATTATTAAATATTTAAAGTTTTAAAATTTTATAAACATATTTTTAACTATTAAAATATTTTAAAATTATTTGAAATCACATGTGAATCAAGACTTAAAAATTTTACGCATATTAATTTTCAGCCGATT
Source organism: Trichopus zeylanicus subsp. travancoricus (assembly GCA_005019695.1). Lineage (NCBI taxonomy): Eukaryota > Viridiplantae > Streptophyta > Magnoliopsida > Dioscoreales > Dioscoreaceae > Trichopus > Trichopus zeylanicus. Next base: position 59,268 of record RXID01014222.1, read on the forward strand.
TGATCAGAAATCAAAATCCTTAAATATTTTCACATAAATTTTAATCTCTCACCAAAAACAACTTTGAAAATTTTAATTCTTCGGAATTTAAAATTTTCAATACATCATTTTCCTTGCAAAACAAACATATTCTAAAATGAGACAAAGATATTTACATGTAAAAAATATGAAATTCTGAAAAATGTATATGTAATTTCAAAATAGCAAAGGGGAAATACATATAAAAACTCTAAAAAACATAAGGGTTCATTTCATATAATGCAATGAAATTTTACCTTAATATTTAAAAAATTATGTAAAACTCTTTAAAATTTTATCAAATTACATATTTTTTTGAAATTTAAAGAATTACATATAACTCCTCGAAATCTTATCAAATTTCATATTTTCCTTCCAAACTTATATATATGTATATATATATGGAGATATTGGATGTGTTATAAATTTTTTTTTGAATGTAAATTTACCAATAAAATAATGCATTTGGTTTACATTGAACCCTAGATCTAGTATAAATTGAACAATAGTTCTAGCTTAGATTGAACCAAAATAAGTTTAAATTATGTCATGAACAAAATTATTATTATTTTATACCTCGAATTAAAATTAAATCTAAGATAAATTGAAATAAGTTTAACCCAAATCAAGAATAAAATTATTATTTTATATTTCAAGTTAAAATTTAATCCGAAATATATAGTTCTTTAACTTTAAAAAATAAATATATAATTTGATAATATTTTAAAAAATTATGTGTAATTTTTAAAATTTGAGAAGAATATATACAAATTGAATTTTTTAAATATATATATATATATATATATAAATTTAAAAATATATACAAGTTGATAATAATTTATGAAATTTTATGCAATTGATCCAATAAATAAATAGTTATAAGTATTCGGCTGATAAAACAATTTAAAGTCAACTCTGCATCCTCAACTGTAACGCCACCATCAACATCTCCACGAGCTTCATAAATTAAAAGCTAATGCTAGAATAACATATGCAAAGTCACTAGCCATCAGCGACAACGACCAAGTCGAGCTAGCAAAAAATGGAGGAATTCTGCATCCTTGTTTCAGCTGAAACGCCACCATCAACATCTCCACGAGCTTCATAAATTAAAAGCTACTGCTAGATTAACATATGCAAGTCACTAAACATCAGAGACGACGACCCAGTGAAGCTAGCAAAAAATGGAGGAGCACAGAAGAAATGGGAGGAAGAAGAAACCTTCTTCATCATCGTCTTCCTTGATGCCGACGATATTTTTGCATGCCGATAAGATCGACATGCTGCTGACCTCCGTCGGATTTGTTGCCTCCGTCGCCAATGGCCTCGTCGTGCCACTCTTGTTTCTCCTCACCGCAAAAATCGTGAACGACTTTGCCGGCACCACTTCCCTCTCCATTCACACTGTCAACAAGGTCATCGTCTCTTCTTCTTCTTCTTCTTCTTCTGAATAGTTTATAACTTTATATTATGACGGTCATAATTGGTGATTAACGACTGTTAATTCACAACCAAAACGGGTTATGTTTTACATGCAACAATGGGTTCATGCCTCACATGTAATGCTGCAGAACGCGATGAATTTTGTTTACGTAGCAGTCGGATCAGGGGTGGCCGGCTTCTTGGGTATATACCTACATTGATCATTTTTCATTTTCTTTCTTATTTGAAATTTTCTCGAACCATGACCCCATGTTATGCATTCTGCTATTGCATAAGGGTTCTGCTGGATGAGGACCGGGGAGCGTCAGGCTTCGAGGAATAGAGCCCGGTATCTCCGAGCAATTCTGCCGCAAGACATGGAGTACTTCGATCTCATGATGGCCTCCACCAACGAGGTCATCACCAGCGTCTCCAACGACAGCTTCATCATTCAGGACGTTATCAGCGAGAAGATTCCAAACTTCGTCCAGAATTGCTTGACATTTGTCGGTGGTTGCATCATTAGCATCACATTGATGTGGAGACTAGCTCTCGTGATTGCACCAAACATGGTGCTACTCGTTGTTCCAGCGTCAATCTTGGGGAGGATCCTCGTGAGGCTTGCGAGGAAGATCCGGGAGGAGTACAACAAGGCAGGCGGCATAGCCGAGCAGGCAATTTCTTCTATAAGGACTGTCTATTCTTTTGTAGGGGAACAGAAGACGATGGCCGAGTTCTCAGCAGCGCTGGAAGGGTCGTTCAAGCTCGGGCTTCAGCAGGGACTGATCAAAGGCTTGGCAATTGGAAGCAGTGCAACCAGTTACACAATCTGGGCCTTCATTATCTGGTATGGCAGCCGTATGGTCATCTATCACGGCTCCAAGGGTGGAACTGTCTTCGCCATTGGCCTCAACATAATGCAAGGCAGCCTGTAATTGTCTCATGGCATAGCTTTTTTGCTTTCCCTACTTATCCTGTTAATCCAATTTGTCCCTTTTTTCTTGCCATGTAATGGAAAAAGAGCATTTGGGTTGGCGCTTTCGCACGTGAGGTCTTTCTCCGAGGCGATGGCCGCCGGAGAGCGGATGTCTGAGGTCATAAGGAGAGTTCCTAACATTGACTCTGAGAGCATGGAAGGCGAGGTGCTACATGTCGTAGCAGGGGAAGTAGAGTTCAAGAATGTTGAGTTTTCTTACCCGTCCCGACCAGAGACCGTCATCCTGAATGGCTTCAACATGAAGGTCCCGGCGGGGAAGACGGTCGCATTGGTGGGAGCGAGCGGGTCCGGGAAATCGACGGTGATTGCGCTGATGGAGAGGTTTTATGACCCTGCCAAAGGCGAGATTTCACTGGACGGTGTCAACATCAACAGGCTGCAGTTGAAGTGGCTGAGGTCGCAGATGGGCTTGGTGAGCCAAGAGCCAGCTTTGTTCGCAACTTCTATTAAGGAGAATTTACTATTCGGTAAGAAAGAGGCATCCATGGAAAAGAATTAAATATAATTATTATCTTTAAATTTGAAGGTTGATTTACTCATTAAGTAATTAATTAAAAAAATTAATTAATTAGGAAAACACAGGGGGTTAATTGCACTTTACATCATCGTTCACCTGTGCGTCGTTTTTTTTTTTTTTTGGAACCAATCGGCGAGAAGGTAAAATGGCAATTGGAGCGATGGGCCCGGCGTAGAAGAAGCTGAAGAGAAAATTATCTGTTGACATTTTTATCGACTCGTATATTGGCGGCAACTTTGCCGTTAGGGAAAAGCCAGGTCAACAATTAGCCCAATGTTATAAAACTCGTGAAAAAAATATTAGGTCATAAAAATATGCAAATACCCCCCTGTTTATATATATGGCAATTTTCATTTCACACAATTTTTAAACTTCACAAACCTCCCGTAAAATCAAACATCAATAAGACTTACACACACATTTTTAATTATTAATTTAATTATTATAATATTTTTTGTTATCTTAAAATAAAAATATCCTTATGATGTCCTTATTTTGCTAAAAAATAAAGCCTACCATCAACAAAAAATATTCATAAAACAAGTGCGGGCTCCAATTTTTCCTTTTGATGTAAGATCCGTGAAAAAATCAAGTTTAAAATGAAATAAAATTAATTTACGTACTTGAGCACCTAAATCAAAATTGTGAAACTTTAATTCACAAATTTCAGCAGATCTATTCTGAGTTCTTACCACTTTTTGATGAGAAAAAATCAAAAAGAAAAAAAATTTCATCAGAAATCGAAACAGAGAAGTCTCTGTTCTTCGATCTCTCACTATCCAATTCTCGAAATCACAAAACGTGAAATCCCCGATTCGATTCTGAATTGAACTGACATATATAATAGTTTTTTGTAAATAAGTCCTCAAAATTAATTATAATTATAAATCAAAATTTTATAATTACAACTAAGGCCAAATATTTACAAAAAGGTCTAAATCAAATAATTCAATTAAAATAATTTATTCTCCTCTAACCAGACAACCCCAGGGTGAGACTAGATACTGAGTATACTGTAAAACATTTCGACCCATCATGAAACACCCAAATGAGCACACACATATAATATTTGACTATGTCTATACTGTCATCTATTGTCATACAAAATATCGATTAGACAGTCAGATTTGAGCCACTCATTACATTCCCAAACTGTCTGATCCGAATTGCACAAATAAACTTATTGAAAAAATAAATCAATAAATAGTTTATAAGGCCACATGACTAATAGCAAGAACAAAAGAAAAATAAAGAAAAACAAACTCAATCAAGGTGCAACGGACGATGAACCCATAAATTTATTTTGTCAAACGATTTAAACAACGCCTTAGAAAACAAATGATATAAATCCATTTTTTATCCTTTGCACCAAATGCATACGAGATTTCAAAATTTTAAGCATTTTAATATTTTAGAATTTCAATATTTTGGATTTAAAAAATTTAATAGTATATTTATTTTATATAATATATAAATTGAAAAAAAATTTAATTTTGATATTTATTTTGTTGAATTTATAAAGTATAAAAATATAAAATTATATTTGTTTATTCGAATTTTTATAATTATGGTTGAATTTGGACAATAAAATTATTTCATTTTTACACCATTAAAATTAGAATAATGCAACTTGTTGACAGCGAAGTAGATACAATTCCAACGGAAATACGGGTTGGAATGCACAAACCAGAGAATGAAATTGTCTCATCTCCTTTAACAAGAAATCACGTACCATTAGATTGCCATGGTAGTAGTACAACACGGTGCCTATATAGAGGGTTAGCCCCTTACCATGAAAGAGCACCAGCTCCTCTTGCGTAGCGTTTTCTGTGAGAACTGTTCTTGGGAGTTGCTGAAGCCACCAAACATGGCAGGCGAAATGCGACACTTGCTTTTTGTCCTGCTGGTATGCTCGCCCACCATTTTGCTCCCCAAAGCCAATGCATCGGGGCGCCTCCCCAATGCATCGGGGCGCCTCTTCTTCGATTCTCTGTTGAACCTACCAGGGTTGTGGGAATCACTGTTGGAGCTAACAGGGTTGGAGGAATCATTGTTGCCCCGGTTGGACCAATTACTGTCTCTTGACTGCAGAGTTCCAGTTGTTGGACCCCTCGTTACATCTACACTTTCAGCTGCTGGACCTATCGCTGGATCTCGAGTTCCATCTGCTGGAGCTATCACTGGTGGTGGAGCTGGATCTTTGATTCCGTCTGCTGAATCTGCAGTTCCAGTTGTTGGATCTGCCGCTGAATCTTTGGTTCCATCTGCTGGAGCTATCACTGGTGGTGGAGCTGAATCTTTGATTCCATCTGCTGAATCTACAGCTCCAGTTGTTGGACCTCTCGCTACCGAATCTGCGGTTCCAGCTGTTGAACCTAACGTTTGATCCCTCCCCGGTTTATCCTAGTCCCTAGTTGTGTTCTGAACTCGGATACTCGATTAAATAAAAGAGCCGACGAATTGTTATATGTAATGTACCAATGCTACGAATACGAATCGAGAAAACCAGAAATAAACACCGAGATTGGCGTGGACTAGTTTCATATTTGTTTCTCAAAATATGAACTCGTGGATTGCAACTAATTTTTTTACTTAAAAATGTTGTTGTAGTAGTCGTTATGGATTTCCGATTCGGGTCTCGATCGATCCTTGTCGGTGAGAGTTAGAACCATAGCTACTAGATAATGGATTCAGTCGCACCCTCTTCGGATGGGAATCCAGGGATCTAAATTTTCAACCCAGAATTCAAAATCTTTGAATAAGAAAAAAATTGTTTGATCTATTTTCGCTTTTTCTATAAATTATACAAAATTTTATGATTACCTAAAAATTTGGCGTTCTTAAAAAAATTATAATAAATATTTTCACAGGAATTTCTTTTATGAAGAAAAAATTGGCTTGGTTCGACATGCACGAGAACTCCACTGGAGCTATCTGTGCTCGTCTCGCCGAGGATGCCAATGTGGTTTGTATTATCAACTTCAAATTTTGTAAGAAATCATGAGAAACAGTTACTATATGCAAACTGCTGGCTTGCAGCTGAGATCGCTAGTTGGTGATAGAATGTCTCTTCTCATCCAAACTGCGTCAGCGGTCACCATTTCATGCACACTGGGATTGATCATTTCTTGGAGACTTGCAATTGTCCTGATCTTCGCCCAACCCCTGGTCATTGTGTGTTTTTACGGTCGTATGGTGCTGTTGAAGAACATGTCTAGCAGAGCTGCCAAGACACAGTCGGAGAGCAGCGAGATTGCGGCAGAGGCCGTCTCCAACATCCCCACTATCACTGCCTTCTCGTCTCAGTCACGGATTTTCCATCTTTTCCGTCAGGCACAAGAAGGCCCCCGACAGGAAATCCTAAAACAGTCGTGGTTCGCCGGCTTAACACTCTTCTTCTCCAACAGCCTCACCAACGGCGCCATTGCCCTTGGGTATTGGTTTGGCGGGAGGTTAATCACACAAGGCAACATCACTTTCAAGGCGCTCATCCAGACCCACTACATGATTGTGAGCACCGCCCGCGTCATCGCTATTGCAGGTACAATGACTTCTGATCTCGCCGAAGGAGCGAAAACCGTGGGCTCAGTGTTTGCTATACTAGATCGCTACACATGTGTCGAGTCGGAGGATCCCGTGGGTCACCGACCGGAGAACCTCAATGGGAGTATAGACATCCGTGAAGTGGAGTTCTTCTATCCGTCACGGCCCAATGCATTCGTATTCAAGAACTTCAGCCTTAGCATCGAGTCTGGAAAATCAACAGCATTGGTAGGGCAGAGTGGCTCGGGCAAGTCCACGATCATCGGCCTCATTGAGCGGTTTTACGACCCGACAAAAGGCGAAGTGAGGATCGATGGCATCGACATCAAAACGTACCACCTCCGATCTCTTCGGCAGCACATTGCATTAGTTAGCCAAGAGCCAGCCCTCTTTGCCGGCACAGTGAAAAAGAACATTAAGTACGGGGTCGAGGAGGCAACGGACGCGGAGGTGGAGGCGGCTGCTAGGGCGGCTAACGCGCATGAATTTGTGAGCGGACTCAGAGATGGATATGAGACACTGTGTGGGGAAAGAGGGGTGCAACTCTCGGGAGGGCAGAGACAGCGAATTGCAATTGCCCGAGCAATACTGAAAAAGCCGACGATACTATTACTGGATGAGGCAACGAGCGCATTGGACAGCCGATCGGAGAAGACGGTGCAGACTGCACTAGAAAGAATCGTGGTGGGGAGGACGTGTGTGGTGGCGGCGCACCGTTTGAGCAGCATACAAAATTGTGACCTTATTGTAGTCATGGAAAAGGGGAAGGTGGTAGAGCAAGGAAGTCATGATGTGTTGCTCGCCAAAGGAGGGACTTATTCTGGCTTGGTTAACCTTCAACAAGTAACCAAAGCTTTGGATTGACTATGTTGTAACTTCGGAGGCCACTGGAGTCATGATGCCTGTTCTCCACTCTTTAGCTACACATGTCCCTATTTTCGCCGGCGAGCCCACACTCGTTCTGCACCCATGCTTGTACCTGTGTTCGCATTCGTGCCCTTGCTTGTACCTGTGTTCACATGTATTTTTTTTCATGCATATATATGAAAAAATGCAAATAGGTTTTTTAATCAAAACTCGTCGATTTTTTTGAATGTCGAAACAATTTTTGAAATCGAAACTCAAAATATAATCACGTAGGGGTTTATAGGTAAAAAAATCTTTGAGTGAATTAAATATAATTATTATTTTTTAATTTAAAGATTGATTTACCCATTAAGTAATTAACTATAAAAATTAATTAAACTTATATTTATTATTATGATAAAATTATTAATAATTTTTTTAAGTTTTCAATAATTTTTTGAAATTTTTTTAAAAATTTTATCATATTTTTAATTTAAAATCAAAATACAGTCAAAATATAATTAAATTTTGATCTACTACGTAATTGATAATTTAAAAAAATATTTTTACCAAAACTAAAATCGAAAAAACTGAAACTTATCAATTTCGTTGGATACCAAAATCAAAATCGAAACCGACACTTAAAACTTTACTAAGGTCAACTATCAACAAATAAAGACTAAACATTGGTTCACAGGTCAAAAGATACCAACAAGGCCACCTTAGACTTTACCGGATGCATATAAGATGCATATGCATATATGCCAAAATTCAACAGAAAATGAAAGAAATTCAACACAATCAACAGACCTGATACTGAAATTTGAAACCAAACCATCACAAGATTCCTAGCTCAGAACTTCAGAGAACACGTGAGATTTGAGAACAACATCAACGGAAACACCATTATCCTAAACTAATAAAAAATAACAAAATCTTGTTTTCTTTGCCTTCATCCTCAGTTGCATTTGCCACTGCAGCTTCAGGGTAGTGGCGGTGGCGGTGGCGGTGGCGGTGGCGGCATTGTTCAGGCTAAGCAGGAACTGCCGAACGCTTCTGGCGTACTCGAGCAATTTATCGGCGGCCGGAATGGTCTCCTTCACCTCCGGCTGCTCCTCGAAATCCCGAAGCCAATCGCAGAACCGCTGGAACTTTTCCGGATCGACGAGCTTCACCTCCGCGACTTCCTCAAAACACCCATAGCCAGTAAGAGCCGCAGCCGAGCACTATGTCCAAGAGCCCAATCCTCTCGCAGCCAAAGAACCTCCTTTCTTTGAAGAACCCTTCTCAGAGCCGGGCTTCGAGCAGGTTCATGTTGTCGTTCACTTGCTCCACCGCGGCCTTCTGCTCTTCCCCCGATGACCGAAACACCGTCCCCACCGCGGGGCCAAGCTGCATTGCCTCATACATCATACACATACATCCCTACAATTTATTGTGTTGACAAAGCTTGATGTTCATACCTTGTCATCGATAAAATGGCACCAGAAGCGGACGAGGGCGCGCTCGTAGGGATCAGCGGGCATGATGGGGTTGTTCTCCGGCCACGACTCGTCAATGTACTGCAGAATGACTACAGACTCGGCGATCGGGCGGTCGCCGTGCACGAGCACGGGGACTTTCTTGTACACAGGGTTGTAGAGGAGGGCGGTGCTCTTGTTGGCGAGGCCCTCCTCTACGTACTCAAACTCAAGGCCTTTGAGCTTGAGGGCGAGTTGGACTCGGTGAGTTGGACACTGGTGTACTAGCGCGAGGGATTTCACATTGAAGAGGGAGGAAAACGACGGGTGATGTTCTCGGCGGAAGGACTGGTATGGAAATAGCCAAGCATTGCTGCGTTGAAGGGGGATGATGGTGGGCCCAGAGAAAAGGCTGGTCGGAAACTCACGTGCAAATGAATAAAGCGCGAATAATGTTGATCGGGAAAAATTGATGCGGAAGCAATAAGTCAACCCAGTAAAAGATTTTTTCAGACATCATCAATAACAACTCTGATCATCCAAAAATAATTTATCCATAATTAAACCAAAAAACAAAATTATTCTGACGGTGAGCTCATACATTCATTAGTCACAATCCATTTAATCAAGAAATAGATTTATCAGAATCCAAGAAGAGCACATAGTGAGCATCATATATCGAGTTTTGGATATCACGGTGAAAGAGGAGTAGATTCCAGAAATCGATGATAATATGCAAAGATCTGTTTGTGGGTTTTTGTTTTCCGAATAAGATCTTTGTTTTGAAAATGAGAGCACTACAATGGATGCCAAAGCAGGCGAGAACCACAAGCATGGTAGACTCACAGTGATACGTACTCAGGCTTTATTTTTCATCCTCAGAGCAGTAAAAGAAAGAATGGAGGGTGGTCAAATCAATGTAATTGGACATATCCATCGTCTGCTCCGTATAAGTTATCTCTCCTCCAAACCCCAATATGTTTCATGTACTCTGACAAGACCATGCCCCAATATGCCAACAAATTAATTAATATCACCTCGATAAATCTCAACCATTGATTCAATACGTTGTGCTAAATCAATGCTCGAGATTCACTCTAAATCAGATAGCTGAGCTAATTTTGGATATTTGATGGTCATAGAATTTACCTTGCACGGGTAGATGAACAGTGAATGAGATGCGAGTAGATGTTTTACCTGCAGACAAACGTGCATGCGAAGGCAAAGACCAGTCAAGATGACCAGGCGAGAAATTCCAGACCCGGACGTATACCGGAACAGGAAGCTAGCTCTGATCCTCCATTGTGCGACTCCGTGTTGCACTGTGAGCTGGTCTTACCTGCTTGCAGTAGCCAGCAATTTCTCGATACAACGGTTACTAGTAGGTTCTGCCACCTTTCTACATGGACAACAATCATTACTTTGCCATATAATGCTATTTCGGAATGGTATTACACAGACGATTAATCTAAATAAAAGATATTAGCATCAAAGCCTCCACAGAGATGTTCCTTCAGGCTAATTCAAAGGTGTCAGAATAATACATGCTGCATGGTGGAGTCGATTTCTCGAGACTCTAGGAGTTGCATGAAAGATAAGAGCCCAAAGCAGGTTGGCTTTGACAAAAGCAAGGATACAGGAAAAGGAAGGAATAAAGAACTCGGACTTGAACAGCAAGCTAATCCTCAAGCGTGCAAAAATAATATTATCAAATAAATCACACCAAAGAAGAAACCCTGTATTTTGAAAAAACAATAGGCATCCTAAGAGATTTTAGTGCAAGTTTACTATAGAACATCTTCTAATGTTAATCGCATCTAAGTATACAATCATTTGTTTCCAATAAAAAAATACCAAAGTTGAGAAAATAAGTATAATGGAGAATATAAGGCTAATGTAATAGGAAAAGTATAGAATGATCATTCATGATATGTGTACTGCCCTTAATAATGTATATGATTGCAGAAGGGAATAAAATATGAGAATAAAAAACCAATTAAGAAGCTTAAAAGGAAGGAGAGTAAAGGCTTGCACCAAGGACAAGTGGGCAACAAATAAATACCTGAAAATTTGGTACTGCAACCCGAAAATTCATGTTTTTTCAGAATGGCTCTTTGGATGCTACACCTCATCAGTCATGAATCTGCGGATTATCCTATAAGAGCAGAAAACACATCCAAGACACCAAACAAAGCTCTTAATCATGAATCTGATGCTTATCGAAGAAGTGTAGCAAATTTATCTTAGGCAACATGTCTATGCCCTCATTGATGAATCTCATGCTTAATTCTACAAAGCTTGCAACAAGAACATGTAAAAGGGAGTTTAGTCTGCCAGAATAATGGAATTCAGTTTCTAAAAGAAATTTATGTGCATATACACCAAAGAAGGCTGTTGTTTGCATCTACAACACTTGAGCGACAGTTCAAATGCGTGTATGTATGTATGTATATATATATATATATACACACACACCCTGGAGTGATGATCTAGTGCTACATATGCACAAATCTAGGACAAATAGCTACCTGATAACAAAAGTCTTCCATTACTGTAGTACACATACTATAAAAAGCAGAGAACTTGGGAGTAAAATAACATACAAGAAATGAGTTATACAAGGATATAAGCAGCCACTGCTGTAAAAGCATCTCCTGATAACAGAAGAGTTCCACAGAAGAATATATCGTAACTGTTTAACATTTTAAATTCCAATGTTTGTAGTTCACCTGGAACATTTATCTTCCACAGAGCTCAACTTGGTGCACTATCAATGGGTAAAAACAATGTTGCAAATTGCGACCTCCAGCATTACGAACAAAATTTGCTAGTATTACATAACAAAAGTTAAGCACAACTAAAAGTTTACCATAATGGCATCTTCCAGTTTCTTAAATTAAGCTATTCGAAAGTTTAGTCACTTCGTGAAAGTCCTAGAAACACAGCAGCAGATGAAAGTTGCACCTTAAGGTCTGCAATATCAACATCATGACCACCTTCAACTAGGCCCCACCTGTCAACCTAACAAGAAACAGAGGTAGTAAGGAAATGAACTATAACATAAAATAAACATATAGAACTAATCAACAACAATAAGAACCTGTAAATCTTCTTCAAGCCTAGTCAATTCGACAGCCTCCTCAATGCTCAGCCTCCCATGAAAAATTCCAAGAGGAATGACTAAAGAGTGTGCAGCAGCAGCCATTGCATCGATAGCTGCTAATTCACAGTCATTTGCCGTTTTCAAAACATTCTCGATAGCTTTGACAAGATCATCCTCTTGCTTTCCGCCAAAAAAACTGGAGTGTACTACTGGCTTGAATCCAAATTCACTTTCCACCCAGTCAAGGACAGGATCCAACTTCTCTACTTGTCTTTCTACATAACATGCCAATGATAGGAATAAGAAGAGAAGTATCAAGTAAGGTCTCTTCCACAACAAAGACAGATAAAATGTCCAAGCTAAAGGATCACAGCCCTTATTGGAATTATTGACAAATATTTTCAAAACTCACTAGAAATCATGCGGAAATGTTAAATTATTTTCTAATATTGACACAATAATTCACAATTTTTCTGGTTGACGCACAAATGCTCTTGGAAGCATTTCATGACTTATTAGAACTAAATAGAATTTGACATCCTAGAATTCTTGGTCCACTAGATATGAATCAAATATCTGAAGAACTTAATCATAAGCGGACCAACCGATGTTTTCCTGTTCTGTCAGCTTTTGTAAACCTCCTTTTCTTCCAGAGTGCATTTCACAAAGCTTTCCTCCTGTTTGTCTATTGCTCACACCACATACACATTTGCCTCTTCCATAGCAACCAAGATGTATGCCTCAGACGTATTATATGATACTCTACTTCCAGTCTTCCAGCTCTAGATTGGATTTGATAGTGGCAATAAACTTGGAATTTAATCAGGAAAAGAAGAATAAAACTTATATCAGGAGTAAAAAAAAAGCTCATTTCATCTCTCAACTAAATAAGTGTGTGTATCTAAAATGGAGGGGTTTAAGAATAAACACTTGCAACCAAAAAAAAAAGGAACAAGGCACTTAAAATTTAAAGCAGACCCTTTGCATATAGTACTGCAATAAAACAGTTCACCCTCAAATTTTAAACCAAACAGATAACTTCCAAAGTGGAATACAAAATAGGAATGAATTAGAATACACCCATCAAATTGGAAAACTATAACTAATCATACATCATCACATTACACTGCCAAAAGCAAATGTTTCATAATATACAACTGCTCATTAGCTCGATGATGGCTCTACAGACACAAGGAAAAGAAACTCTGTATGAAGTTTTTGTTAAATAATGGCATGGCAGCTTGGTGCTGGAAGAGGTTAGCTCCTTCTTATGCATGCCTTAGTTGAACAATTGTGGTACAAGAAGAATCATGTTCATACCAATAATTTGAGTTGTTAAAATAGGTACAGACAATAATTATCATTTAGGGTGTGTCAACAGCTTTTTTTTTAACACTTTCTTACCTTTTGATGTCTGCTCCCAAAGTTAGTTTTCATTCTGCAGCTTAAGCAGAGTAATTGTCTTAACAATGTGTATAATCCTTGTAGAATACAACTAACAAACAAAAATTAGACCTAGCCTCCTAGAGAAGTACTAGTAATAGGCGGGAGATACTTTATGGTGCTATTTGCAATCCACAAAGGGCCATCTTGGGCTCTTTTTTGCTCAATCTTCCCAAAAAGACCATATAATGAAAACAGATTCAAGCATATAAATGCTATATTTTTCTACACAGGTAATGCGTAGCACACATCATGTTCCTACAAGACGAGGTGAATTTCAGATTTTCAATTGTCATATGTAAACAAAGGCAGGCACTGAAACGTGCCTATGTATGCTTTTTTCATCAATCCAAATCCTACAAAAAACTTTGCAGCAGAATCAAAATTCCTGGTAGCAATCTTTAATTTACCACCTATTGAATTATTTAAGAAATTCAGTTAGAAAAAAGAAAACCTATGCCATTTTCTAGACCTTAATTATGTTACATAAACTGATATAAAACATCAAATGTGAAGGACAAGTTAGAGGGAGGCTCACCAAGAACTCTGTTTGTCAAATCGCTGTCCCCAGGGGCACGGCAAAATACCAGATCCTGGTTAAACTTCTTCATCAAATTTTCAATAATTTTAGCCCTTGTAAGAGGAACTCTTTCTAGTGCCGTACAAGCAAGCTTCATCAGTGGCATTGTAAAGGGCCTTATCCCATCTGTTTGCTATCCAAACAATGAAGTTACTAAGGATAATCCTCTAAGATATGTAAAGCAGTTAACAGTCACCATAATCTAATCAAATGAATAAAAGATAATCTTCATTAGAAATCTCTAGGTAGAGAAAAAGACAAAAACCTACTGTAATGAAATGTCCTGTCCTTCAATAATATTTGAGTAATTAATATCACACCAAGCTTTATAGTCCAAACTAGGAACAAAAAGTGTAAAAATCTTACAGAAAAGCTTATTGTGCTGATGTGTGGAATCCAAGCTGCAGTGTTGGATTGCTCAACAAAAGAAACACTACAATATGAATATGGCAGTGTCCCATCGTTTGCTTGTTTCAAAACACTAACAGGAGCATAAATATCTTGCAGTTCGTACCAGAAGTTTCAAGATTGTGTCATATATTTGAATTCAAAACTAAAGAAAATTCGGATGATACTTTGATCACAAAACTAGTATATAATCTCTAATAATGTCAATCCTTGGTGTTCTCTCCTAATGATAAAAGATAACTTCTTTCCCCCGAACAAGTACAAAGTCCATATCATTGTTTGGTTCAAACCTATTTTTGTCACAATTTCCTTGACTCGATGGCAAACTACAAAACGAGGTCAACTCCAATTCCAGTAGCGTTCAGGCAAATCAAAGACAAAGCACGGACCTGATACTCCCACTCTGCAGCGACGGCCTTGGCGAGCGCCAGGCTACGGAGCTTGAGCGGCCTCTTGGACGGCGTCTTCAGAGTCCGGTAATCCAGCATCACCGTCCAGCCATTCCCATCGTCCGCGAGCCGGGTGGTGACCTCTTTGTAGAAGCGCTTGCCGACGATGGAACCGGTCATGAAGGACATCGGCATCGTCACCGAGGTCGCGTCCCGCGTCGCCGATGCCACCGACTTCGGGCCCTTCACGTAGATCGCATCGTCCTTGGGAGCATCGACGGAGCTGGGCGGCGCCTCGGCGTTGGCGGCGACGGCGTAGAGGCGGCGTAGGGGAAGCGCCGGGGAGATCAGACGGCGGAGAGGAAATAGGATCCGGCGCGTAGGGGAAGCCATAGAGCAGTTCGGGTGTCGGGGAATGGGTCTGCGGGAGGGTTAGGTGGTAGAAGAAGCGAAAAACGGGTCGGGTTCACTCCAACACCCGATCCGTTAGGAGGAATATTTTCATATAAACCCTCATCTTAATTTATTTTAAATAAGGGGAGAAGGATTTCCCAACATCTCAAATAATGACTAATAAAATTTTTTTATTATGCATATAGTTAACATTATGTCAAGCAAAACTCTCTGCAAAGAATAATTCAAGCAATGTTATGATCCAATTCATATATTTTGATATTTAAAAATTATTTAAATTGATTTTAGCGACAATGATGATTGTGCTTAATATGATTCACATTAATAATATTAATTGAGTTCATTATTATCATTTTGTTTATTAAGCTTGATTCAAACGGTCCCCAAACTTTTATACCCTAATTTAGATAAATCACAATTATTAACTTAATAGGTTACTCAATAAAAAATTAAGAAAATTTTGCTTGTATATCATACAAAATTTTTAAAAATGTACATATACTCTTATAAAAATTGTAATTATTTTATACCTTCTCAAATTCAAAAAATCATATGAATCCTCCTATCATTTACCACCATCAAATTTCATCTAGATTAAGTGAATATTTTTTAATCTCTAATTTTACCAAATATGTGAAAGGCAATATAAATTACATATTTCATCTTCAAAATTAAAAAATTATATATTTTTTTAAGTTATTAGATATGTTATAAAAATCTCTTCAGATATATATTTACCATTGAAATAAAAAATATTTGAAAAATATTGAGTTTGATGATATTTGAAATGAAGTGAAAAGATAAAAATACTCTTTATTTTATTAAAGGTTATGGAGTTTTTTGCATATATATATATATATATTTTGAAGTTATTTGTAATTACAATGATTTCATAAAAAAAGTTATTTTTATTTTTATAGAAATACGAGTTCCAAATATGGTTTAGATCATCCTTAAATCTAGTCCATATTGATTTCCAAATTCACAATAATCTTCCATCGAGTTATCATCCAAAAAATAGAATAAACTTCTATGTATTCTTTATTATTATTGTCATTCAAATAATAAAAGTAAATTTACACACATTATTCTAAATTCCATCACTAAAAATAGTTGGAGCACTTTTTCATTCTAGTTACAGTTTATTTTTTTGTCATGTGATTTCAAAGAATGTGTATATATTTATTTTTTATTATTTGAATGACAAAAATGATAGAAAAACATATGAAACTTTATTTTTATTTTTTATGACAACTTGATAGAAGATTGTTGTAGATTTGGGAGCTAATCTAAACCATATCTATAGTTCATCTAAACCAGATTTGAGATCTATATTTTTTTAAAAAAAATTTGTACAAAACCCTTATAAAATTATTGTAATTACAAATAATTTCACAAAAAATCATATGTTTACAAAGAAAATTCCATTACTTCTAATACGATAAGGAATATTTTCATCTTTTTAGTTCATTACAAATAATATCAAATGAAATATTCTCAGAATATTTTTAATTTTAACAATAAATGTATATTCAAGAAAATTTTTATAATATATCTCAATAACCTAAAGAGAAATATGTATTTTTTTTTAAATTTGAAAGTAAAATATATAATTTATTAAAATTTTAATGAGTTATATGTAATTGATATTTACTATATTTTTAAATAATAATCTAAAATTTTATTGTGATATTTTCATGAACATAGATGCAGATAAAAAATATCTTTTTACATTTGTCAAGTCAACAAATACTACTGATTTTGATGGAATTTAATAAAAAATATTCATACAATTTTTTTTTTTGAAATTTAAGAAGTAAAAGAGTAATTATAATTTTTCAGGGGTATAAAAAAAAATCAACAATGAATAACAATGGTCTCATATCAGGATCAGGATGGGATTTCAATTACTGAGTAATCCAAGTCAATCCGGAAGACCAAACCGAACCCAGTTGGGTTGCTTCGCGTGCAGGTACACCCACAACAACACGTTGCAGGTCCGTGCCCCACCATCCGCCCCGTCTCCAACGCGCAGAGGCGAAACAGCCAAAGCTTCCCGAACCTCTCGCCCGCGAACTCGTTCTTCTCTCGTCAGTTCCCCTCCGATCGTCTCGAATCCGCCGGCGCCGATGGCGGACGCGATCGCCCTCGAAAGTCCTAACCCCTCTCCTCCTCTCTCCCTCGATCCCTTCGACTCCGCCCTTTTCGATCCCTCCCACCTCTCTGACGACATATCCCTCCCCGCTGTTGACTTCGACATCGACTCCCTCGATTTCGACTTCGACTTCTCCGTAGACGACTTCCTCCAGTCTCCCGACGACGCCTTCGCCGATCCCACCACCTCCTCCTCCTCAACCTCCGTTGCCGATGCCGGTGCCGGCGCAACCGGCATCGGCAACGACAACGGTAACGGCAGTAGCCCTCCCTCCCCCGACTCCGGTTACTCCGGCATCACCAGTCGGGAGATCAAGCCCGAGAGTCTCAAGCGCAAGAAGGAGATCGAGAGCGACGGGTACAGCTCTGGCCTAAACCCTAACCCAAACCTTAGATGCAGCAAGGTGCGCCGATCCGGCGATGGGGCGTCGTCTTGCGTCGCTGGCAACGAGGAGGAGGAGAAGAGGAAGGCGAGATTGATCAGGAACCGCGAGAGCGCGCAGCTGTCGAGGCAGCGGAAGAAGCACTATGTGGAGGAGTTGGAAGAGAAGGTGAAGTCGATGCATTCGACGATCAACGAGTTGAATAGTAAGATCTCGTTTATTATAGCGGAGAACGCTACTTTGAGGCAGCAGTTGGGTGGGAATGGCGCGAATGGTGCGCTGCCGGCGGCGTATCCGCCGATGCCTCCGGTGCATTTCCCTTGGATCCCTTGTGGGGGTTTTGCAATGCGGCCGAACGGGTCGCAGGTACCTCTAGTTCCGATCCCAAGGTTGAAACCCCAGCAGGCGGCGACAGCGTTGAAGACTAAGAAGCTGGAGAGTAAGAAAGGCCAGGGAAAGACTAAAAAGGTCGCAAGCATTAGCCTTTTGGGATTGTTCTTTATAATGTTGCTATCTGGGGGTGTTGGTCCAGGAATTGGCAATCTTTTATATGGAATTATGAGTGATTTGGATGGCGTTTATGGGAGGGCTTTGAATGAGTCGCAAGGTAGGGTTTGGGGTGTTAGTCGACGTGGTAATGGTCTGGATGGTAGTGATGACACTGGGGCTTACAGTGGGAAGATGGCTTCTGAGAGGTTACATAGTAGTAGCGTGGGATCAGATGGGTCTGCATCAATGCAGAACTCTACTGAAACTCTGCCTGCTTTTCTGTATGTCCCAAGGAATGGAAAGCATGTGAAGATTAATGGTAATTTGATAATCAGTTCAGTCCTTGCTAGTGAAAAAGCCAGGGAAAAAGTGAATCACATTCCAGGGAAAGATGGTGAAGAGAAAGGGTTGGCAATAGCAGGTAATGCAGGTTCAGCATTGGCCATTTCTAATGCTGGAAAGGATGTTAAGAGTAAGCACAACTTCTACAGGGATCACTTGAAATCAACTCCAGCTGAAGGCCACTTGCAACAATGGTTCCGTCAAGGTTTGACAGGTAAAAACAATAAACTAACTTGTTCTCTGAATCACTTCCTATATTTATCGCATCCGATTGTTTAACCTGCTAATTTTGCTGCTGTTATTATTGGTGGGTAGGCAGTTTTAGCTGTGACAATAGGCAACAGTTGATCAAATAATAGTTTCCTGCAATAAACCATCTTCTTAATACCAACTAGTTTGTAGTTTGCATTCTTGAGAACATGCAATCTGCTTTCTATGATCTCTATATGTACAAATAGGACAAACATCGACAGAAAGTGTTGTTCAATACTGCTGTCGTTGGCAGGCATTGTCTTCTTAACATACAATTATATACAGATAAGAAAAACATCTAGATTACTGAGATTGAGAAGTGGCATGATAATCTACAAGCTATTTTCCACATGCCATCCTTTTGGTGTAGAATAACTTATTGAGGTGGCTCTCATCAACTGCTTAAATAATTAATCGCATCGCGAGGTCATGGGCTTAATATGATACACAGTTTTACTTGGAAAGTTGATTTCATGCAAGAATAGAGCTTCATTTGAGTGTAATAAATAACTCAAAAAAAACAGACTGAGATTTAGTTGTAATGCCTTTGTTTAATTGTTTCAGCCTTTCAGCTAGTGCTGGTGATAAATATCAATTCATGGAGAGCTGAAGACAACAGCTATGTTAGTGCATTAGACTTTGTTGTTGAACATTTTCCAATTTTGAATTAGTTGCATGTAGCCTCCATCTCTAATTTAGGTGTTTCTGGACAAAACACAAACTAGAGTTTGATCTTACCTTTTATATCTGGGAAATTCTAGCTCTTTCATGTCGGGTGATGGTTTCTGTGGGCTAGTGGTTCAAACTTCAAACCAATAGTTCTTTGAGATGGACCCCATGAGAAAATGACCAAAGCTATCTTGCTGTGTAAATTGTTAACAGAGTTGGTAAAGATTAATTATTTTGATAGACAATTAAAATGAAAAAGAACATCACACTTGATTTTAAAGTACACAGTATTGTGGTAGAAATGTTCGTGGTGATCAACTCTCTGAGTTAATGCACATTGATAAGCAAGGTTCATTAATGTGTCATGAGAAAAAAAGCATAGATGCTCAAGAACTAGCAACATGCCTTTGACCTTATTTTAGGTTAATTTCATTGTTAAAATTTTTTCCATAAACGACAACTTCATTATTAAAATTTCCAACAAAAAATGTTTTTCAAAGTTCCTGCCAAGAGATTTTGTTTTGCCTTTCTGTTTGGCATTCCAACCAAGAAATGTAGCGGGTTATCTTTGTTGTATTTTCCCCTCTGTGCAAAACATTCAAATGCTTTGGTTGCTTTGCAAGTTCCAAGTTTCCCATTGTATCTTGTGAGCTGTATGCTCTTCAGCTTTTTCATTCTAATTCATAATATAAACTATGCCAAGAATGAATTTATGAGTTTCAGGATTTTATTTTGTGGTTATTTGCGGGATGCCTTCAGTAGGCACTCAGTAAATTGAGTTTAGGCATTGAACTCGAGCTGCAAATGTTAAGATGTTTTTGCTCTCTTCTCCAATGTAACTATTCATTTAATGTCCTAGCTAAATATTCTAGGAACAATTTGGCTAATGCTCCATTTTATGCAATATTACCTGTGGGAATGACATCTTTTCATGTTAAGGCAGGCTTATCATCAAGAAGTGAATGGAATCATTTTCATTTATGATTGGCACATCTGATATATTTGGATGTGTTCATGCTCTAAGGAAGACATTTTTCCCTTTATGAACTAGTTCTTTGGAAGAGACTTCAGCTTACATATGTGACTAGATGAGGGGAAATGCAATCAATTTGATAAGTAATTTTTATGTTTTTATCTATTTTCATGATTTTAGGCATTTGATTTGATGGTAAGGGTTAAGATGGCTCTGAATACCTTTCTATGGTTGAGCATAAAGTTTGAAGAAATTCCACACTTTTTGAAGGTCGTTTAGATTACATTCAAGAATTGTGTCTAGCCTTTTTAAAAAATTTGGCATGTTGTTCAATTAATTGAGTAAATATAGACATTGAAACATTTATCTCTAGTTGAAATTTTTATTGTTTTACATGCCCTTATACTTAGCCTTAGTACTTTTATCATAGATACCATCTGCACTGCATCTGATTCAATTTTTATGATTGCCTGAATTTCTTCATTTCTTTTATTTGGTTCTGATTGTACTGTTTAGTAATTCAAGGTTCTTTTTTGCAATCCTTAATCTGATAATTTCTTATTTCTGTAATCATTTTCTGCATTTCCTTGTTTAACATGGATCTTTGATTTTCTTGTTTTTTTTAAGTCATCATATATCCTGGTAATAAACAACTATTTTCTTATTTCTGTAATCATTTTCTGCATTTCCTTGTTTAACATGGATCTTTGATTTTCCCTTTTTTTTCAAGTCATCATATATCCTGGTAATAAACAACTATTTATATTGCTGTTCAAACTGCTTGAAGGTTGCTATAGTTTGACACTGACTTTGTGGCACGGGTTCAAAAAAAGTTCACTCCCTTTTTAAATATCTGTGTTTTTTTACCAATATTTGACTATTCATGCTTCATCATTTTAGATCATCTGATTCTTCATCACTAATACTAGTAAACTCATTGTTCTGTTAGTTTACACTAATATTTTACTCATCATTTTGGAAGAATTCTGAAACATTTAATTTCTGATTATTGAAGTACAGTTTTGTTGCTTGCTACATTAATTGTTCTTTTAGAAATTGTATGCAAGACAGCTTGCTTCTTTGAAGTGATTTGATAAGATCCTCCAAAGATTATAGCGAGTTTTAATGCTGTAGAGGGGTGAAAGGATTAATTTTTCAAAGGATTTTATCTTGTGGTTGACAAATTTACATATATTTCTGTAGTAATCAAGCCTTTTATGTGCTTTTGGTTAATGCTTCATGCAAAACTTTATTTACCGGCAAATTCTAAATCTTTCATTTTGCAGGCCCGATATTGAATTCTGGCATGTGTAAAGAAGTGTTTCAGTTCGAAGTCACACCATCCTCTGCCAATCCAACTGGCATTGTTCCTGCTAGTTCAGCGGCCAATGCTACTGACAAGCGGCACACTGGAAATATGAGGAACAGAAGGTTTCTGTATCCTGACCCTATTCCACTCACTGGATCTACTCTCAACAATACTGAGCACTTTGCTAATTCTTCAGAAACCAACTTCAATTCTAATAAATCTGTTCCTTCAATGGTTGTCTCTGTGCTGGCGGATCCAAAGGAGGCTGGTGATGCTGATGGTGAAGGGATGATTTCTCCCAAGTCATTCTCACGCATTTTTGTTGTGGTGCTTGTGGATAGCGTCAAGTATGTCACTTACTCCTGTGGCCTTCCCCGGAAAAGTGCTGCTGCTCACCTGGTTAACTAATTTGGATGCATGAAAATGCATCCATACCATACCTAACACTTTTTAATTAGTTCTTTGGGAATGCATTTCTCATAATATATAGAGACATATTTTCGTGGAAATAGAAAGTTGCTAATATCCACATCTTACTCCTAGTATGTATTAGCTTCAGCCTGCATACATCCGTATAAGCAATCAACTTGTTAGTGGTGTTGGTATTTTGCAAGGTGTGTTTCGTGCTATTTTAACCCTGTAGATATTTATATCAGAACTTAGAACTTTTCTTGACATGTATGGTGCAATTAGCTTTTGCTGGTTTATAATTGCAAAACAGTTATTATATCATGTAGAATATTTGAACCTAATTTGTGTTGAGTGTGGTATCAACAATTCAGGGAAACAGTTATTATATCGTGTATAATATTTGAACCTAATTTGTGTTTAGTGTGGTATCAACAATTCAGGGGGGGGCCTAGAGTTGGGTTTCTCTTGGTCATGTTGCTTGAGGTTTCAAACCTCAGGATAATCCTGATTTTTTTTTTTTTGAAATAAATAAGGCTATCAAAGCTCCATGAGCAGTCAAATATGGAAGATGGATACAAACATCAAGCTAATGCTTTGTGTCGGGTTAACCCTAAAATAACAGCCAATAGATTTTGGGTTGCTTGTGGGGTGTAGTACTTCAAAGCCTATTACATGCCAAACCTTTGAATCTTCAAGCATCGTCTGAACACTTTCAAAGTTATTATTATTATTATTATTATTATTATTTTGCCCCTTTTCTTAGATTAGGCTTTATTATTACTTTTGGAAGAGTTATAGTAGAATTGGAGAAAAATGAATAGTTAATTTTTTTTATCTTTTCTTGCCTGTGAATAATAAACTTGATGGAAAATAAAAATATTATTGTGGGTTATTTTTATGGATAATTACCTATAACCCCTGTAATTAGCTTTAATTACTTATAATCTCTCGTAATTTTTAGAATTATCCACACTTTCTTTTTTCTCAAAATATTTACCTACACCTTGATTGTTATTTAATAAAAAAATTTTCAAAAAATTTTGATTTTATTCTCAGTTATTTTTACAATTAAACTCCTAAAAATTTATTTTTTATTATTTAACACCCCAAAATTTGGTTTTTTGTAAATAACATCTCAAAATTATTTCGATTTACAAAAAAGTCTCCGAAATTAGGATTTTTGCAAATAATATCCTGAAATTACTCCGATTTACAAAAAAGTCTCTGAGATTATTGTAACGGCGGCGAGGGTGGCAGCGCGTGGGCGGTGACGCCAGAGGCCGGCGGCGGGAGTGGAGGACGAGGTCGGCATGCCGGCGCACTGGCATGCAGGTGCGGACGGCCAAGGCCGAGGCTGTCCGCGCCTACGTGTCGGGGATGGAAGCCGAGGTCGTCCGCGCTCGCGTGCCAGCCTCGGCCTCCGCTTTCGCCGCCGGCTTCCGGCGTCGCCGCCCACGCGTCGTCACCCTCGCCGTCATCGCAATAATTTCGGAGATTTTTCTGTAAATCGGAATAATTTCGGGGTGTTATTTGCAAAAATATGAATTTCGGGGATTTTTCTATAAATCGAAATAATTTCGGGGTGTTATTTACAAAAAAATCGAATTTTGGAGTGTTAAATAACAACAAATAAGTTTTTAGGGGTTTAATTGTAAAAATAACCGATGGTAAAATCGAAATTTTTTGAAAAAAATTTTGATTAAATAATAATCAGGAGGTGTAGATAAATATTTTGAAAAAAGAGGGTGCAGATAATTTCGAAAATAACAGGAGATTATAGATAATTAAGATTAATTACAGGGAGTAATAATAGGTAAGTATCCCTTATTTTTAATGTCGAACCATAAAAATCTAAGCTAATGGTTCAATCTTCACCTAGTTCTCCGCTCGTTAGTAATTTTCGATGAAGCAAAATAATTTGAAAAATCTTTGAAGGTAGCCATTTATCCTATGGAAAGTTATAAATGGAGTTCTCTGCAGTACCGAAATAAAAGGAAGAAAGCCATCGTCTTCTTGTTAAATGGATGTGTGGAATTGAACGATGTGAGCCATCGCTTAGGAAGCTCTCGGTTGATCTCTGATTTAGTTTTCTAAGATCGTGGTCTCTGTCTCCTCGTCACTGTCGAACCCAATAGAATTGTGTTTCATTGGTGGAATAGAAATGTAATTATGGATGGAAACCAGGTTTTGTCTCGGAGGCGCACGCAGCCTGCAATTCTCAAACTGGGGCCGAGAGCTGCACGCAATCAAGTCTCTGTGCCCGAACATGAGCCTTTCGTGTACTCACTCATCTATCCAATTCGCTAAAAATCCATTTCACATGGAAAAAAATTGATTTTAACATAAAAAATAAGAATTACTTTCATCTTATTTCACTTAAATAAGTAGTATACTATTTATTATGCCTATAACAGTGATCGAACGAACACACATTTCGTGTGCTGCAAGGGACGATCAGATTAAATTTAATTATCTAATTTGAAGAACTAAACGGTCCGGGCTTTGTGGTTACGGTTGGAAGCGACCAGATTCATAACAATTTTGCAACTTTTTTTCTTGTAAAAATCTTCTCTTTTTATTATTGATTTTGCATTGGAGAAAACACCCGGATAGATATCTGTTGCTGCGTAACAAATTGAGCCTAGCCAGATATTGACCGGCCCGGCCCGTTCAAAAGGGTAAAAGCTTTCCCACGCACGATTCCCTCTTAGCAGAAAATCTCGCCCGCCCATCTTCCTTCATGATTTGTGACAAATCGCAAAGCACAACTGACGGGTGGGATCTTGTCCTACAAATTCCACAAAGATTCGGAGGGTCACGATCTTCGCATTTTATTTTTTCTTCCATTTGGGTAAGAAAAACTGGAAGAAGAAGAAGAATGAAGGAAATGGCTTCTTCTCCTTCTCAGCCAGCAATGGCCGAAGAAGACGGCAGGGAGCAGAAGAGCAAAAGCAAGGGAGGCTTCAGGACGATGCCCTTCATACTTGGTAAGCTCAAAGTTGCCTCCTTTCTTGCTTTTTTCTATTTCTTTTTTTGTTCCTTTTATGGTGTGATTCGTATACCGTTCGATTTCGCTTGGGCATTATCTGTTTTTAGGATTTGTTCTTTTGTTCTTCCGATGTTTTGAGAGGGTTTGATGTGGTTCAACTACTAAAAGGAGCACTTGTTGTGTGTGTTTTTTGAGGAATTTGAGTTTCTTTTTGACCAGTCTGGTGATTTGTAAGTCCAAGTGGGTAATTTGTTAGTCCAAATCGAGAGTGTCAAATGCTTTTGCTTTTTTTTAAAATCACTTATTGTCTTTCGGTTACACTTATTGTTGTCCAAGTAGCTGCTTATTGTTGCTTTTTCATCTTTCCAGTACTTTTGTCATGGGAATAATTTGTTTCTGAGCTAAATCAATTTCTTCTACTAGAGTTTGGCACTTAGACTTGGTTCGCCCACTGAAAGGAGCCTTTCTTTTTTAGGAATTTGAGTTATTTTTTGGCCATTTAAATGATTTGTGAGTCCTAAATTTAGAGCTTTCAAATCGCAGGGACCTTGATTACTCGCTCTGTGAAACCCGTCTCAGAATGAGTTTATCAGTTTCATGTTACTTTTTTAATCTTTAACTCATTCCTGTAAGGGGAATAAATTTCTGAAAGAAATTGGTTTCTTTTTCTGAAGTTTTGACATCATAGTTTATACATTCATTGAATGAATTTCCTGGTGATTTTGAAGTCAAGTCCACTGTTTGTTGCCGTGAGGAATCTGTCTAAGATTTAATTTCTTCCAACCTTTGGCCTTTGGGATAATATTTTGGAAGAATTTTTGTTGTCTTATTTTCCATTCCTTGATTTGTGTGACTACTTTTATTGTGCTAATTTACTCCTGAAATTAAATGATCTCCATGAGTGACTTTAAGACTGGTTGGACTGGTGGCTGCAGCAACTGAACTCTGTGATAGGATTGCGACCAGTGGGTTGAACGCAAACTTGATATCGTACTTGACTCAACAGATGCATTTGCCTCTGGCTCAAGCAGCCAACACTATCACCATCACGAAAGGCACATCAAGCTTCACACCCATTATCGGTGGACTCAGCTCAGATTCATTCGCTGGGTGCTTCTGGACCATCACAGTTGGTTCCATCTTCTATGTGTTGGTAAAAGAATTGGAGAATCCTTCCTTGTTGACCACTAAATTTGGAGTATGAATGGATCCTTTGGTCTAACAATTGTTGTTTCGCCAAAATTTGCTGAAAAGATCCCTGATGGTTGATAACAAAATTCTACTGTATTAGTGATATCTCAGAAAATTCAAATAATTTTAAATTATCCGCAAAATCATGAGTTTCTGAAGTTTTATCAGACTTCCTGGCGGATAGTCTATTCACGGGATTCAAAACAGTCATCACTAAATTCTGATATTTTAATCATTGATCTTTTTCTTTTCTAGATTACAGTGAATGGCACTGTTTTAATGCAATTTTCTTTCTCGAAGCATCATATCAAAACACAAATCTTTTTTTCTCTGATTGTTTGTTCATTTGATTTAGTGAGCTCCAAACTACTGAATAATTATCTCTTTGGGCCTAGACTGATGGTAGTCCTTGATGTTTTATTTTATTTCCAAATCTGTTGCAGACTGACCCTTTAATCACTTGCACATGGATAATACCATTGTATACCATCTTGTTTCGTATTTCTGCATATATTTTGTATTAGTCTATACTCATCTTCCTTTAATTTCCTCAGTCACTGGGAAATTTACTCCTTTCTTGGACCTGGTCTTAATTGAAGTTTTACATTGTAATTCAATCTTGCTGCCAAATAGATATTTTCTTCTTAATTCCTAATCCATTAGTTGATTTTTGTCCAATAGGGCCTGGCCCTCCTCACAGCATCTGCAATTGTTCCAATTCTCCATCCTCCACACTGCTCTGGCAGCGAGACATGCAAAAGACCATCAATTTTCCAACTCCTTGTCCTTTACTTCTCACTTTTCTTGACAACAGTCGGTTCAGGTGGAATCCGGCCCTGTGTTGCCGCATTTGGAGCTGATCAATTCAATAACCTTGCTGGGCCTGATATGGAGGCAAAGAAAAGAACCTTCTTTAACCTCTACTTCTTCTGCATGAGGTTAGCTACTGGCATAGCACTTATTGTTGTGGTCTATGTTCAGGAGAATGTTGGATGGGGCTGGGGTCTGAACATACCCACAATAACTATGTTTTTATCCATAGTGACCTTTGTGATGGGCTACTCTCTGTATATAAAGGCAGAACCAAGGGGAAGTCCATTGACTAGGGTGGCTCAAGTTGTGGTTGCAGCCATTAGAAAGAGGAAGGTTGTCAGGCCGCATGATGTGAGTCTTTTGTATGAAGATAGGGATCTGGATGCTGGCATTTCCACAACCGGGAGGCTTTGTCATACAAATAAGCTTAGGTAAATCCACTAATACAATACTGCAAGTTCTTTGAAACTGTCTTTTTGGCAACACTGGATCTTTTTTCTCTGGTGACTCCATATAGATGATGGCATCAAACGTACCTTGCTAAGTTTAAAACGAAATTCTGATCATCACAAATTTGAAGCTTGCAAAACTTTTCATGTAGTTGGGGAGTTGCTTAGGTGCAAATCTTTGAACCTTTTACATTAGCCTGATTCTTGTAGACCGACTTGCTGAACCTATGTTACTTACATTTTCAGTGACTTGCAGGCACTCATCATGCTTTTGCAGTTTCTAGTAATCATTTTTTGTCCAGCATGTCACCATATTTCCATTTTTGAAGGTGTCTGGACAGAGCTGCACTTGTGACTGAGGCTGACGAGATGGCCACAGGCCAGCCAAAGCCTTGGAGGCTCTCAACGGTGCACCGAGTTGAGGAGCTGAAATCGCTGATCCATATAATTCCAATCTGGGCAGTAGGCATCTTCTTCATTGCCACTGCTTCCAACATTGGGTCCTTTGCAATTGAACAAGCACGAACAATGGACCGCCACCTCTCTTCTCACTTCCAGATCCCCCCAGCTACCATGTCCATCTTCCTCGACTTCTCCACCATTTTCACCCTTGGCTTCTATCAACGAATATTTGTACCCATCGCCCGCCACTTCACCAAGAGGTCCTCTGGCATCACATCTGTCCAACGCATGATCATTGGAGTCATCATCTCGATGTTGTGCTATATGGTCGCTGCACTAGTGGAGATGAAGCGGAAATCTGTTGCTGCAAAGCATGGGTTGCTGGACAAGCCAAAGGCAATGGTTCCCATCAGTGTTTTCTGGGTGGCACCTCAGTATGTAGTCTATGGAATGGCTGAGGCATTCCTTTCAGTCGGCCAAATGGAATTCCTCTATGACCAAGCCCCAGAGAGCATGCGGAGCATCGCTATTGCATTGTATTGGCTTGCAATTGCGATTGGTGATTATGTGAGCTCAGGTATAGTAGCTATAGTGAGCAAGTGCAGTGAAGGGGTCTGGCTCCAGGACAACATCAACAGAGGAAAGATAGACTACTACTGGTGGTTAATGACTGGGCTGGAATTCCTCAATCTTCTGTACCTTATCATCTGCGCCAAATTGTATACCTACAAGCAAGTTGAAACGGTTGTGCCAGAGAATTCGCAGCCCGGTTCTTCGGGTGAAGATCGCGCTGACGGGTATGTGGTCCTGAAGGATGGAAATGAACATGGAGGCCATGAAAGGTAATTAGGCTTATGACTGCTGTATTATGCTGCGATTATTCTACTGGAAATTATTAAAAGAGTTTTTAATAAATAATCACCAATATTATTATGAATTTACTAAAAATTATTTATTAGTAAAAAAAATCATTCGTATTATAATATAAATTTATAATATCAATTAAAATATTTAAAAATATTTGATTTTAATTCAATTTTACCAATTCAAATTAATATTAAAAAATTAAATTAAATTTATTTTATTTTGATTTAAATAATTATTATATTAAATATAAAAAATAATTTGTTTTATTTTAATTTATGCAAAGGACCGATTTTCTTATTTTATAAAATTTAAAATTTAAAATTTAAAATTTATTTTTGTTGCATTGATTATCAGTGATTATGAACGGACTGTTGAAACAAAATTAAATGAGAATAATTTAATATTTTTATATTAATTTAATTTAATGATACATCGAAGTAAAATCAATATAACCAAAAATGAATGGGGATCCAACGTGAGGATTTATTCTCATGCCAAGGAAATCAAACTCCGACTATAAAGCTGACACTCGAAGCAATATAATCGAGGTTACTAAAAATAGATTATATGCCTGCAAATTATTTGAAGATCTCCTCTCCTTTACTCGATAAAACTCCCCAAGGCAGTACGTGATGGTTTCTCGACTCTTTGTCAGTACAAAAATTACTCACGAAGAGAAAGGGATTGACGGAAAAAAGAAATTGGCGTCTTTTATATAGCTAAAAAGGCATGCACTCGGGATCCCATTATGGAAAACCTGAGGCATCGCCCAATTAAAAAAACATATAATTCATTGAAATATTAATAATTTATATTTATATTTTTTCAAATTTTAAAACTTACATATTTCTTTTTTATTTATTAAATATATTAATATTTACTATTAAAATTAAAAATATTTGAAACATATTTCTCTTGATACTATTAGAGATAAAATAAAAAACGAAAATATTTCTTACTTTATTATAGATTTTTCATAACGACGCAAAATTTGTGAAATTATTTGTAATTATAATGATTTTACGAAAAAATTTTTGTACTTTTATTTTTTAAAAGAATATGGATCCTAATTTTATTTTATTTGTTATTCTACTATTATTTTTTCATCAAAATAATAGATTCAAATTTACACATATTTTTAAATCCCATAAAATATAAATTGAATTTGCTATTTAAATGATGATAATAATAAGATATTATCATACAATTGATGAAAATTTCAAAAAAATCATATATAATTGACCGAAAAAAATTACTGTAATATATGAGTTGGATCGTAGCCGCGTGTTCTAAGCAATTAATTGCATTGACTACACATGAACTATTATTCTTAGCATACAACTTGTTTTCGTGGATAATAACGTGATTACAAAAACTTGCATTACATTTGGGCATTTTAATAAATTTGTTGAACAACCGTATTTGTATCACGCCAAAAAAACAAAGACGGTGTACAACACTTTGTTTTCCAATTCTTCCCAGATGTGAATTTTTAAAAAAAATTTGATCACAATTTGCACAGTTTCTTAATAGCCCATAAAACTAAAATAAGCTACATGAAATCATTTCAAAATCTTGTGAAACAAAAAAAAAATCTCATGGTATGACATTTTGTAACCATAAGAACTAAATTTTCCATTTTTTGTCTTTTCAATTGAGACTGTAATTTTCTACAAAACGGCAAAACAAATTAATGTCCCATGAAGATAAAACATATTAGTGTAAAGAAAAAAAAAAGCATTTTCATATTATAAATTCACGTATATTACTTTTATTAGAAAACAATGCAGTTAAGCCCTTAATAGTTCACGCACCTAAATAACCTCGTCTTTAGAAATTTCAATTGTTAAAAATTTCAAATAAATTATAAAAATATCTTCAATATCTAAAAAGAACTTAATCATTAAATATTTAAAATTTATATAATTTTTTAAAATATCTTTAATTATTAAAAGATTTAAAATTATTTGAACTCACGGGTGACTCAAGTGACTTAAAAAAATTCTTACATATTAATTTTCAATCAATTTAATTGAAAATCAAAATTCTTAAAATTACAGTTTTTATTTTCCCAAAAATTTAAATTTTCTACAAAATAAATATAAGAATTGTTTTAATTTTCTATAATTTTAATTTTCAAGACTTAATTTTCCTCCAAAACAGCTCCTAATCATTGTAAAGAGAAGAAAGATAAACTAAGCAAATAAATTATTTCCAGTCCTACCAAAGGTCCTTGCAAGAATAAAATCGTGTTTCAGTGTATAGTCCTGTTTAAGAGACAAAAAGAAGTTATGGAAACTATTAATAATAAACTAAACCCTAATGACAAGAGCCAAATCAAGGTTCCGTGTGGGCAACGAGAGCACCGACATTCAAATCCAGATAACAGCAACTGAGAGTTAAAAGAGAATATGACATTGGAAGAACCCTCGAATGATCAAAGACATCTCGAATGAGACATGTAACTAAATGAGCCTCGAGACTTCAAAAAAGAATGGCTTAGAATACCTCACTCTTCTGGATATTGATTCATATTCCAACATGTAACTAAATTGATTGGTATGGATACAGATACACGTATTGGTATGGATACGAATACGCGTACCATATTTGTTCCCCAATATGATCAATATCCAGAAGAACGTTTTGCTTGCAAAACCAGATTCAGATCCAAATATTCAAATTCCCAATACTAATACTCCAAAAAGAAGGGGAAACATATAAATGCTTGACCGTGGACAAAGGCTATAGAGTCAAAATTGGCCGATCCTAGGGTTTCTGTAACATGTTCTGATCTTAGAGTGAGACAATAATGAAGAGCTCTCATCATTGATATCTAAACCCTAGTTTTCCTCTTCTCAGAAACCCTAGAAACCGTAGAATTCAACAATATCCATATTTAAATTGACCAAATCTGGGTATGGATTTTGGATACCAATTTGTACCCATCCACCTTCAGATTTGTATTCACAAAACTGAAATGGATACAAAAGAGTTATGCGAATATCCAAATCATTTACAGCCCTAAATTGGCCTGTGCAAAAGGAATTTGGCACTCACACTTGCCCAATGATGGTCTCATCTTATTTGATCATATAACAGCAAAGTCTGGAATTGAGGAACAAACTTTTGGGTTTGGCATGGTCCAATCAATGATCTCACTCTCAATAATAAAACTGAGAATTGAATATTCTGAAGCAAAGAATGCTTAGGCTTTGCTCATTTTGTCTATCAGGTATGCATTCTACATGCATTCTATAGACTAAGAACAATTGCCGATAAACAAGGCTTTGCATCAGAATTAACAAGCCACAAAAAACACAAACGTTAGAATTAAACACAGGGTGGTAGCAGGTCTTAAGAGAAAAGGAGCAAACAGTTCTGGTCCAATCCCTATATCCTAGCCAGATTGGGAAATTGGGAATCCATGAGGCTTCTGAGTTAGGTTTTTGAACAGGACATAGGGAAGCAGATATCAATAGCTTTACACTGATGCCGCCTACGCTTTCTAATTACTAGAATCTAAACACACTGTGGAACTAAATAAAAGCAACATGACTAGGCATGAGCACCAACATTCGCATTTCTCACTTATAGGAGAAGGGAATGATGGAGGGAAGGGACTCAGATTAGTACTCAGCTCCGGCAAGAGGGCTCAGCAAGCAAAAAAAGTAAGGCCTGCACCATATGCCTCGAATGTGAATGCAAGCATGAATGAACTATTAGCCTTGTTCCAAGACATCTAATTCTTTTATGGCAAGTAATTACCGAAAACCAAGGAAAGCAATGGAGAACAGATAAGAGAAGATTGAAAAAATTGTGGAAGAAACGAATATTAAGAACAACAACAGACGCAGAAGCAATACGGTTTGGCAATAGAAGACACAAACTCCAACCTAGCAAGCTTTGCCTGGCTAAAAGTTTTTCTAGGAGAAATCAATTGGGATGAAAACACTGCTTGGAGATGTATAAAAAAACAGAATTAAGCAAATTAAAAAGGGAAGATTCCTTAAAGCCCGCTGGCCAAAATTTTTTTATTCAATTCAGCAATCTAAGGCTCAGATTTGCCCCTTTTGTCCATCACCAGTGGGGCTGTGCACTTTTAGAATAGTGGATTTCCACATGTATCCCATCCAAAATGCCTTGCCACTATAATACTTTGCTTTATAGGAGAGAAAGCTTTTATTCTTCAATTTAGCCCTCAAGGTTGGATAAACTTTTGAGGGGAGGTGAGAGCAGTCAGATGCTCAATGAGCCGAACAAACCATTAGAGTCAGTGATAGGCTCTAATATAAAGGAGGAACAGTAGACAAGTAGAGGGTCAGCCAAGGGTAGCACTGTATCTGTCCCCCACTTTATTCTTAAGGCACATGACACATTTTTCATGCTATATAGGTAAAACAATGCTAGCTAAGGAATCAAAAATCACAAATGAAGGTTGCAGGAAGAGCAAAAAGGAGGCTCAGAATAGCCAACAATGTCAGGCATGACGCAAAGCACCAAGGCTCCAATGGCTGCAAAGAATTGTCAAACACAACTACACCATAAAGAGATGTTTCTCCCCGAGAACTAACTCGAGAATTATCACTAAACTAGTCGAGTTACATTTAAGTTGAAAGATAGTGTCAGGGAGAATATATGCAATTACGAAGGAGATGAGCAATAAACCAATAAATATGTGTTTGGCAACTCATCACAGCCTCTTCAAAAATGATTAAGGGATGGAGAAGAGAAAGAATGACGGAAATAATAAGTGGAAACTAAGAAAAGAAGTGGCAACAGCAGAGGCAATGGGGATTGGTTAAACTAGATAAGTGACATCGATCACAAGCAGGAAATCTTTGCTCATGTGACTAGTTCTGACAAAAGTATCAATCTGCACCACCAAGGCTAGCAAATGAATGACAGAAATGCAAAACATTACTTTTCAAGAAAGAAACACCCCCTTTCGGAAACAAATTAGCAATCATGGTAGCCTGCTAATCTAACTGAGAGCAACAATCATTACAGATGGACACACGGATATTCATGTATTGAGAACACATGGAGAAAAAAAGAGCATCAAATATTGGAGTTAGGTGCTTAAAGGAGAAAAGAGGAGAGGTGGAGGCTCAAAATCACCATATAAGAGCTCAGAACATACCAGATCAGGCTCTCCTTAAGCCCATCCCTGGCCAGGACTGAAGTTAGGTAGGCAGTAGGCCAGGGCCCAACTTAAGCCAGAAATTTGTATTGAATTTTTGGGCCAGGCCTATCTAATTTTTCAGAATCAGCGAAGACCAAGTCTGACTGAAGCCCAATCTGAAGTCCAAGACTGAAACTCAAAGCAGCTCCTCGCAAGGGGTTAGCAAAACTGGTGAACCATGCTGGTTCCCAGATTTATCTAGCTGTACTAGATTTTCATTCTCAACCCTCAAGAAGTCTTGAACCAGGACCATGCCAGTATGGGCAAAGAACCAGATTTCCAATTCTAGTTCTAAGCCAGTTATAAAATTGGAATCAGCTTGTTTCGGAAAAGAAAAAGGGTCTATACTTAAGACCCATGATATCTGATGCTGCATGGGTTCAAGCAGATCAGATCAAAATGGGCTGGGTAAACTTTCGGTATTGTACTGCAATGAGTTATCCGATCCACCAACTCAACTAACACATCATGGAAGTTGTGTTATGTTACGAGGGACAAAGACTCAAATTCACAATAACACAGGTAATCCCCATACTATAGTGGCTGCAAACAGCGGTAAGCAAAGACTAGCTAGCCATCCACGACTGCCTCGCCACCTATAGAACCTTACCATTGGAGCAAAACCTTAAGAGCCAGTCATCACACACTCGGAAGCCAAGGTTTAGAATCATGGGTTTAGAGTAAAATCTCTCCATCACTTGGCCACTACTTCCATGGTTAAACACATCTATTCCTATCCTTACAAATCTCAGAGCAACCTTAGCTGAAAATAGCTCGCCAAAAATCTCTTATTTCCCCCACACCACAGCCATCATCTCTCAACAGAGAAAACAAAACTGGAGGAGTATGCAAAAAATCAGAATAAATAAAGAAATAGTCAAAAACAAAAGCTAAATGACGACTAGAACAAACTCAGCATCAAAGATCACATATGTCGGTGATTTAGCATCTTCATCGCCATCATCCCTCAACTGTGGAATTCAAAAAAAATCAAACTGAGAAATAGAAAAGGAAAAAACTAGATTAAATCACAAAAACATCAAAAATAAAAGCCAAATGAAGACTAGAATAAACTCAGCATCCAAAACCTAAAAACAAAAACCGAACAACAAGCTTCTGGAAAATCAAGAAAAAATCATCGAAAACCCAAAAATAAAGGCAGAAATCCAAGAGGCACAGATTTTCTTCTGATTCATCATCAAAACCCAAGATCCTCTCCCCAGGCATTAACCCGATCCAACAGAAAACAGGCAGTGGTTGCCTTCGCAGGCCATCCCAACCGACACGCCATTGCTGTAAAGAGAGGCCAAAGCCAGACAAGAGGACCATGGTCCAATCACTCAAATTCTCAGATGCGAGCATGGCATATGGCCCATCATTACACTCAAATGTGTATGTGCACGTCCTCGTCTCCTCAACCACATGCCTCACGAAAACATATCTATCCCATTTCTTCCAAATCTCCCAGCACACCACAAGCATCTTCTCTCAACATAGCAAACCACACCATGATAATGGACAATAAAAATATAAAATAAAAAACAGAAAAGAAAGAGGAAAAAACAAGAATCAATCAACAAATTGACAAAAACAAAAGCAAAACAAAGACTCAGAACACACAAAAACAAAAAGGGAACAAAAACCCAAAAATAAAGGCAAAAAAGCAAGAGGCTCATATTAGCCTTTCATTCATCATCAAAACCCAAAAGCCCTCTCCCTAGGTATCAACCGATCTGGCAAAATGGAAGGCAGCGGTTGCCGTTGCAGGCCGTCCAAACTGCCACACCACTGTTGCACAGCGAGGCAGATGAAACCAGAGAAGGGGACACGGCAGAATCACTCAATTCCCACACGCGAGCATTGCATAAATTAGTGGTTTGCCATTGTCATCGCCCCTGCATCAAATCCAAACGAGTAGAACAGACCTCGGCATCAAAAACCCAGAAAATAAAACAGAACAAAAAGCTCAGAAACTACAGGAAAAATCACCAAACAAACCACAAATAAAGGCAGAAATCCAAGCGGCTGGGATTGGCCTTTCATTCATCATCAAAACCCAAAAGCCCTCTCCCCAGGTATCAACCGATCTGGCAGAATGGAGGGCAGCGGTTGCCATCGCAGGCCGTCCAAACTGCCACACCACTGCTGCACAGAGGGAGGCGGATGAAACTAGACAAGGGGACGAGGCACAATCACTCAATTCCCAAACGCGAGCATTGCATAAAGCACTGGTTTGGCATCGTCATCGCCCCTGCATCAAATCCAAACCAGTAGAACAGACCTCGGCATCAAAAACTCCAAAACTAAAACAGAACAAAAAGATCAGAAAATACAGCAAAAATCACCAAATAAACCACAAATAAAGGCAGAAATCCAAGAGGCTCAGATTAGCCTTTCATTCATCATCAAAACCCAAAAGCCCTCTCCCCAGGGATCAACCGATCGGGCAGAATGGCAGGCAGCGGTTGCCATTGCAGGCCGTCCAAACTGCCACACCACTGCTGCACAGAGAGAGGCGGATGAAACCAGAGAAGGGGACGAGGCAGAAGCACTCAATTCCCACACACGAGCATTGCATAAAGCAGTGGTTTGGCATCGTCATCGCCCCTGCATCAAATCCAAACCAGTAGAACAGACCGCGGCATCAAAAACCCAGAAACTAAAACAGAACAAAAAGCTCAGAAAATACAGAAAAAATCACCAAATAAACCACAAACAAAGGCAGAAATCCAAGAGGCTCGGATTAGCCTTTCATTCATCATCAAAACCCAAAAGCCCTCTCCCCAGGTATCAACCGATCTGGCGGAATGGAAGGCAGCGGTTGCCGTTGCAGGCCGTCCAAACTGCCACACCAGTGCTGCACAGGGAGGCGGATGAAACCAGAGAACAGGACAAGGCAGAAGCACTCAATTTCCACATGCGAGCATTGCATAAAGCATTGGTTTGGCATCGTCATCGACCCTGTATCAAATCCAAACCAGTAGAACAGACCTCGGCATCAAAAACCCAGAAACTAAAACAGAACAAAAAGCTCAGAAAATACAGCAAAAATCACCAAACAAACCACAAATAAAGGCAGAAATCCAAGAGGCTAGGATTAGCCGTTCATTCATCATCAAAACCCAAAAGCCCTCTCCCCAGGGATCAATCGATCTGGCAAAATGGCAGGCAGTGGTTGCCGTTGCAGGCCGTTCAAACTGCCACACCACTACTGCACAGAGGGAGGCAGATGAAACCAGAGAAGGGGACGAGGCAGAAGCACTCAATTCCCACACGCGAGCATTGCATAAAGCATTGGTTTGGCGTCATCGCCCCTGCATCAAATCCAAACCAGTAGAACAGACCTCGGCATCAAAAACCCAGAAACTAAAACAAACAAAAAGCTCAGAAAATACAGCAAAAATCACCAAATAAACCACAAATAAAGGCAGAAATCCAAGAGGCTCGGATTAGCCTTTCATTCATCATCAAAACCCAAAAGCCCTCTCCCCAGGTATCAACCGATCTGGCAGAATGGAAGGCAGCGGTTGCCGTTGCAGGCCGTCCAAACTGCCACACCATTGCTGCACAGGGAGGCGGATGAAACCAGAGAACGGGACAAGGCAGAAGCACTCAATTCCCACACGCGAGCATTGCATAAAGCACTGGTTTGGCATCGTCATCGCCCCTGCATCAAATCCAAACCAGTAGAACAGACCTCGGCATCAAAAACCCAGAAACTAAAACAGAACAAAAAGCTCAGAAATACAGCAAAAATCACCAAATAAACCACAAATAAAGGCAGAAATCCAAGAGGCTCGGATTAGCCTTTCATTCATCATCAAAACCCAAAAGCCCTCTCCCCAGGTATCAACCGATCTGGCAGAATGGAAGGCAGCGGTTGCCATTGCAGGCCGTCCAAACTGCCACACCACTGCTGCACAGAGGGAGGCGGATGAAACCAGAGAAGGGGACAAGGCAGAATCACTCAATTCCCACACGCGAGCATTGCATAAAGCACTGGTTTGGCATCGTCATCGCCCCTGCATCAAATCCAAACCAGTAGAACAGACCTCGGCATCAAAAACCCAAAACTAAAACAGAACAAAAAGATCAGAAAATACAGCAAAAATCACCAAATAAACCACAAATAAAGGCAGAAATCCAAGAGGCTCGGATTAGCCTTTCATTCATCATCAAAACCCAAAAGCCCTCTCCCCAGGTATCAACCGATCTGGCAGAATGGCAGGCAGCGGTTGCCCTTGCTGGCCGTCCAAACTGCCACACCATTGCTGGACAGGGAGGCGGATGAAACCAGAGAACGGGACAAGGCAGAATCACTCAATTCCCACAAACGAGCATTGCATAAAGCAGTTGTTTGGCATCGTCATCGCCCCTGCATCAAATCCAAACGAGTAGAACAGACCTCGGCATAAAAAACCCAGAAACTAAAACCGAACAAAATACTTAGAAAATACAGCAAAAATCACCAAAGAAACCACAAATAAAGGCAGAAATCCAAGAGGCTCGGATTAGCCTTTCATTCATCATCAAAACCCAAAAGCCCTCTCCCCAGGTATCAACCGATCTGGCAGAATGGCAGGCAGCGGTTGCCCTTGCTGGCCGTCCAAACTGCCACACCATTGCTGGACAGGGAGGCGGATGAAACCAGAGAACGGGACAAGGCAGAATCACTCAATTCCCACAAACGAGCATTGCATAAAGCAGTTGTTTGGCATCGTCATCGCCCCTGCATCAAATCCAAACGAGTAGAACAGACCTCGGCATAAAAAACCCAGAAACTAAAACCGAACAAAATACTTAGAAAATACAGCAAAAATCACCAAAGAAACCACAAATAAAGGCAGAAATCCAAGAGGCTCGGATTAGCCTTTCATTCATCATCAAAACCCAAAAGCCCTCTCCCCAGGTATCAACCGATCTGGCAGAATGGAAGGCAGCGGTTGCCCTTGCTGGCCGTCCAAACTGCCACACCATTGCTGCACAGGAGGAGGATGAAACCATAAAAGGGGACAAGGTAGAAGCACTCAATTCCCACACACGAGCATTGCATAAAGCAGTTGTTTGGCATCGTCATCGCCCCTGCATCAAATCCAAACGAGTAGAACAGACCTCGGCATCAAAAACCCAGAAACTAAAGCAGAACAAAAACCTCAGAAAATACAGCAAAAATCACCAAATAAACCACAAATAAAGGTAGAAATCCAAGAGGCTCAGATTTTCTTCTGATTCATCATCAAAACCCAAGATCCTCTCCCCGTGCATCAACCCGATCCAACAGACAAGTAGGCAGTGGTTGCCTTCGTAGGCCATCCCGACCGAAACGCCATTGCTGCACAAAGAGGCCAAAGCCAGACCAGAGGACCATGGTCCAATCACTCACATTCTCAGATGCGAGCATGGCATATGGCCCGTCATTGCCTCAAATGTGTTATTGCACGTCCTCATCTCCTCAACCACATTCCTCACGAAAACATATATATTCCATTTCTTCCAAATCTCAACAGCAAATCAAGTATAGCCCTCTCCCTAGGTATCAACCGATCTGTTAGAATGACAAGCAGTGGTTGCCGTTGCTGGCCGTCCAAACTGCCACACCATCACTGCACAGGGAGGCGGATGAAACCAGAGAAGAGGACAAGGTAGAATCACTCACTTCCCACACGCGAGCATTTCATAAGGCAGTGGTTTAGCATCGTCATTGCTTCTGCATAAAATCCAAACGACGAGTAGAACAGAACTTGGCATCAAAACCTAAAAATAAAAACGGAACAAAAAACTCATAGAAAATACAGCAAAAAACACCAAATAAACCAATAATGAAGGCAAAAATCCAAGAGGCACGGATTCGACTTTCATTCATCATCAAAACCCGAGGTCCCTCTCTCCAGGCATCGACCATCTCCAATAGAACAGCGGACGACGGCTGCCTTCGCAGGCCATCCAAGCCGTCACGCCATTGCTACACAGAGAGGAGGACGAAGCCACAGAAGAGGACCATGGTCTATGTCGGTGATTTAACATCGCCATCACCATCATCCCTCGACTGTGGAACCCCAATCAAACAGAACTCCTCGACACATCAAAAACCTAAAATCAAAAGCGGAACAAAAATCATCAAAAACCGAA
Source organism: Trichopus zeylanicus subsp. travancoricus (assembly GCA_005019695.1). Lineage (NCBI taxonomy): Eukaryota > Viridiplantae > Streptophyta > Magnoliopsida > Dioscoreales > Dioscoreaceae > Trichopus > Trichopus zeylanicus. The sequence continues at coordinate 99,415 of RXID01014222.1, forward strand.
ATATAAAGGCAGAGAGGCTCGGATTTACCTTTGATCCATCATTAAAACCCAAGATCCCTCTCCCCTGACATCAACTTGCTTTGTTAGAACGGCGGGAGAGCCTCCCCCGTCACTGCCGCACATAGAGAGGGAGGAAGCCAGAGAAATGTGTACGTATGTGTGCTTATTGGCGTGCTTGAGCGAGAGGATTGGAGAATGAAGACGGAGATCTTGATCGAGACGAAGAAGAAGAAGAAGGAAAAGACTAGACGAGAGGGAATCATCGGCGACGGAGAGAGAGATCGGGGAGAAGGGGGCAGGCCCTTTCCGACCACCAAACCCTGGCTCCCGTTTTCTCCGGCAAACGCCCTCATCCCTCTTAGTGCTGAAAATGTTGGGTTCCCATTTATATAGAGCGCAGTAGTTTTTCGAGTGGTTTTTCGTACAATCGACTTTCAAATGAAACGGCAATCTCGGGATTTCATCACTCTGCATATACTGGGCAATAGGCACGTGGCCCTTCGCACCCAGCACTCGTGCCCCGTTTATTCATTTTATATTTTTTTTCGAAAATGGTTAATCGAAGAAATTTTCTATTTTGAGTAATTCAAGTTAATTAAGGTTTGTTTTTACTTCCAAAGATTCATTGCGATAAAATACCATTTCAGTTATCCATAAATAAATATCTCGCGGAAAAAAGTAACTGAGTTATCGTGATTTTTCATGAACTAAATTCACCGTTAATGCTTCTATCACTGATATTTGACTGAAGTTTAATCGGAAGTATAAGGAATTAAAATGATTTGGAACAGATTAACTTTAACCTGAGCTGTAATCATCAGATTAATTAACTAAGAGAATGTATGATTAGCTGTAATAAGTATTTGGTGAAAATATGATTAATTAATTAATTAATCTATAATTACTTTCACCATATAAGGTTTGATTAATCATCTTTTCACCGAATAACTTATTTCCGTTAATCATAATTAAAAAAATGTATGATTAATTAATTAAACGCTATGATTATTTTCACCGAGTAATCATTTTTCACCAAATACTTGAAATTAATTTAAAAAATATATTAATATATTAATTAAGGGTATCTTTGGATAATTTTAAAGTATCTTAAAATTTTTAAAATAAATTGAAACCATTAATGCCGAAATTGGTCTCGAAGAATCAAGCTACATTTGTGCCCGGTAGATCAATTGAAGTATAAAAAGATGCAAAATTTAAGCATAAAGGAGGAGAAGATGGTGCAAGTGATGATATCTCATCATTTTTTTTCTAATTTTTAGGAAAAAAAATGATGATGGCTGAATAAATATTTGAAAAATTTTGATGTTCATGACTTGTGAGAACGTGTGATATATTAAATTATTTTTTATTTTTATCTTTTTTTAGTTTTGAGTTCAACTAACCTTTAAAGTTATTTATAAAAATAAAAGAGAATTTAAATATTAATTAGAACAAAAAAATAAAATTTATTTAAAATTTAGTCTAAAACTATATACAACTAAAAAAAGAGAGTTTAAATGAATTAACACTCAAAAATGAGCTCAAATTATAATAATCAAAGACAATCTAAATTGCAATGAAAACTAAGATAAATTTTTTTTAAAAAAGAAGAATATGGTAAATTGGTAATGGTGATAACATCTCTCTATTTTTTTTCTTATTCCCTCGTTTTTCTCCTAATTTTTAGAATTTAAAAAGTAATTTTTACATTTATACTCCTATAAAATACTCAAATTATACATATGCCCTTTAAAAAAATATAATTATTTATATACTTCTACAAATTTAATTAGTTTATATAAATACCCCTAATTAATTTTTATTAGTGTTCGCTTGATTATATAAATGAGAACATAATCAACCTAAATAATAAGAGTTCAACATATCAAGACAAGGCCAAAATTGTAAAACTCTTGGATCCATTGAAAAATATTCTTAACTTATAAAATAGACGATAATCTACCAAAGTAAAAGACATGAACCTCTCTCTCTCAAATACTCTTCTAAAAAGAATTAATGAAATTTTTTTTGACTTGAGTATCGAAGTGATCATCGGTAAAAAGCTCTTAATGATCCTTATTATGATTTTTGTTTTCCTTTCAGATTAATAGAAGAGCGGACTAACAGATCTGATCTCGAAGAGACTCATAGACTAGAATTGGTATCTAAACGAGCTACATCAACAAAATTAAATTAAAATATTATAAAAATATTTTAAATGATGTGATTTTTTTATAAATTTATAATATCATACAAATAATTTTTTATTAACAATAAAAAAATAGGTTTTTCACAAATTCACAATGTGTTGTGGTGTTTATTTACTAAAAACTCTTATTAAAACTTTTTAAAAATTTTAATATTTTAGCATTAAATTTGATTGAATGAATAGCTCAATTTGATTGATATGTAAATGGTGAGATTTTTTCAATTGCAATTTCTTCATATAAACGACATTTCTTGACATGATACTACGATTGAATGACATCTCGTCACTATTACCAAGAAAATATTAAATGAATCGAATTAAAATATAGATGGAATATATATTGAGATAGAGCCACTTCCTATGAAATGAGGCATAGAACAGAGCCGCTACAAATTACTTTGATTTTTACTTTAACAATTTAGAATTACAGAAAGAATCTCCAGAATACGAAGAAGAATGTAAAAATATCTTCTGATTCAGAGAAGATGAATGGGAGAGAAGAAAAAAAAATAAAAATACAATTTAGTGACCCTGGAACATCTTCTGCTCATACACAGAGAAAAATACGACTTTTCCAAACCAACTCTTAGTCAACCAACTTGTACATATTGACAATAGGTGTGAAAAACTTATGCTAAATCCAGCTTCCTTGAACATGATAGAGTAGCAGAAACATCAGATGCCACTCACCCCTTCTAACAAAATCCATTCGTTGAGAAGAATTAAGATCCAAAGCATAACCAAAAAGAGTTATCATCAATTTGATGATTGCATTCCTTCTGCTGCCAAAAAACCTCAAAGCCTTGTTTCTTCAAGCAACTTGGCAGGAGGGGCCATCAGTGCAACAGCTCCGAACTCCGGGCTTGAGTACTTCTTGTAAACTACCTTCAGTTTGCCCTCTGCTGCAGATGAATGTAAGCTTACCAAAACCTTTGCACAGTCCCTGTTTTTTCAAACACAAAAGGTTCAGTTCAAAAGCCCATTACTATATTGAAAGCACAAGTAAACTCCAAGAAAGAAGATAAAAGCATACATCAATTGTTCCTCAGAAAATCCTGTGTGGAGCTTCAGTGTTGTGGTCCAAACTGGGATCTTCTTCAGTGTGCAGCGGGCTGCATATATTGCAGAGGCAGCGACCATTGATTGGCAATACTTGATCATTGGGTAGTGCATCAGTGAGAGTTCCGCAAAGAAGAAGACCATGTTCTCCAGCTAAATCAGGTCCATATAGATGACAGTCAGCAAAACAGCTCTCGGAACTAGCAGTTTGAACATATGAGCAACGAAATTTCAACTTCATCTAAATGCTCTACAAGTTCTATTCGACAAAAACACCAACTACAAGTAGCAGCATCAGGTTTCATTGATTATCAAGTTTCACTTCATCTAACCTCTTTGTCAGAAAGAGCTGCCTTCAGGAAACGCACCAGGAACACATAGTGTGTTGGCACAGTCAAATTCCACTCAAGTTTGTTCAGGATCTGCTTCTCCTTGGCCAGTATTTGCTCCCTACTGTAAGCCCTGCCTGATATGCTTATGAAGTCACTTACCTGCAATATAACAGTATCAGTCCTCAACTCTATATACAAGAAAAGGACAGAGGAACACTTTTTCATTTTCTAAAGTTTTTGTGTACCTCTGGAGACCATATTTCCTCATATTTGCTGGCAATAAGCATTGCACTGATCCCAACAAGCTGCAGTTCCCTCCGGAGGACCATCTCCATGGAAAGATACCGATCAATAATGTAGAATGTGAGGTAAAGTGTCTCAGGCGTCAGCTCGAACTTATGGTGCACTTCAACGAGCCAGTCTGCCAGTATAGCCCTCATCTTCTCGTTGATTTCCATCTGTGAACCCATGTAATCATGTGGTCTACTAGTGCTCTGCATTAGCGTTTGAAATAGTCAGTAAATGCATAATATTTATATCTAACATCAAATGGGAATTCTCATCCCTACCTCAGCAAGCTTGTAAAACTTGTAGATGTCTTCAACATATTCCACCACAGCCAACTGATCTTCAGCATCTGATGCATCGATGTCATGAACTGGTTCTTTTTGTTTGTCAACAATCCCACAAGCGACCTTGCTTCTTGCAGAAATAACTGAGGTAAGCGTGTGGACTTTCTTCTTTGAAGGATCGCGCCGAGTACTTTTCTTGACGGCATTTTTTGGTTCTTCACTGTCAGAATTGATAACTATGACTGCCTCAGGCTTGGCCTTGACAGTCACAGGCTGCTTAGCAGCCTTCACACCGCCCTTCTGCGCTGCTGGATCAGCAAGAACTGCTGATGGCTTCTGAACATTTCAAGATGACCAAAAAGGTTGCTCACACAACTGTTCTATTATCTGAAACAAGAGCCAGGCTTCAAAAAAAGATGAATCAGAGAGTGTACCTTAGCAACAGCAGCCGCTTCAGCAGCAGCTTGTGCATTTGCATTTGCAAGAAGTTGAGCACCAAAACTCCTGTAAGATGCAACGGATCTCAACTTCTACATCAAAAGCAAGATTCGGAACAGCAAGAAAAGAAATGTGAACGTGGAGCATACCTAGTCACAGGGCGATTGATCTGATGATAGAGTGGCTTCCTGGAAATTGGAAGCAGATCAAAATAGAACAAATCAGGCATAAGATGAAACCGTAAATTAATATTTCTGCAACGTACGGGATATCTTGGATATTGCGCGCTTACCCATCTGGACCTCGAAGATTAACAAGATTTCCGATGTCCCCGAGTGCCCGCCGGTTCTTCCCATCAGCCGCTGCACCAGCTTTCTGCTTGCCAGGCGCCACTCCATCACCTGATGAAATCAAGGGAACTCTCAGTATATGATAAAAGTTAAGAACAAGAACCCAAAACATGGATCTGGTTCAAAATAAGAAGAAAAAAAACCGATCCTTCCACCAGGACACAAGAAGCAACAAAAAAAATTTTTGTAAATAAATAAAATCAGATTTCAAATTTCAAATAAAATCTGAGAATACGAGGGAAATTAAACAATCCAACCATAGAAATCCTTGCAACTAAAAGTGATATGAAATCAGATGTCTCGGACCCATTCCCGTTGGAAACTGCAACTTCTTGCCATGGAACCAAAAATGAGAAATTTGAATTTTTGAATTCACCGGAGCAAAATTGAACAAAAAATCATCCAAGAAACAACAAAATCAGAAATCTCATTTGAAACACTCCCATTTCTCACCCATCAAAGAAAAAATATGCCAAATTTGGTTGATTCAAACCCAAAAGCCACCCAAGAAAAGATGATTCCCGATGAAACCCATCAAGGAAGAAAAATCCATCTCCGATCAATAGAACCAAAGAAAAAAAATTAGAGAAAGCATCAATCAAACCCTCAAATAAAACAGAAGCCTCACTAGAATCATTCACATAAGAAACACGAATTCAACAAAATATGAAAACTTTAAATCCCCCGTAGCAAAAACTCATTCAAGAAAAGTGCATAAACCCAAGAAATCCATCAAAAGGAGAACCCTCAACATCACATAGACATAATAAAGATGAGAACTTTGGCTTCTCCAATCCAAAATCCCACCCAAGAACATGTCAGAACCCAACCATCAAAAGCAAAGGAACACAAGGATCCCCAAGCATCAGACCTCTCTGTTGCCGAGAAACCGCAACCTGGTGCCTGGTCGCCATGCCTCCTCCAACCTCAACAACCGGAAGCTCGGAAGACGAGAAGAACGATCACCTCCGGCGATCACCGAAGGCCTCCAAGCTCTTCCCTTCTTCTTCCTCCTCTTCTTCTATTATTCTTCTTCTTCTTCTTCACTGTTGCGGAAAATAAATAGAGAAGGGAGAATGGGGTTGGGGATTTCTTTTTTGAACGGGTGCGCGCAACGGTCGAATGAAGGGGAGATCTCGGCCGTTTGAAGAGTTTGGATGGACGGTTAGCATGGGCCAGTGTGTGGTTTTGTAGCCGTTGTGAGATGCTTGCAGGATCTATGAATTCGCTCCGTGCAGGTTGATCTCGCGAGAAATTGGTGAGATGCAGCTAAAAAGCCCAGTGGGCCGCACCGACAGGAATCCAACTCTGGGTCTCGGGATTCGGCGCATCAAAATTGGGCTCGGCCCCGTTAAATGCACAATTTGGGTTCCGATTGAAGTCAAGAAAGAGCACAACCAGGAGACAACCGAGCGTTGCTTTCCAAAAATGATGGTCTTCTCATTGTGGTCTCGTGTCTCCCTCGTCCCGTGCTTAGTCTTTTTCATTCACGTGTATTGCACGTGGCTTGCTTTTGGACAAAAAAAAATCATGAAATGTTGATGACATGAGAATTTTACATATAGACCATGAAACTTGGGATAATTGCACGGGAATCCATGCATTTCAACAATTGCACGCAACCCCTGCAATTGTGATTCATTTTTAAGCACCCCTAGTAGCTGGTTAGTTCTGCTTAATCTTGATTATTGGCAATTCAACTATAGTAAAATGTCACTTACTCTTTTGATTTATTTATATTAGTTATGAATTTATTTATTATTTTTATCAATTCAATGTTAATACAATGAGAAATATGTTACTCTCTGAAAAGTGCTAAAAAGATTTTAACTAAAAAAAATTTAAAAGATAATTATAATTAATTATTCTAATGTGAGTTTCACTTAATTTTAATTAAACATGCTCGTAACTTTATAAGACCCAACCAAATGAACAAGACCAGACGAAACTTTGCTAATTGCGAAATGGATTGCGATGATACGAGATGCTTAAATTAAGTCCCAAGCAAAGCCATGAATGTGATCCAGCAGCTAACAAAAGTTACAAGGCCGGGCTTCTTTTGTCTTGTTAATGGGTTAATTAGCCATGGTTAGATGGCATAGTTGGGAGATTGATAGCCGACGCAGTGAGTGGATAGAACATTTTAATCAAACGAGATTATGATTCAATTAGTATGGCCACACGAAATATCAGACTCTGGATAATTTAGGGGAAAATTAATTAATTAATTTGAAGAAGAAAATGAATTCCACGAGTCAAGAAAAACTTAAAAACTCTCCAAACCCTCGGGACTATTTGGACCCCTCAACAGGCCACAAACAAGATCTCAGAGATGGTGTGGTGAGGGCACAGCACCGTGGAGCAGGTCACATGGGAGACTTGTCCGTCTCATGTGACCTTGCAAAATACATATGCATATCCTGGAGAAAATATCTATCTCCTTTATTTATTTATTTATTTATTTTTATGCGTTTAGAGGAGTGAAAATGTCAGATATACCCCCTGGATGCATTTTGGCTCAAGAGTTAAAAAGTGATTAACCAAAACAATTAGAGAGTTTGGTAGCACCGAACACTCGAGTGAGAGAAGGTGTCAGGGCGGCCGCGTGGGTCAATAGATTTGTGACCGCTCTTTTTTAAAAGTTTCGTCCTTACCGTTTGGCCTCAACGCATATTTTGTGTCTGATTTGTGGATTTTAGTGAACAAATACCATTAACTTATAAGACATATTACGAGCTTAAAACACTGTGAAATATCTAAAATTATTAAAATAATCAAAATGACCTACATAATTTCAACGTCGACGTCCCGTAATTAAAACTTAAAATATTGATTTTATGTATTTCACATATTACATCAAAAAAAATTATTGGCTTGTTTGAAGTCTCATCATTGATTATTCTCCTATTTACTTTGTTGGACTCTTCTCCATCAATTTTGATTTCTTTTATCTAAAAACGGGTGAAAAATTGAACCGAATTAAATAAACACAATAAATCCTTGTTTGTTTGACAATGAATTAATATTAATTATTTTATATTTATTATTAAATTAAATTATTATAAAATATTAATTAATTTGTGAGATTTCAAATTACTTTATGATTAATTTTAATAAAAAAAATAATTTATTAGTTTTAGCGTTAACCTTAATTTTAGCTATTATTAAATGCACCTCAAAAGACCATCGATTTTTTTCTTTTTATATTAAAAAAAAGAGAGAAATTATTTCAAATGAAGGCACGAATAATAGTGGTTAGCCAACTAAAATCGCCGCCGGCCTCGGACCGTGGGTTTCGTCATTTACCACGAACCATAAAGCCAGACAACCCAACGGGCGATTGGATGATGCCACGTGGCAGCGTATGTCAAACGGACAGGAAATTTCGGCTGCAAGAATAACCACCTAAAGCACCCGAGGATAAACTCGACGTTTCACAACCGCCGGGCCCCACAATGTCACGGAAAAAACGCCTGAAATTTCAAACAAAATCGAAGCGGCGGTTCTCCCGAGGGTGACCACCTTTCTAAGCCGTCAGATTTCCAGATCGGACGGCATCTGGCTTATGGATCCAATAACGGAGGGAACAAATTTCAGCCGTCCGATCATCTCATCACTCTCCTCCTCGCACCTATATTAACCTCGGCTGCGGCGCCTTCTCCGCCCGCCAATCTCCGGTCGCCAGAGCCGTTCCCTCCTCCATCTTTTCGCCGGTGAGACATCTCGCCCTTCACTATTTTCGTCGTTGTTTTATGGAGATCGGCGATATGAGTTTTAGGAACCTCTGGTTCTGTTGTTGCGTAGCTGAATTTTTTTTCTTTTTTTAATTCAACGAGTTTTTTTCAGCGATTTTGGGCTCTTTTTGGGTTTCTTCTTTGGACTTTAACTCGGATTTGTTGGAAATGACGGTGGAAAATGTCTGGGTGCTATTTTTCTTGGATTTTGGTGTCTTTGGAGCTATGAGATGTGCTTCGGTTTAAATCTACAATGATATTCTATAGATCTCGATTTGTTTCAGTAGTTGTTGTTGTCTCTGGGGAGGCATAGATTCGTGCTGTCTAATCGCTATCTGCTTCGTTGTTGGAAATCTATAGATCTGACTTTTCTGGTGCTTAGATCTGTGTTTTTTTATTTCGAATTTAGATGCATTTTTAGGAGTTTGCTTCTAAACTTGATGTTGATCTAGGGTGAATATGAGAGAAATCCTCCACATCCAGGGCGGGCAGTGCGGGAACCAGATCGGTTCCAAGTTCTGGGAGGTGGTGTGCGATGAGCACGGGATCGACCCCACCGGACGGTACACTGGGAACTCCGAGCTCCAGCTTGAGCGAGTCAATGTCTACTACAATGAGGCCTCCTGTGGGAGGTTCGTCCCCAGGGCCGTTCTCATGGATCTTGAGCCCGGAACCATGGACAGTGTCCGTACCGGTCCTTATGGCCAGGTCTTCAGGCCGGATAACTTCGTTTTTGGCCAGTCTGGGGCTGGTAACAACTGGGCCAAGGGCCACTACACTGAGGGAGCTGAGCTCATTGACTCGGTTCTTGATGTGGTGAGGAAGGAGGCTGAGAACTGTGACTGTCTCCAAGGTAAATTCTTCTTTTATAATTCTCATAAATTGGAGTTGTGTCGGTCCTTATTCAATAGTAGATTACTTTGAGATGTGGTAATATTGTTGAATTCTCTCGGAATAAAATTATGTGATTTATTTGTCCAAATCTCTAAAAGAATTTGAATTTCCAACCATTTCCTGTGTTAAAGTGATTTTGTGTACTCATTATGGTTCATTTGTCATGTTATTTGCTGCCAATGCATGATACTTTTTTGGTGAGAAGAACCATATGGTGATCTGATGTATTTCTGTTCTGCAATGTTTAGATCCTGATGACTGCTGCGTTGTTTTTCATTAATAGGTTTTCAGGTGTGCCATTCTCTTGGTGGAGGGACTGGATCGGGGATGGGAACTCTGCTGATCTCTAAGATTAGGGAGGAATACCCTGACAGGATGATGCTCACTTTCTCTGTGTTCCCATCACCCAAGGTCTCAGACACTGTGGTTGAGCCCTACAACGCCACCCTCTCTGTCCATCAGCTGGTGGAGAATGCTGATGAGTGTATGGTGCTTGACAATGAGGCCCTCTATGATATATGCTTCCGCACTCTCAAGCTCACCACCCCTAGCTGTAAGTTTCTTTCTTTCAGTATGTTGATTTGCAAGGCCTACATGATTATTATTATTCAGATTAATTTACTTGTTCTCTGGAATTCTTGGAGAGCCTGCCATTTTTGGCATTTCATTGAATCCCTTTTGTTGTTGATGCTTATGTCTGTGGTCTCCTATGTCAAATAATGGAATGCAAATAAGAGTCCTTATTGATCTAAACTGCTTCCTCTGGCATTATATGTTCCCAATGGGGCTGTTTATTTTAGGGGGTTAAATAAAAATACTTATTATGTGAATGATGTCTTAGAGCAGCAATACTTAATTGTGATGATAGAAATAAGATGCCTTTATACCTGATTGTATTTTTAGGGCAGATCACGTGCTTGGATGCATTCTAGGGGCATAGGTTTAATAATTTCAGCATAGAATGTGTGACTCTCTGTCATTAATGATTGAGCACAGTACTGTAGTTTTGCACATGGGAACCTATAATGCAGTTTTTTGCAACATCTTAGTAGTCAGTGTAACTGCTGTCTGGATATTGTGGTTCCTCATTAGGCATTGCAAACATGCTATGTGGGCTTTGGAGTGAATTGTTGGCTGCAGGGAAGTGATCTAGGAATATTTACTTTCAACAGAGTTGTTTGGCTTCGTGATTGGGAAGGGTAAAGTTAATCTTCTAAGGGGTCCATCAGCATTCACGGAATAATTTGATTATGTTGACAGTATTTTTATTCTGCTGCCAGTTATTTAGGTTTGGGTAGTGGCCAAGTTATTTTCCATTGCAGCTGTTTAGTTGCTCTGCCCAGCTGGTCTCCTGTCCTTGTATATTGTGATCAGTCTGTTACAAATCATTTTCTTGTGACATGGGTAATAACTGCCAAATTGTGTTCACTACTAGCAATTATGAAAACCATCTCTAACTAGTCTATCCACAAGAGTCCTCTTGCACCTCTTTCTTCAATAGGACATTATGATGTGAGTTATTGACCGTCTGATAAAGACAGTAGCTGATCTGATTTTCAGGGAATTCATTAAGGAAAAATAATTTTTAGGGAATCCATCATGGGTCTTTGTGCTGACATTAATTTTGGTCCCAACGTGTAAATTCCAACATCATAAAGCGCACATAGATTCAATTTATCATCCTTGCTACTAGAAAAAAGATCATCCTAAATATTTAGTTGAACGGTTGGATTTGCGATTAGCTTCTGTTGTTCTGGCATTGATTTAAGCAATCTTGATTTCTATACTTGACTTGATGGGAATTTAGTTTCTGAAATCTTCATTTTGATAATCAGATATCAGCTATACTGGTTAATATTGTTGGTATGCTTTCCTATTGTATGCATGAGTGCTAAAATCTTGATTTGTTTTGTGATTGAATTTGTTGTGATTTCACAAACAGTTGGAGACCTGAATCATTTGATCTCTGCAACAATGAGTGGCGTGACATGCTGCCTCCGGTTCCCTGGCCAGTTGAATTCCGATCTCCGGAAGCTGGCAGTGAACCTGATCCCGTTTCCCCGCCTTCACTTTTTCATGGTTGGATTTGCTCCCCTCACCTCTCGTGACTCTCAGCAGTATCGTGCGCTCACTGTTCCTGAGCTTACCCAACAAATGTGGGATGCCAAGAATATGATGTGTGCTGCCGATCCGCGCCATGGCCGTTACCTCACAGCCTCTGCCATGTTCCGCGGCAAGATGAGCACCAAGGAGGTTGATGAGCAGATGATCAACGTCCAGAACAAGAACTCTTCCTACTTCGTTGAATGGATCCCGAACAATGTCAAATCCAGCGTCTGTGATATCCCGCCCCGTGGCCTGTCCCTGGCCTCCACCTTTATTGGCAACAGTACATCCATTCAAGAGATGTTCCGAAGGGTGAGCGAGCAGTTCACCGCCATGTTCAGGAGGAAGGCTTTCTTGCACTGGTACACTGGCGAAGGCATGGACGAGATGGAGTTCACCGAGGCCGAAAGCAACATGAACGATCTGGTCTCTGAGTATCAGCAGTATCAGGATGCCACTGCAGATGAGGAGGGCGAGTACGAGGAAGAAGAAGAAGAGGACGCGCCACAGGAAGTTTGAGGATGTGCCCCAAGATCTGGCAGTTGGAATTAGCTTGCTATGTTTGATGTCTGTCGTTTGGATCCTGTCTCATAATATGACAATTCTCCATATAACATATATGTACTGTCTTTTGATGTATCTCGTGGCCATAGAATCTTTATTGCAGTTGCTGTATGTGATATTTGATTAATATGTTGTGCCATTTCTGGTTCTGTTTGGGCGTTGAAGTCATTCTTGATAGGTAGCTTGCACAGCGAGCAGAAAACAGATGGGGTTCTTGATCATGATTTTTGTTACAAGTGAAAGCCTCATCTCATGGTTGGCTGTAAACAAGGGCGTACAAGGTATAAAAACTGTAGAGATGAAATCAAATTACTAGATTCATCCTGTTGGTAAATCCAATTGAATTTCAGTTCATCTACATTGAGAAGATGAATCCGATGAATCAGATGTAACAAATAAATTGCATCAAAGTCTTGAACTAATAACTTCTCAACAATTGACAATTTGAGACAAAGCATGCATCACTGGTTTAATGCGTCCATTTGACGAGTGGAGTTGGTGGTTATTTGGAGCATAATTATGTATTTTTTAAAGCATTGAAAGGATATGCTTGTGTGAGTAGAGAATGATGCAGATATGGTGTTTGCCTGGGTGATGGAAGATGACGATGCTTGAAATAGAGACTCTTTGATTGCCGATATTTGGTACTTGTTTATTTTATGAAATTTAAAAATTTTGAGATTTTTAAAATTCTGATAACAATAAAATCAAGTGTTTATTATCTATAAGTTTAAATTTTTTGAACTTTCAAATTCTAATAAATGTGGGATTTGCTGGTCCATTAAAATTGGCTCAGTTTCAAAATCTTATAGTTTAGAATCCACATGTGTTGAACTTATAGTTTACAAAATAAACAGGCTCTCAAAGTGGTCTTATAATTCTGTTCATATTTTGTATTTTTCATATTTATATAGAACGGAATCAATTAGTGGATTACATTGCAAATGACACACGTTTGCTCAGGATGTCGAATGTGTTATTAAGAAAATTTGATAAAAATTATATTATAGTGGGAAGAAATAATTATATGATCATTAATATTACAGCGCGTGCGAGGTGGTAAGGTTTTTCTGTCTGTCCCGAAAACAGAGCCTTTCGCTCACTGGTTAATTGCATTTATATACCAGCAAAAGATTAAGGGATCGTTTGGAACGGGGTCAGGGCTAGGCTGATCTCGTATTGACCAAATTATATTTTAAATATTAAAATTTTGACCGTACTAATATTATTTAATTTATTTAAATTATAATGATATTTTAACTAAAATGTCCTCATTTGATCTGAACTGTCGGATTTCGATTTAACGGCTTAGATCTGAACCGTCCGAAATCCCCCCCCCCCCAAAAAAAACGCCCAACATGCTGAACTCCGCCGTGCAAGCTCCACTGGCGAGCTCTGCGCCCGAGCTGCCCGCGTGAGCTTGGGCGGCCAGCTCCGCGCTCGAGCTCGGCCTGCGAGCTCCTAGCGCAGGATCCGCCAACGAGCTCCGCGCGCGAGCTTGGCTGGCGACATAGTTTACGACCGAAGAAGATGAATAGTGCTGTGTGCACAGTTAGCGATGCCGGACGGTATTTTTGTTCACAAAAAATTTTAATCATCTGCTAGTCAGATCAGTAATCAAACAGTATTTATTTGACCATTAACATTTTACACCTTACCTCTTTCTTTAATTTTGACCTTAACCTTGATTCCGTTTTAAACGGACCCTAATTTTGCATCCATGCGAAGGCCTTCTGCATATATCTGCATCCATCACAAATTCATATTTTCCCCATTTCAAGGGGTTAAATATAAAATTATTTCCCCTATTTCGTCCGACCTCATCTGTGCTGGCCCTTTTCCACGACCGCCAAGCGCTCCTCTCCGCTCCAGAACCAAAGCTGTCGCATCTCGGAACTCTGATCGCCGGCGAAGCAAAAAGAGGTGATAACCCAGCTCTGTGTGTATACTCGCCTTCTCTCTTCCTTCAGATTTTCTCATGTTTTGATTCTATTTCGAAGTTCGATTAATGCGATTTAATGTCATAAGTTACTCCAAATTGTGAAATTGAACAATATGTTTTTGAGGTATTTCTCGAAATTGAATTCAATGGAGATCTCTATCCATACGTTGTTGTTATTAGAAATAGAAAACTAAAATTGAAAACGAAGGAAAGTCGATGATGATTGTAGTAAAATTCGTATGATATTGACATCGGAGCGGTGGCTTGTTGTAGGAGCACGCGGTGCTGGAATCAGGGGAGCTGTTGGCGCCGGCGCTGGGTTTTAGGTAGGGGATGGAACGAAGGAAGAAGACGGAGATTAGGGTTTTGGGTTTGGTTGGGTTGGGTTGGGCTCAACAAGTGAGAATTTTGGACGCAACCGGAAGTTTTGGGCTAAACCAACAATTGGAGTTATTCTTGATAGTCACATTAATTGAGAATAGCATTATTGCTAATCCCCAACCAAACAGCCCCACTCGCAGATTTGTTAAATTGGTTTGTGTTCATGGTATGGACTACTTTAGGCCTTGGGTGTTAAATTTCTGATTTATGTTGGTTTTGATTTATCATTTCACGAATGCAACATGTGAAATTTGAAAGAAAAACCGTTTGAGAGAGAAGGACGAGAAGAAAGAAAAGGGAAGCAATGGAGTCAGGTCGGAGGAGTTTGAGGCTATTTTGAACAGTAATTTGAACAGTTAATAGAATTAATTTGGTGCTGAATTGTATTTCTTATATCATTTTTGGTTTGTACTATGTTTATTGGATCCCTTAACTCATGTACTTCATGATTTTGGGTTACCATATCCTTTCTTTTTTGTTTTTTGTATTGTTCGTTTCATCTTTATCAGTTAGCAGCTCCTAAAATACATGGATAAAGATTTTTCATCTTTGCTAAAACTACCTATGTGTTCTCTATGTCTGATCCTCGCAGGAAACAGTAGCTATTTTAACTGCAAGAGGCAGTGAAGATGGAGCAGCAAGCAGACCTTTGGGAGTCAGAAATCCTCACAAACATCTGGAGGCATCTCACATTACAAGATCGAGTCTGCTTTGGTGCTGTTTGTAAATCTCCGTACATTAGTATGCAAATTGGGCAACAGCAGCATACATGTCCTCCACTTCAGTTCCCCTGGATCATGATTCTGACGGAAAGCCACTCCACAATGAGGTCTGTCATCAGTCCGTCAGACGGGATCCTTTTCAGCATTGAGCTTCCCTTCTTGCGGACAGAAAGTTTTGCTGTTGTGCATCTGCACATAGGTGGTTATTAGTTTTAGAAATGGACAGCTGCAAGTTGTTCCTGATGAACTTAGTTTCAGATACCACAATTGAGCTTCCAGACCCGCCTTCCACACGAAGCGAGTTTCTCCTTATGGACACGTGCATCAATGGAGACTCCGCTCAGCCCGGCATTCTTGTTGCCATCCCGTTCCCCTATGGTTGTCACCTAGTTCTCTGTCGATTGAGCATCGATAACAACCAATGGACTGTACAGAATGTATTTGGTCATCCGCACCCTGTTGGCCGTTTTGGCAGCATCATCTCTTGCAAGGGAAAGCTATATTGCTTAAACATACATGAACATCTAATGGTCCTCAACCCCTCCAATGGATTCAATTTGAAGGATCTCGCAGTGCAGCCATATAAGCAGCTTCTCATCCCGGAAAGGGAAGGCCAGAGCAGTTTATCTTTCTTGGTGGAGTCTTGTGGGGAGCTTCCTTCTGTTCAGGTGCTTTATAGTCTATATTGGACATAATACGACAAGGTGAAGAATTCAAAGGTCTCAGTGCTCCAGTTGGAAACAGAAATGATGACATGGACTGAGGTGAAGAACTTGGGAGAAAGGTACTGTTTGTTGGCCGAGGTTGCTGTTGTTCCTTCTCTGCGCCAGAAATAGGGGGCCAGGGCAATCATGTGTTCTTCACCATTGTGGGATGCAGAGCTCTCACTGGGATGGAGGAAGTACAAAATGAGGGTAGATATTGGTGTTGGCTGGACTTCGACATGGGGACGGGGGAAACAAATCTCTACACGGTTCCACTGGCCTTCAAGGGCTTCTGCACGGAATGACATTCCCTTTGGATAATGCCATCCACGTAATAATACATGGTCTTTGATGGAAACAAGCTTATTATTTGTAGCATCCTATCATCTTTCTACAAAATCAACAAATTTATTGGCGAGTATATGAGTGTATCAAACTGTGTTTGCTCTAGAAAGAATATTTTGACTATGTTCTATCATTACATTTGGCAAATCAAACTTTTTCGATTTAATACATCATAGAAATACAACGCATTGGCATTGCCTTCCAACAAAACATTTTTATTTGAATTATCTCTATGCACATAGTCGTGGAGGTTAGCACACATGATACTTTTGAGCTGGTTTGATAGGTGATTAACAATGAAATTATTAAAATTTGTAAAATTAATATTTTATCAGGGCTCATTATCTGACTAATTGGTTAATCATGATTTTCTTGCAATATCTCTTACCAAAAGATAAGATAATCATGTTACACTTTGCTTGCAACCTTTTGTTATGTTACTCAACATATGGTTTTAAAATGTAATAGTTTTGTTGTATTTTCTGAAATTCTTTGTTATTTAAATCTTCTCTGTTCTTCGAGTCTTCTGAATACAAGGTCATCATGCTACTCTTTGCATGTAACCTTTTTGTTATATTAATCAAAATATGCATTTTGCTTCAACTAGTGTTGTTGTATTCTCTCAAAATCTTCATTTGTCAAAATTTTATGATGAATTCAATAAGTCTAACATGGCATGAAACTTGGTAATATCATCCTAATTTATAGTATTTTTTTATATCACGGGAAATAAGCAAAATTTCAATTTACCAAATATTATTTGTTATTTTTTTTAAAAAAAATTATGTGTCGATGGTTTTGGCCTAGATTTGTATTGTTATTGGCACTTAACTAAAACAAGTTAGTGGCATAATTGGTTAAGAACTCGGGAGGAAGCGTACTGTTCTTGAAAGAATGTTTCAACTGTATTCTGTCATTACATTCGGCAAATCAAACTTTTCAAATTGAATACACATAAAGATATGTTTCGCGGAGATCGCGTTCTAATGAAACGCTGTTGGTCGGAATTATGTCGAGCTCGTTGTTCTTGTTGGTCAGTCTCGGTGGACTCGCAGGGTAATGCACAAAACTCCAGAGAAAAGCAACCACGCGGCCGCATGACCGACCACACATCAAATTTAGTTGTTTGGTTGGATTAACCGGTTAGAATATTATTTTGTCAAAAAATGAATATATTGCAAGGACAAGAGCATCGAGACAGGATCTGTGTGATCTGACCCGAGCCATGACGCCACTAGTCATCAAATCCCTTCTGGTTGGGATATATATGTGTCACCATCTTTAAGGAAAATCGCTCCTGCGGTAGATGAGACGGGCCGGGCTTGGTCTTGGGCCTGGGCTAAGCCCGAGACTAACAGTAAGGAGAATAGTCAAAGCATTAAACAACTATTTAAGCGGAATGTAGGTGTTTAGGCTGAGCCCTTTGCAATTCCCTTTTGACCGTCCTAGAAAAAGAAGAAGCAGATGACCAGACGAATTTCCAGCGGTGGCTTTTTCAAAATTGGAGAGGAACATTTGATTCGTAATTAGAATAAAAAAAATTAAAATTAAGACTAATTAATTATTTTTAAAATTCAAAAAATTATTTAATTTTTTTAATAATAATTTGATTTAATAATAATTTAAAATAAATAATATTAATTTTTTTTAAAAAAAATAATTCTAGAATAAACTAATCCTGATCCAAACCAAACCGGACCTAAGAGCATTGCTTGCAAAGCCACTTTGAAAAAGACTACATCAAGCAACTTCTTGATATTTATGATGATTTGGTTCTGGTTGGGTTTGTTTAGAACTTGGTCTTTGTTGCAATCGATCCTCGTCCATTTGTCAACCATTTGACAAAAGTTGAAATGAACTTCTTTTCCAATGGAATGAAAAAATTTTTAAAGCTTAACATAAATTAAAAAAGACTTGCCAAATCAAAAGCAGCTGCCTAGATATATTGATGGAGGTGAATCACCTAAATGCCTACAGGTTAATAACTCAGAAAGGTAAGGCCTAGCTTGGCTGCTCAATTTCCTAGTTACCAATAATGAGCAAAAATCAAAGAAATATAAGTGAAAAAAAAAAAAAAAACAGTCCAGCCTCTTGCTGTCCACTTCTCTGATTAAAGAAAAAATTATTAGTGACTACACCACAGCCCAACCAGAAAGTACAGGATTAATAGCTCCACAGATGGAGCTTTATTATGCAGACAACAGGCTCTAAACAATCTTCCCAGTCACCGTCTTTCTTTTGGAAAGTAGCTTTATCACCATGACCACACTGTACACAGTGTTGCATAAAGTTAGGCTTCACCTTTGAAGAGAATGAAATGCATCAACAAATTTTTAAACACAAACCCTTAAAAATGACAGCCCCACACAGGTTAGGGCGTGCACCCTTCAAAGCGAGCTATTCAGTATTGCCCAACTTCCAAAGGGTCCAAATGCAACTCTGATGAGTAAATCATAAGACTTACTTATAACTACTTATTCCAAATACATTCTATAAACTAGTCATGTTTCCTTTCCCACCTTGCTGTTCCAAGTCCCAACTATGTACTATAAGCAATTGCGTGGCAAATCAGTACTGTCAAATGGCCTCAACTGACTCCTAAACCTGGTAATTGCAGGCAAGAATCCTCTTCATCTTCCCTTTTCACCGACAGATATATGAAAACTCAGTGCCCGGCATTTGCCCAGTTCCTAATGTTGTTTTTCGGCTTCTGAAAAGGATGTCGGTGGTTATGAGCCTGCTTCGGAATGTCGTGCAGTTCCATTACTTGGATTGTTCGCTGTTTCTTTGCTGCAGGAATGATAATAATATGCTCAGTCTGTCCAATTCTTGCGCAATTTTGCGTAACTAAACCAAATAGAAGATAACATACCATCCGCTGCTTCCTGGTATCTTTCTTGGAGTTTTCTTTTAGCAACCTCTATCCTGGCCTGCACTGATACTTCTTCGGTGTGCTCTGATTTCTGTAAGGAAATTAAAGATTTAGATAATAAAATTGTTCATATTATCACTATCTATAACCAAATACTAAAACCTGGAGCAATACTTACATCATCCACAACAGTTGAGGGCTTCCTTCGAATCCCAGAATGACCTTGTTGCAGGGGTTTAGTAGCACTGATTGGCTTCTGCTCGTAACCTTGCTTTGCAGGTCTTCTAGGATCCGAATCAACATCAGCCAGACTTCTTTGCTTGTTCACAGTGCCACAGGGCCGAGCTTGCCCATTTGTGAATTCCGGTTGCTTGGCTTGCCTGACAAAAGGTCCCCGAATCCTTGTCTGCCCATTGTTTACAGGCATTGCCCGTTGATGAGCCAACTGCTGTGGTTTCACGGGTTTATGGTTTTCTTCATGCCTTCTTCCATAGTCCTGTTTCATGTCATGCTCCCTGATGTTTCTAATATCTGCAAGGGAAATACCAACAAAGGTATAATGTAAGTACTGGATTGAGTATGAAGATAAAGAAAAACAAAAGAAACAGCAGAAAGGAAATTGAGCACTCACTCCCATCATCATCCATTTCATCGAATATCTTCACAAGTCGCAAACATGATGAAACAAATACAGTCAATTCATGTTTAAGTGCATTCACTCATTAAGATCAAATGCCAAAATCTGACGCATGTTATCTACCTCTGATAACTGGATGTTAGCAGTTTGAGTTGCTAAAAAAGCCCCTTCATCAAGTGGAGGAGAAGGGAGGCCTTCCTCATCATCAACAGTAGAAGAAGGATTCATAGAGTCTGGTGAATTATCTACAAATTGGAAGTGTACAACTCTATAAATTTTCAAAAGCAAACTGAGTAAACCAAACATTCGTTTTGTTAATGATGTGAATGCATTTCTCACCAGCAATGGCAGCTGTGGCATTGACCCACTCATCGACCAAGACCTTCCATCCACTGCACAACAAACACATTTAAACAGTATCAGTCTCAGATAATTTTCAACAATATATTGTCAACTACAACATAAAACCAAAATATAAACTACAGACAATAGTCAGATGAATGTTTACTGTAATTGCTCATGCCTTAGCCTTACACTCATATAAGGTTTGAAAACTAAGAACAGTAGCCAGAAAACTGAAACAGTAATAATCAATGTGAAATAACCAACACTCAAAACTAGCGTTTTTTCATCAAATATCCAAAATTAAACCGGTAAACAAAATTTAATGGGACAATGACTGGAAGATCATATACCATATTATCTACATTGAGTAACCGTTAACGTCGGTATAAACGCGATCGACCACTGAGTAGATTAAATCTACAACAAGCCGATCATGAATAGTATCGAAATCTTACTCGATAAGAGTCCGCACAAGATGCCGAATCTGCTTAGAACTATGCTTCCTCAAACCATTAACAGCCTTTCCAATCTCAGTCGCCTAATATTCAACAAAACAGACAGCAATAAGCTACAATCCAACTCCTACACTATTCCAACATATCCTCCCAACTCACAATAAAAGAACAAATCCAACAAGACCAAAATCCACACCTCCAAAGTGTCCACAGAAAGCCGCATCAACTGCAGCCTCCTCAAAGATTCAAACAGGACATTATCCGACTGCAAAATTCCAAACGAAAAATCACTAACTGATCTCAAAAATCTAGAGTTTAACAAAAAAAAAATCATAAAAAAATACCTCATCTTTGTCGCAGAGAACCTCCTTGATCCTAAGGACCTCGCCAACGATCTGGGACTCCTCCTCAATCTCCTTCGTGAGAGCCTCCGCCTCATCGTAGCTATAATTGCTCGCCATCCTCTTCACCTCCTCGCTTCGGCCGCCATCACTGCCGACCTTGCTGGCCTTATCGCCAACGCCGCCGCCATCTCTCTTCATCTCCTCCTCCTCCTCCTCCTCCGTCGCCCTGGGGGTCAAGTGGCAAGTGTAGAGCTTCTCGGCGATCCGGTCACGCCGCCGCCGAAACTCCTCCGGCCAGCACCACGCCGCCACCAGTATCGCCTGCTCCACCACTTCAAAGATGTCGGCGCCGGCGCCGGAGAAGAAGTCTCTCCAGTATTCCATAGACCCCGGCCCGCCCTCCATCGCCGGAAAAGATGGAATCTTTTCAACTCGATTGGTGATAAAAATCGAAAAAGATGGAAACTTCGTGAAGGAAAGGGATTGGAATTGAGGAAAACTTGGGTTTTTTCTCAGATTTTTGGGTTTGGTGCTCGACCTCTCGGAGAAGACGGAGGTTGGGAAAACCGAAAGGGACCGGCGTGAAAGATAATAATAGAATCCCACACGCCGGTTCTCCGAAGGAGCGACTTTTCTTTAATTAAATAATTAATTGTTAATGCGAAAAATTAGATTAAATTTATTTATTTATTTATCGCAAAGAACGGTGGGGCAAGAGGGAGAGAGGAAGGCGGTTTGAAACCGACGGCAAATTTGACCCGAGCTGCGAATTATGTACTTTTGATGGATAAATTACATTTAGTCCCCTGAACTTCGGGTATTTATTAAAGTAGTCCTTTTGTTTTACGATATTGGCTTTTTCTTGATTAATTACAATGTGTTTAATTTTCTTAGAGCCAATTAACTTGCTAAGTAAGCTTGTTTATTTTATTATTTTATTTTTTTTTGCAAGCAGTAGCCATTTTTATTGATTCAAAAATAAAATTGTTTACTCTGCAACTTTATTTTCTTATTTGTCAGTGTATAACAATATAACATTTTTATTTATTTATGTTATGTTGTGAATATTCATCTATAATATAATTTAGATAATTGAAAATAATATTTGAAAAAAAATTTACTCCATGAAAACTTATAATGAGAATATAACTAAAATATTTTTTTCTTTTGTCAACTTCTATATGGAGAGTAATAATTGGTTTGTCAACTAAAATTATTTCTCCTATGAACCCAGATTTAAAAGATCAAGAGTAGGTCAATATTGATTTTAAATACGTAAATTAGACCTAATGATCGGGTTGTTTGTATTAACAACTTACAAAAAAAAATATTAAAAAATTACATGACAATTTTGATCTTTATCAAGAAATCAGACACATTTTAGCATGTTCTTATTATAAATATAGGAAAATGCGAAATAGAGTACTCAACGAATAAAAAAATCACTGATGAATAGGGAAAGAAATGGGGGGCTGCACATAAATATTCTTAAAAGCAGAGGGCACACACAATTATGTCTGATTGAGGGGGTTATTCGAAAAGAGGGTCATACCGAACCTTGACAGGATTGACGATCGAGATTCATTCATATCCTTTGTTGGATCTATCGTCGATACGTGCTGACACCATAACATGAAATCCACTGGTGGTTGGAAACTTGGAATTCAACATCTCCTCCATAGACCACTCGATCGACCTCCAACCCCACCGATTCTTTCTCTTTCATCGTTATCTATTCCCTGAATTTTACAAAACTACCCTTATTGGTTGTAGATAGAATTTGCCGTCGACTGAACAGTTGCAGTCGATTATGAAGTTATCCAAGTGGACTTTGCGGGATTGTTAACATATTCTTAAATTCCGCTGCCGGTTTCACGTGCGCGATTGCGCGCGCCGATTAATTCGGGACGTGTCGGCGAGGGCCGCGACCTCAGCGCCGCGCAGTGACTCACAGTGATCGGCGATCAACGAACGGGAAACGGATGTCCAGTTGACTGACAGATAGACCCAAATTTTCTATAGAAAATTAAGAAATTTTCATATGCACCCCTTCTAAGAATCAAAATTATGATGTTTCACTTATATTTTCATAAAAAAAAAATGTAATTTTTTAAAATTTTGTTTCTTTGTCAAATAGGTCGAGTATATCGGAAAAAATAACTTTTTAAAATATACATGGAAAAATATTTTAAAAATACATTATTTTTACAAGTACATAATTTTTACAAAAATAAAAATAAAATATCATAATTTTATAGAACTATATAGAAAAATTTCGGCAAAAAATTTAGGGCTGTTTTGAACCACAGATTTTTCGAGAAATTAGTTTATTTTCTCACATGTCTTTTTTTTTTTTTTTTTTTTTTTTTGTAAACGGTGTAATAAAGTGTATGTTTTCTTACGAGATCAGTATAAAGAGGTTAATCGGATTAATTATCATGATCACATTTTTTTTATTTTCCGAATGTGCTTTCCAAATTAATGCATTACTTGGTTAGAAGGTCAACATAGATTAAGAAAGAAATTAAAAAAAATAAAGTCGTGATGTCTTATGAAGACGATTGCTTTTACCAAAAATATAGAACATGATGTAGAATTTTTAGCGCAAGAGACCAGAATTGCGCCACTAAAACGAGTTTCATGTGCGCTTTGTCACGAAAAAATAAATAAATAAATAAGAAAAAAAGGGGAAAAAAAAAAAAATAAAACGGAAACCTCTGTCCTCTCGGACACTTGGTCATCAACTGCGACCCCACCTGTATTCCAATTCCAAAGGCAAAAGCACTCGTCGCTCATAATAAATAAAATTTTTGATAAAAATTTATCTACTTTATTATAATTTTAATAAAAAATTATATACTTTGTTGTTATTAGTAAAAATTTTTTTTACTTATTTTATATTATAAATTTTTTAAAAAATGATCTCGATTCAAATATTTAATTTTATTTTATTTTAAATAATCGGTGCATAATTATGGGATAATTAGTTTGAAAAAAATTAATTTTTTATTTTTAAATTTTATAAAATAGAACAATTGATCTCTCATAATGTTTTTGTAAATTTGTTGTATGAGATAAGTAAGTTTTTATTAACCATAATAAGCTGGTAATTTTCCGTATGCGATTATTTGTTAAAATATACTGAAAATTGGGAACAATAATTATTTAAGTATTTTTATACGGATACAATTTACGAATCCAGCGGTCGGTTTCTGTAGCGAAGAGTGAATAATGAATACGATAACTCTGGTCAGTGCAAAATGACCTACGGTCGTTTTTTTAATTGAAGTAATTGAATTGGATGACAGATACGATGTTGAGGAGGAGGGACCACCCGGACGACATGTTCTTATCTGCCCCCATGAGTTCATATGTAGCCTTTGCAGCCACACCATTTGAATCTATCTGCATGCTTATCACAATTCCAGCTCATTTGAAAACCCCCCCAACTTCCCTAAATTGATGCTCACCTAAACCACACCCAAACTTCCCATGATTCACGTCCGCCCGCTGCATCTCTGCACACAGATCACCTCACAATTTTTAACAAATAAAATATATTCTCCACTTTTGTCATTTAAATTTTTTTTTTTTTTTTTATTTCTTCGACAATCTCTAATTAAATTTCGTCCCACTCTTTCCACTGCCCTGCCGGGCTTCGCAAACCGAAACCAAAACCGCCCCCATGAACCAAACCCGGAATTTTTTTAAACCTCCGGAAAGAAGTACGATACATCCACTGCCACACAACAGTTTTACCTAACTAGTTTCTGACTTTTGTTGAACGGCCTTCGGTCAACCGTCAGCAGTCAAACCAACGCGGCAAAAACACGAAGAGAACATATTTCACCTTAAAAAATGGAAAAAAAAAAATTGTTTAAAAGAAGGAAATTTGACAGCAGAATGAAAAACTGGTAATCTAATTTATCCAGATCGAGCAATAAAAATGGAAAAAAAAAATTTTGTTTAAAGAAGGTAAATTGGAGCAGCAGAGTGGAAGATGCCAACCACACCAGATATTGAAGAAAAAAGAAGTAATGCTCAATCCCTCTGGATAAGTTCAAATGAGCTTATTCCAAAACAAAGCTAACAGAGAGAAAAAGAGACCAAATAGAAGTTTTCTTTTGCAAGAAACAAACTTCCTCATTGTTTTATTGCAAAAACTCAACATGTTTCTTTTAATATTTGCACAAAAGAACTACTATGTCATTGATTTATTAGCGAAAGATAACAACCTAAATTCGGTCTAACGCTAATGTGCTAAAAATTTCTGTCTTTGAATTTGGTCTCAGTCTTCAATATAATAAAAATACCAAATTACCCCTTATAAACAAAGGAAAACCAAGAAAATGGTTCTGTAATTATTTGGTTGGACACGTCAAAATAGGACAATTTGGTCTTTCTCATACCAAAAACCACTACCAAAACCGAAAATAATCCTTGGTGTCAGACTGTGTTCAGGTGGTGTCTTGACAGAAAACAATAAAACCAGTATAGGAACTCAAAATCCTGCAAAATAGTGCTTTTTCTCTCTCACCTTGTAATGTCAATGAAAATTTTGCTCGCCAAGTCCACCAAACAACTGTTTTAAGATTTGGTAAATCATGCAACTAAGTTAAATTTACACAGAGCATAGACAAGAAGACGACCTGATCCGGATTCATTTCAAGCTGTAAGTTCAGCAATACAAGACAGGGCAAAAGTAAATGGCAACCGTTTAGCCCAGCAACATATGTATACAACTAGTTCAAAAATACTATCACTAGTGCATTTTGCTGTTAACAAATGCATGGTCATTGTCATTCCATTTCTATGATTCTATCTCATCATCAAAACATGCATGAA
This sequence comes from Trichopus zeylanicus subsp. travancoricus, assembly GCA_005019695.1. Taxonomy (NCBI): domain Eukaryota; kingdom Viridiplantae; phylum Streptophyta; class Magnoliopsida; order Dioscoreales; family Dioscoreaceae; genus Trichopus; species Trichopus zeylanicus. Next base: position 125,265 of record RXID01014222.1, read on the forward strand.
CTACATAATATGTGATCATAGATTAGTCAAAAGGCACAAAAAAAGCAAATACTCACAGGCACATCATGGTGCGGATTTCTTCCATTCGGATGCTGGCCTGGTCCTTAGCACCCTTCCTTCCAAATGCACCGCTGGCCAACTTTTTCTTCCTCTCTTGCAACTCAAGCACCCTCTCCTCAATGCTTTGTTTCACGATAAGCCTCACTACCCTAACTTCCTCTTGTTGTCCAATTCGGTGAACCCTATCCATCGCTTGTTCTTCGGCCCCAGGGTTCCACCATGGTTCGACCAGATATACTCTTGATGCGGCTGTCAGATTTATTCCTGCACCAGCGGCCTTAAGGCCAGCAAGTAGAACAGTTGGTGCACCAGGACCACTCTTTCCAAACTCTTGAATCACTTCAGTCCTCTTCTTCATGCTCATTGAGCCATCCAACCGCAGAACACCAAATCCAGTGGCCTTCAGCGGCTCTTCAAGCAAGAGCAACATCTTCCTGAACTGGGAAAAGACCACAGATTTTGTGGAAGGGTTCTTTTCCTTGGATGCTAAAAGGAGCTTCAGCAGTGTTGAAACTTTTGAGGAGAGGAGTCTATTGGATTTCAACATCTTGTGCTCATCACCATGGTCATCATCAGAAGTTTCTGGCAGCGGGGCCATGAAAAGTTCTGATTTTGATAACACACGCCGACAGATTGGGCAACGAGCATTGGCATGCTTGAGGATTTTTAGTATGCAATTTTGGCAAAAGATATGAGCACAATATGTGATAACAGCTTTCTCAGGTTGAGAGAGACATATAGGACAATCAAAATCATCTCCATCTTCAACCATTGAAAGATACTTCATTTGCAACTCTGGATTGTTGGAGAGATCTGCATAACATACCTTTTAATAGTAACAAATAGGAGAAATGTCTGACAAAATATTGTTGATTCTTGTACAGAAATCAGTTAAATTCAACATGTTATAAATTAATTTTTTTTCTAAAACAAAATTATAGGAATTTATTTTGAAATGAGTAATGTGACTGTGTAAATAAGCATAAGAATGGGTAACATGGGTAACATGATTGTACATAAACAATATGCACTTCATATCTGCATGGATCACCATAAAATAGAATCAAAACATAGCTCTGATCTTGGGATTCAGGTTATGCTGAGGCATCAGAAATAACTCACCAACCCTGGCCTCATGTGAATTCTCACTAATTCCTTACCAATACTTGAGGATGAGCAAAAGTACAGACCAACTGTTGAAGTTGCTAAATCCTTTCCTTCTATGATTAGACTGCAAAAATATACTGCTAAACTCTAACGGTGATAGAAACACCTATATATCTACTGATGTTCACAACAAGGACAAAATGAGGACAAAATGAGATTGTAACCCAAGACACAACCAATTGTTTGGAGTTTAGTTTTCAGCTGTTTTCCCTTTCAATCAGCAATCAGTTCCTCTAAATCTGAAAGCTTTATGTTGCTATACTTTAATAGTCAATGTAACTATAGGTTTTATTTAAGCTGGCAAGCAACCTCTCCTAAGTAACATTAGAAAACTGAATTATAATAATCAGATATTTCATGTAATCACGACCATGCTGTAACAGAAATAGAATCTGAAATAAGAAGCAAACCCAAAAGACATCATATGTACACTAAGGGCACCAATATCTTGCAAAGGGAAGCACATAGAAAGAAATATGATACAAACAAAAACTCCCAAGTAGCTTACCTTCAAGATTTCTTGATGGCAGCAAAGATCTAATGTCTGAAGGGCACAAAGCTACATCATTACAGATTTGGCGAAGTCGTAAAATAATATGGAGAACAGTGGAATAATTATGGACAACAGTGCCTGCCTCAATGTATTCTCTTACAGTACTCTGTGCTTGTGTTTCCATTTGATCATAATATTCGCGTTCTTCAGAAGAAAGCTCAACAAAACAAGTTTCGACAATTTTAGATGGCAGTCCAACTAAGCTCTTACTGTCATCCTGTGCATCTTTCATTCTCCTTAAAGAAATTGTCCCTATCAAGGCCTGCAATGGTTACCAAAAATATATATTAAAACTTAAAAAATGAGCGTAATGCAGAAAATAAAGTCATAGAGTCTCTTCGTGATATTTCCAGGAAAAAATCCTCGAATGTTTGTGTTAATTGGCTTTTAAAACCAAATGTAAAGCAACAGGAGAATCAAGCAGCAGTATGAAATGTAATGTTAAATGGGAGATTCTGGAGAAGTCATCAAAGAAGATATTACTATATTTCTTTTACTTTAGTGCATGAAATGATTGACATTCATTTCTATGAATAGGCAAACTAAAACATTAAAAATACCATTCCTGATCTCCAAATGCACAAAAAAAAGAGAAGAGAAAATGGAACCTAAACCTTGGAAATGTAAAAAAACAGTTGCCCAAGAACACCACTATTGTGATAGTTCTTGATGGGCCACAGTCAAACATAAAACATAGACAGAAGCTTCTGCTAAGTTTTCAACTAATACAAGAACTCCAAAAAGACAATTGAACCAAATTTAATGTGACAAACTAAAGCTTATAACATCACTCTCTTCTAGAGATAGCATCAACCTCATTTGTGAACGAAATCAAACTGCTTGTGGTATTTGAATTTTTGCCTAAAATATGTATTGAACGAAAAAGGTTAGCCTTTATTACAAATTTACTATATAACTCTTTCAAGCTAATATGTTTGACAGCCCTAAAATCAGTTTGAACATTTTAGCAAACTTTACAAACTCTTGCAAATTAATCATGTGTATCAGACAGCAAATTGGACTAAATACCTGAGCAGTATAAATATATAAGACAAAAAAAATTAGACATCATAACTACATAGATAGATTTGCTGTATAGAAACGATATACTGAACATATAGTGGAATACGTACTTGCAAGCGTGACATTCCACTCTTGTTCCCTTGATCCAGCGGGCGTTGCACCAAGCTTACCCAATAGCTCTTGATGGAGAATGGCTGAAACCTCAAGAAGGCCATAAGCGAAAACAAATCAGCTGATCTATTCTGAATGGGTGTCCCGGTAACCACCCACCTCCTCTCTGCCTTCAACGCAATAACAGCCTTTGCTTGCTTGCTCGACGCATTCTTGATAACATGAGCCTCATCCAAAACAACCCTCAACCACTCAATCTCCTCCAAGGGAGAATCCCGAGAACCAAACTCTGTTGCCAAGGTATTATAAGTTGTCAACACAATATCATACTTTTTTAGCTCCTCAACATCCTTGTTTCTTTCCTGGTAGTACAAATACACCTTGAAACTACCAGCATTGATGTGTTCTTCCAACTGAGTGACCCATGATGACAACACAGACTTGGGGCACACAACCAAGGTTGTTTTTGCCCCCAAAATCTTCCTGCCATCATCATCATCAAGCTTCCGTCTTTTCTGACTACCCGCAACTCTCTTACCCCTTCTTGACTTTGTACCATCGTCACCACTGGTACTGCTACAACTAGCGCTACTACAAACCTTATTGGTAGCAATCAAAGAGAGCAAAGTGAGGGTCTTACCCAAACCCATATCATCCGCAAAAATCCCTCCTTTCAAAGGTTTTGGCCTTTCCTTCGTCTCATGATTCGTCAATACATTCAGGAAACCCCCATTCTGCTCCTCCCAAAATGGCGGCAAATCGCCGGAATTTTCCCGTTGAACCAACCAACCCAGCCCTACCTTCTGGTGCTCGAACAACTCTGTCAAAACAACATCTTCTGGCGGCTCCAAAGCCTCAATCTTACCGTCATTCTTCCCAACCAACGTAAAAATGTCATCCAATTTAGGCCTTTCTTTGTTCTTACTTTTCTCACGAATTATGACTGCCTCTGAGAGCGCAAACCCTGGGTCGGGATCGGAGATGAGATGGAGTCCACCAACGGCGAGGGCGGAGCAGACGTAGTCGGCGGCGGCGGGTCGGGCGAAGACGTGGAGCTGCACGGGAAGGCGGAAGGGGTTAGGGCTTTTGGGAGGTTTGGGAACGATGGCCTCGAGGGAGACAGCGAAGGAGTCGAGGAGCGGGGCGAAGACGGCGGCGACGGAGCGCTCTATGTGGCCGACCTGCGTGGCGCGGGCGTTGAGGACCTTGATGGCGTTGGGGTCGAAGAGATTGAGGGGCTCGCGGACGAGGCCGACGAGCTCGCGGCCGTTGATGGTGCCAGAGTAGTACCGGAGACCAACGATGTTAGCGATGACAAAGCCGAGGAGGACAGGCTCCACGGGCTGGGAGCTCTCCGGTGATTCGCAGGAACACTCTTCGTCCGAGAGGTCGACCATCGCCGGAGAACGACGGGGAGGGAGAAGGAGATTTGAAAAGGCGGTGGGGGATGGTGTCCGGGCGAGAAGTTGGGCGACGGCAAAAAAAGGAAAACTAAAAATAAAAATGATGTTTTGCAAATAGATCCACGTCATTCTACGATTTACAAGAGAAATTTTATTGGGCGTGTTACACAAAACACCCTAAAGAGACACTTATACTCAGTGCACCTCAATCTTTCCGACGAAGGGCACGGCGACGGCGCTCAGCGGCACGGCTTTCCGAAGCGACACCGCCAATCATTCCCTCATGTTCAGATCCTCCGCCTTCATCCCCCCGTCGGCGCCCAGTTGAACGAGTACAGCGGCTAGACTAGCACCGTCGGCAGCAAGCACGATACCCATCGGAGCCCCGGAGACATCCTCCGCTCGGAGCCAAACGTATGAAGTCGAAGTATTGCCCTTTGTAGTCCTCCTTCTACGTCGATAAGAATCTCTCCCGAATTATAAATAAGTTATTTGTTAAGATTTAATTTCACATCAATAAAATATAAATATAAATATATATTTTATTTATTAAGAAGAGTTTTTTTAATTTAATTTAAATAAAAAATAAAAAATTAATTTAATAAATTTGACTTAAAATTTAATAAAATAAATAATTATATATTATAAGGGCTGGAGGAAACAACAATGGCTTGCACGCAACCGAGCTGGAGGGACATGACAGGGCCGTGCCAACAAGCTAGTTGGGCAACAGACCGTCGCGTGGAGAGGCTGAGGTTGCCGACGAAAGGCAGGGCTTGGCGACCCTGCGGTGCTCGTCGTGCTGGCGCCTGCGTTACTCGCCGGCGGCGAGAAGAAGCCAACGCGTAGAGCAGTAACCCCATCACCAAGCACAGCAACTCAAATTCCACTGGCTGTTGGCGCAATGGCGTTGTACAGTAGAAACTGTTCGTTTATTATCGGAATGATTACATATAAGCCCCGAAATATATTGAAATTGAGAAAAATCCTTGACTTTCTGACATTAACACATAGGTCCTAGAAATTGTTCAATAGTTAGCAACCCAAGGATAGATACATGATAAGCAAGCATTTTCAAGGTCTCATATGCAAATACCATATTAGGCACTTGTACATAATTTCAAGATTTACAGGTAATTAATTTTTTTTGGCCAGCAGAGTATCACGTGGCTGGTAAGAGATTATATTGGTATTCATCCGCGTGTGGCGTGGATTTTAGCTCTATGGTTCCAAATTCCAGCGGAACTATCAAATTTGACCTTTAATTTTACTATCAAAAGGAATTAGGGTTTACAAAGAAATTCTAAAATAATATAGAAAAAAATTTTGATTGAAGCAGTCCACGATCTCATCTTATTCGTACTATGATTTGTAAAAATACCAAACGAAAATGGTCCGGTCAATTTGGTGCATTCAAGTTGGAAAGTCCGGCCTACCAAGCCGAAATCCGAAATCCAAGACCGTTTTGGCCCTTTTGGGTCGGTTTTGGTTCATCTCGGCCTGTCTGTAGTCCAATCCGGAGAATCCTGACTTGCGGGTGCGTATGTCAAACCAGGAGGCTCCATCGACAATGGAGATGATAAAACTAGGGGACAAAAAAGAACAAAGACCGGAAAGAACGCTCAGCAATTCAATAGATCTCGCCGCGGGATCCATCCTCGATCTCCGATCTCTCTTGCTTCAATCGGTGTTGTTCTTGTTCCGAATCGAGATTCAGGTGAGATTGAATCATAGTTTGATGCTTGAATTCGGTTTGATTTGAAATTTGATCACCATATGGTGGTTCGAATTTGGAAATTTCTGGGTATTTTGATGTTTGATATCGGGATGATTGATTTGGAGAAGGAGGAGTTGTTATGGAGAATGGGGAGATCGAGAGTGCGGATGAGGAAATGCCGTCGAGCAGCGGGCGGCAGTACAGGCCGGTTGGCGCGCATGACCGCGCCGTCATCAGGATGTCTTCTTTGGAGTCCGGATCTCCGCCGGAGATCCAGTTGAAGTGAGTGCTTTTGGTTCTGAAGTTCTAGATTTGTAGAAAATAACGTTATAACTTGTGCGCTCGTGGATATTGTCAATTAGATACGTGAAATTTAGGGTTACATCTCCTTTACGCAAATGAAAATGAAAACCGTGTCTGTCTGACACTACAAATGTATAAGAGTAGCATGATGCCAGATAAGCTGCATAACTAGATTTGAGTTGGATGCTATATGATATGTTCCTATGGGAATTATTTCGTGATAGTTTTGGATTAAGTTACAATCCTATTGAAATTCATTTATAAGTTTGGATCAATGTGGTGACGAAAGAAAGTTCCATGTGGTTTCTTGTATTTTCTGTGGTAGCATTGTTCGAGATAGCAACAATAATTGGGAAGGCAACGAGGTTACCTATAATAACCTTTTGTATGGATTTTCCTATTGGGTAGTTGGATTGCATCCCTACTTGAATCTCCGGTGGGACTTTGGTGACTGTCCAATGCCTGATGAGATGAAGAGCTCATTGTATTTTAGCATGGTCTTCTTCCATATTGTCTTCATAGCTACTATGGTCATCCCTAAAATTGATGATCTACAGTTTGAGGAATAGGTTTTTGTGAATTAACTACCCTGACTCTAGCAGTGGATCCTTCAGTTTCTTTAGTGTTGTGCCAAATGATTTTATTATTGGCATCATGCCAATGACAATATGCTTATGATTTGTTGCAGGAAGCTTTCAGTGCACACTCAAGTGGAACCTTCTAATGCCAGGGATGGATCTTCACACCTGCAAGGTGAACCTAGTGAGCTGCAAAAGGAGTCTAAACTGGAGTTATTTGGTTTTGATTCACTTGTTAACATTTTGGGGCTTAAGAGGTATTCATGGTTTTCCATCTATTTTTGTTAATTTCTTTTTTGTGATTTTGATAGCTCATTTGCTTTGGAGTCATTATTTGCTGTCTTCTTGCTCTAAATATTTGTTTGAACTTAGTTTGGCTTGCTCATGTTTGAATTTCATTTGTCTCAATATCTTAATTTATTAAATCATAACAGTATGACAGGGGAACATGTTCCACAACCCTCTAGTCCCAGAGATGGTGAAGATATATCCATTACTCTTGGACGCCGCAAGGTACTTTAGCTTGTTTCATGATGTGGCAGTTTTCCTGTTTTTTATCTTGTCAATGTCAACAAGATGGATTTTCAATTGTATGCATTGTTTTTTTCTTGTTGTGACAATCTTTTTGTCAAATGCCATTAAGAAATCTACAACTCACCTGCTTGTTTATGGATAATAAGGAGCATGGGACTACATAAGTAGTAGGTATTTTGATTCAAAAAGAAAAGAGAGAGATCTTATAAGAAAGTGAACAGTGTTCTTATGGATCTTGGGAAGGGTGCATTGTCAATGTTATATTTATATATTAGGAATCTTTTAGACATCACCATCCGACTCGCTAAGTGACATCTCAACTTCTCTTCAGGGAATGAGATTCCTGAAGAGTGACAATGGTACCATCCTTATTTTCTGCAGGGATTCTGTTTGCAGAATGAAATATACCATAGTCTCTTTTCAATTGAATAAGAGCTCCCCATTTATGGTCTTCTTCTGATGGTAGAAATGAATCTTGGTGTGCAGATTACTCTTTTCTCAATGAACTTTGAGGTGGATAGTTGGTCACATTAATTTGTTATGAATCAGATAACTCTTTTCCTTAATTAGGTGGCCTCTATCTTTTTGCCTATGCTAAACTCTAAACCACCTATCAACCTATCATTTTTAGTGTATATGTTGATAGCCTTTGTCTTTTTCTGTGATTGCTTGTCAATTTAGTTTTTCTTTTAAAAGCGATACACCAAAGGTCTATTTTGTTACTTAGGTCCATGACTCTTTTCCAGATGCATATATCAAAATGGCTTACTCATTTTTTCCTCAAAAATGAGTAGCTAACCTGCTGGTATACTGATTGCTATTTTCTTATAATCTATCCGTTCTTATTTCTTAATAGATGCTGTACTTGTTAAGGCAGAATTTTGGTGCAGTTTCTTGTGTATGAGACTTTTTGCTAATAACCTTTGATTAGTCCAGTGCTAAAGCCTGTATTCAGTTGAAAACTTATTTTCTCCTTGATGATGATTTTGAAGTTACTAGGATGCTGGATAACTTTTTGTTTTGAATACTATATTGCTATTTAGTAATCTTTTTGTGGGATAAATGTTTTTCAACTTATACTTTATTGCTCCATTATAATGGAAGTGTGGTGTTCTATGGTAATGTTTTTTCTACATTTCTTGTTAGTTTAATAGTTTGGTTAATTGGTCTTCCTACTTGACAATATTTAACATGATGATTTGCTTTGGCCCACAGGAGACTGGTCCTAAGCTGGGAACTATGATGGGTGTATTCATCCCCTGCTTGCAAAACATATTAGGAATCATATACTATATTCGTTTTTCTTGGTAATATATGCTGTCTTTTACTTTCTCTCGTTCATTCATGGCAGCAGGTAAAATCTGATGTCCTTCTAGATAGAGAAATTTGTGGAAATTGTGAACCTTGGGATGTGCTGATGTGGTATCTGGCTGTAGATGAATTTTCTCAGATTTAGTTTGAAAAGGAAAAAAAAAGAACTAAATTTAAATCCTTGTTTCTTCAGTTTAATTCCTATGCAAAGATCTTACTAGTTTTTTTCTTGCTTCCATCATTGCCTAGCCTGGAGTCAAATTCATGTATTGCTTTCAATACTTGTTGCAGACATGTCTTTAATATTTATTTTGGAAAGAGAGAGAGAGGGGAAGACAGGGAGTCCTTTTTTGTGGAGAGAGAGAGAGATATAGAGAGAACTTCTTTGTTTTGGCATTCCCAATTTTTTCTTTTGAATTGGGAGTTGTACCTAATTAAAGTTTGGCCTTCAAGTTATTGCACCTTAACTTTTTTTTTCCTCTATTTTTAGCATAATATCAAGCAATAATTCTCATGCTGACAGTATTATTGCTTTTCAAGATTTAATTGTCATGTGTAGGGCTCTGTCATTTTTTAGTACTTATTTTTTATTAACAAATTGTGTAACAATATCAAGCAATAATTCTCATGCTCACAGTATTATTGCTATTCAAGATTTAATTGTCATGTGTAGGGTTCTTTCATTTTTAGTTCTTATTTATTAACAAACTGTGTAACAATACTCTCATTAACTTCATTTTTCTTGTTGTATGTATGAAATTCATTGGGTTTTCTTTTGTAGGATAGTGGGTATGGCTGGCATTGGAGAAGGACTTTTGTTGGTTGCATTTTGTGGTGCTTGCACCTTTTTAACAGGGATATCCTTAAGTGCAATTGCAACTAATGGAGCTATGAAGGTGCACAATGCTATTGGTAGCTTAATTAGAGCAAATTGCAGGAATAACACTTATTTATATTTTTTCTTTTTGAATTGTCTCCTTTATCTCAGTCATAGGCTAGTGGTAAGCACATTCTTGGGAATGTGAAGATGAAAAAATCGATCAGGCAATTGCCATATTATCTATGATGGATGAAGTTTGTAGTTGGATTTTTCCCGTGTATTGTACACTTACTTTAGTACTTGATTTTCTTCATTTTATCTGATGCATATCTTATTTACCTTAACGGTTTTAGCATCAAAAGCATGGCAAGCTTGGTAATTGTCAAATGATCTTACATTGAAAGTTACCTGGGATGCCCCATCAGATTGGGTTTCATGATGCTAACTCGGCTTAAGTAGTGCTGGTCATTGTAGTGTCTACTTCATAGCAACCTGCTATCCAACATTCTGTAATTTAGAAAGCTATTACTCCATGAAAACAAAAAATTAGTAAACATTGTAGCTAAATAATCTCATCTCTACTTCGATTTTGGAGGCTATCAATTGTTGTAAAGACATGTATTTAAAACAAAGAAGGCAGATAAGCTGTGATTTATTTTGGTTAGGGAAGATATTAACAATACATTAATGAGAATTAATGAATGAGAAAATTTTATTGGTTGAAACTGATTGTTGTAACACTGAAGACAGTAATCCTTCTAATCTTATTTTTGCTGTCATTTTGCAAGCTCTGTTGGCACTTGAAGTTGGTAATACAAATATTTGATTTTTGACTAATTATTTCGGACTTATCTTTAATCCTGCAGCTCCAAAATTGTGGATTTCAAACTTATGCAAACATCTTCTCTAGCCGCACTAATTTCTTGCACTCTTTTGCATTTATTCTTGACATGCTTGGTTTGTTCAATTGCATGTTCATAGTGATTTATGTTAAATTATAGCTTTTGGAGTGCTATCCTAATGAATGATGCTGGGTGCATAGTTCTTACATATTTTGGTGCACTCTTAGGGTGGTGGGCCATATTATCTCATTGGTCGAGCACTTGGCCCAGAAGTTGGTGTTAGTATTGGGTTATGTTTTTTCCTTGGGAATGCTGTTGCTGGAGCTATGTAAGTTTGTAATATCAGTTTTGAATTTTCGTGTAACTATGATTATGTTTCTGGATATGTTTTCACCTTTGTTTTCCTGTTACACAACTAGGTGGTTCTTTTTGTGACCTTTTTGAAAATGTTGTGTTTGACTAAATAATTTATTTTACTCTATTTTCTTTTTTTGATTGGGGAATAACATTCCATCAAATGAAGCATACAAGTAGTTTACCTTTTTATGTCCATATCCCAATCTCACTTTTTCTATTATATAACCAACTTTAGAATTGAAAGAATTGATTGCAATCTGACTAGTAAATGTATTCTCATTTGCACTTAAGGGGTTCATTGATTGTGCCAATCTGATGTTCATGATTGTCCTGTAAAATTTCCATCCTATGCAATTCTTCGTTTGAGGGCCCATTTGTATACTTGGGAAAAATACATTGAAGTTTCTTTCCATAGGAGTTATGGGGTTGCATGCAACCTCAGTTCCTATAAGAAATCTTATAGTTGATGAGGAGTGGTTGTTAATAATAAGAAGGAGCTTACATACAAACTCCATTCCATATGAAAAATAAGAGGTTGGACTTCTTTTTTTCTACTATGGAATTGTGGAATCTTCTGGTTCCATAGGAATTTGTGGTTATCAAAAAGTGGTGCCAAACACCTATATAGGATAAAATTCCTATGGAGGAAAAAAATCCTTTGAAATCCCCAATTCCTATGGAATTTGGGGTGTCAAAATGGCCCCTAATAAGTAACAAATAAGAAACTGCTTTTTTCCCTTTGGGATTTTGCCTCACTCTTTCGACTTTGTTCCAGGTATGTCCTTGGAGCGATAGAAACTTTCCTGGATGCTGTGCCTAGTGCTGGTTTTTTCAAAGGTATGTCATCAGAAAGTATTGCAGTGATAGCAATCTGAATAGGCATGTACATTTTACACATTTTTGGATTTGCATGATTTTCTTGAACATAGATTTTAACATTGAATTGATACGTTGGATTGAACAAATATAGCTAGCTTGTTAGATACTAGCCAATTGCAATTTTATGATTTTACTATATAAGGTAGTTCTCCTAGGCTAGTTTATGGTTTTACTATATAAGGTAGTTCTCCTAGGCTAGCTGGTCATGAGTAGGGGGTTTAAACAAGCTGAGCTCGAGCAAGCTGACCCCAGCTTGAGCTCAGCTTGGTTTAGATATTGCCAGCTCTATCTCGTCTTGAACTTGACCCGAGCTAGGCCTATAGAGCTTGAGCTTGGTTCAGTTCGAGCTCGAGCCACTCGAGCTCCACTTAAGTCAACTCAGTTGAGCCCTGAGCTCGAGTCAGAACTGAGTGATCTCGCATGATCTTGCAACAAAGGTGAGGATGGAGATCTAGGGGCAAATGTTAGGACAGAGAGCTTAGTGCGGATGTCAAGGTCGAGTCAGGTGGAACACCTCGGGAGGTGGAGTTGGTTGCAGGTTGGGTCGGAGAGCCTGTGGAGAGGGAGCACCTCAGGCAGCGAAGTTGGGCGCAGCTCAGGGCGGAGAGCTTGGGCAGACAGAGCATCTTAGGCTTCAAAGTTTGGTGGAGGAGATCAGGTCAGAGCATACTTGCTTGGAGGAACTCGAGATTGCAGCTGAGAAGCTCTTGAGAAACTCTACATGGAATGAGAAGCTTGCTTTTGTTTATTTATGTTGAGCTCTCAAGCTGGAACTGAGCAAGCTGGTTCCAGCTCGAGCTTGTCTCATTACTGAAGCTCAAACATTGAGCTTGATCTTGGCTCAGTTTGTGAATGAGCAAGCCGAGCTCAAGCTCTAACGGAGCCAAGCCCGAGTTGCTCACAAGTTTCGAACGAATTGACAACCCTAGACATGAGTAAGTTGTGGAATCTTCACCCATTCCAGGTTTCAGCCATCTCTAGAGTAGTTATGAGCAGTTATCTGAAATTTGTGCACGTTGAATTGTTTGCTCATGGTATTTCTTTTTTCTCTGATGATCTAACAAGAAACATCATGTTGAGTCCTTATGTAGGGATGATGTGTTTTACTAATTTCAGTTCATTTTTGTCATGTAGTTTGGTTTCCAAGGTATGTTAATTTTACTTTCTTGATTTTACAACTATTGCAGAGAGTGTAACCGTTGTGACTAATAGCACTTCCTTGCCAATGAATGTTACAACTACTACTGTTTACACACCAAGTTTACATGACTTGCAACTTTATGGGGTGGTTATGACCATCCTACTCTGCTTTATTGTGTTCGGTGGCGTGAAGATTATTAATAAGGTTGCACCTGCTTTCTTGATCCCTGTCCTTTTTTCACTATCCTGCATATTTATTGGAGCTTTTGTTGCACCAAGAAGTAATGCTCCAAGTGAGTAATATGTTGAAACTTGCCTGTTTTTCTTTTCCTTTTTAAAGCAAATGATATTTATTTACCTTTATTTATATGCTTTTTCCTATTTCATAGGCGGACTTACTGGATTGAAGTCGCATACTTTCAGAGAAAACTGGAGCTCGGATTATCAACGCACCACAAATGCTGGTATACCTGATCTGCAAGGCCCTATATATTGGAATTTCAAGTAAGCCTATATGATTTAGATTACTCATCTATTTGGTTCAGCTGTCTGTAATTCATGAATGCACATCCAATGCACATCACCAATGGATGTGCTAAGCACTAGATCTGTGTGCAGTGTAGCAGATTTAGCTGCTAATTTCACTAAAACAAACTGCTTTGTATATGGATTGTGACTATTGAGATACATACTTCAAGTCAGGATTCACTGCATGGTTGTCAGTGGCTAACAAAGACAGAAGCACTATAGTAGAGAAACAAAAGTTGTTTCCAGACCTACTTGTAGCGTTAGTTTCTACTAACTTGGATTGATGAGGTAGGATTCTGTTGTGATATGTATGTTGCTATAAATTTTTTTTATCTCAGCAGATCATAACACAGCTGTGGATTATGATGAATCATACACTTGCCCAAATGGGTCTTGTCTAGTTGAAGGATGAACCTGTAAATGCCTACTCTGCGAGCATAGAAGCAATGGTGCAGAATGGGCATTTAGTCATTTTAAAACTGATTTTATTTTAGCACAGTAATTTGTGATCCTTTAGTTGTGATTTCTAAATGGCCAATAAGAGAAGTGTAGTCTCCTGTCTATCCAGTTATGAGTTTTTTTATGCATCAGAAAGGAACAACAGTTTGTTAAATTTATCTCAATAAAAAATTTAAATCTTAAGTCCATCTTGTAATATATGCTATTGGTTATGAGCTGTTAAAATAATTTCCTATTGAAATGACTGAAGTTCAAGGTTCAGCAGATATCCATATTGGAAATATAACTGAAACACTGTTACTTTTATGCTTGTTACACACAAGTTATTTATTCTATCTGTTGACAGTACTTCGTTTCATCTTCTACTCCCACATAATGCTATGTTTGTTCACCTTTTTCAGTGCTCTGGTTGGTCTCTTTTTTCCGGCTGTAACAGGAATTATGGCGGGTTCAAATCGCTCTGCATCACTGAAAGACACACAACGTTCCATACCAATTGGAACATTAGCTGCTACCCTTGTAACTACTGCTTTATATCTGATATCAGTAATGTTATTTGGGTCACTGGCTACTAGAGAAGAGCTTTTGACAAACAGGTAGTGTCTTGATATATAATTTCCAAAATCGTTTATACAATGGGTTGATCTCATTATCAAAATTTTTAAACTGTATTGGTTTATTTACCCATGGTCTGCTGTAGTATTGGTTTTGCAGTGGATATGAACTTCCTAAGGTATTCTTTGATTGTAGTTTTAGGATGACTTTTTGATCAGATTTGCCCAGAGGAATGAGTGGATCAGTTTGTAGTTAGCCATTTTGCACAAATAGTGATAGGAAATGTTGTATGTTGATCCTATGGATGTATGTATAGTGTGGAAGTGTCTTGGCTAGATGTACTTAAAACTGGATGCAGTGAATGACCTGTAAACTATTCCTGTGTTTTCTAACAGCTGTGAGCTTTTCCTTCAACCAAAGGATTCTTACAGTGTTATTTCAGGCACACTAAATGGATTCCAACAATATACTGGCTTTCACACAGTTGAACCAAATCCATATGGGAATGCAATGTGGGGCTTTTATGCTGCATAACTTGTTAAATAATCTATTCTGCCCTGAGAGGACAATCAACTGTAGTTCAGTAGAGCCATATCTTTTGTTATTTTCAAATTGTACATCTGTCCAATATTTGATTTAATATCTTGAGTTGTTATTTTGGAGGAGAGTCCTAGGGAACATTTTGCATACTGAATTATCCTCTTGCTGAACTTGATTCCATAGTTCTTGACAACATTTTTTATCCTCAACCCTAATTGGATCTGATTTTGGATTATGTATCTCTGATGATTCCCATGCTAAAACCTTCTAACCTTTTTGCAGGCTTCTTACTGCTGAAGTGGCTTGGCCTGTGCCAGCTATCATCTATGTTGGAATTATCCTCTCAACTTTGGGTGCAGCACTTCAGAGCTTGACAGGTGCTCCACGCTTGCTTGCTGCAATAGCGAATGATGACATTCTTCCAGTTCTCAAGTACTTTAAGGTTGCAGAAGGGGGTGAACCTCATTTGGCCACACTTTTTACAGCATTCATCTGTATTTTTTGTGTTATTATCGGGAATCTGGATCTAATCACACCAACTATAACCATGTTTTTCCTGCTATGCTATGCGGGAGTGAATTTGTCATGTTTCCTTTTGGACCTTCTCGATGCTCCTAGCTGGCGTCCTCGTTGGAAGTTTCATCATTGGAGCCTCTCCCTTCTTGGAGCATTAATTTGTGTTGGTAGGCTATCCATATTCTCTCCTTGTATTGGGTAGTTGTGCAATATTCTGTTTTTTGCAGTCATGCGACAACTTATGACTAGTAAATGAGGTAAAAAATTGATCTTTTGCCCCATCTGTACTTACAAAGATCCCTTTTTTTTTTCTCCAGTTATCATGTTCTTAATTTCATGGACTTTCACTGTGGTTTCCTTGGCCCTTGCCACCCTAATATATTACTATGTGAGCATCAAAGGGAAGGCAGGAGATTGGGGGGATGGATTCAAGAGTGCATACTTCCAGTTGGCCTTGCAAAGCCTTCGATCATTAGGAGGTACATTAATTAGAGTTGCAGTATTGATTTATCATCCCAAAAGTTTTTATCTTGATGCTTACCGATGAATATACTAGCATCATTCCCTTATAAATGTTGCTGGGCATTATCAAGCTTACTGTTGCCTTCTATTTGTGGACGCAGCAAACCAGGTTCATCCTAAGAACTGGTATCCAATTCCACTGATCTTCTGCCGACCCTGGGGAAAGCTCCCAGAGAATGTTCCATGCCATCCTAAGCTTGCCGACTTTGCCAACTGCATGAAGAAGAAAGGACGTGGCATGTCGATCTTTTTTTCTATCATCGATGGTGACTATCATGAACTGGCTGAGGATGCAAAGACAGCCTGCCGCCAGCTCAGCACATTCATTGACTACAAGCGTTGTGAGGGTGTCGCTGAGATAATTGTGGCACCCACCATGTCTGATGGCTTTCGGGGCATCGTGCAAACCATGGGACTTGGCAATCTCAAGCCAAACATTGTTGTCATGCGCTATCCGGAGATCTGGCGCCGAGAGAATCTCACCCAGATTCCATCCACCTTTGTCAGCATAATCAATGATTGCATAATTGCCAATAAAGCTGTTGTGATTGTAAAAGGGCTTGATGAATGGCCTGGGGAGTACCAAAGACAGTACGGAACAATTGATCTTTATTGGATTGTTAGGGATGGTGGCCTTATGCTCCTCTTGTCCCAGCTTTTGCTCACGAAAGAGAGCTTTGAAAGTTGTAAAATCCAGGTATTCTGCATTGCTGAAGAGGACACTGAGGCTGAGGATCTCAGGGCCGATGTCAAGAAATTCCTTTACGATCTCCGTATGCAAGCTGAGGTTATTGTCATAACGATGAAGTCATGGGAGGCACACCTAGAGAGCAGCGGTTCCCAGCAGGATGAATCACTTGAAGCTTTCACCAGCGCCCAACGCCGGATTGCTTCATATCTCCAGGAGATGAAAGAAACAGCACAGAGAGAAGCGAAGCCATTGATAGCTGATGGAAAGCCTGTTGTTGTGAATGAACAACAGGTGGACAAGTTCCTTTACACAACACTAAAGCTAAATTCAACAATACTCAGGTATTCGCGAATGGCTGCAGTGGTGCTTGTGAGCCTTCCACCCCCACCATTGAACCATCCAGCTTACTTCTACATGGAGTACATGGATCTTTTAGTGGAGAATGTGCCAAGGATGTTGATAGTAAGGGGGTACCGGAGAGACGTGGTCACTCTTTTCACATAAGCAGTTGAGACCAGTGGCATGGCAATTGTTTGTACTCTCTTTGTTTCAGATGGATTGTCAGTTGAATTCATTTTTCCTGCCTTCTGCCAAGATATTTTTTTGTTTGTAAGAATTGCAGGGCAACATGTGAGAATCAAGGATATGTAACAAATGAACTAGAATAGATGATGTTGAGTAACTTGATATTGTAATGATCTGTTCTTGGTCTTCAAGCCTACTTTCCAGAAGCCCAGGCAACAAATTTTAATTGTAATTTTGTTGATCAATTAGCCACATTTTTCATGGCCTAAATGTATGAATTAGAATTCATATCTTGGAAGCTAAATTGGATTTAGGAACTACACTGTTTCAGGACCAACCTTAATCTTAGATATTCTTTTATTCATCGAATGCCTGTTATTTGACAATGCTGTTACTATTCTGCTGGTCTGATTATATGATCATAAATATTAGTTTAATAGGGGTCTATGTGCATATTTGCAATTTTGCAAATATTTACTTTATTGGGGCCATAGTTGCAATTGCAGGAAGTTCCTGTGCTCACCACCCAATTATTCCTGGATTTTGGACTTCCGACAAATCAAATTTATTAATATAACATTTATTATGACAAGCTCCTCTACTTGGATACAATTTTCCCTTCAAATGGCAGAAAAATGAATGGTACCAAAAAAAAAAGTCTGGAAGAAGGCTCCTCAAACAAATCACTTGTGCTGTATACATGAGGTTTGGTGAATGTTTAACAAGCTCCACAATACTCGCAGGTCAAAAGAACACAAAGAGAGCAGCTTGATCTGTTGGTGATGAGTGAATGGTGCTTCAAGATTTTGATGCACTATCATCTAATACTCCCACAAGGCACTTCTCGAGCAAAAACTCAGCATTCACCCATGGATGATATTTATCTTGAAAACATTAAAGAAACTGATAGAAGATAAAAGAAGTTGCATCTTATCAAAAAGAAAAAAAAGTAAGGCAAAACATCCTCCTGTTGTGAAATGCTATCATATTACCAGAACAATATGATCAGTGGTGTCTAGACTAGGCTATTATATCCCTTTGTACCACTATATATAAATGATCTTATTCTGTACAGTAAACAGCATCACAACAAATGAGTATGCAATATGAAAAGGATACTGAATAAAGATGTGCAATCCTTTCCTGCTGCTTTCATAATCATATCCAGACCTGCCAACAAGAGATTTAGGCTATGCATCCAGCCAGGCAACTTTTGCAGTTATAAAAAAAAAACATCCCCAAGAAAAAGATGGCAATGATCAAATGGTGGTTCAGTAGGAAATTAGGTGAATCAGTTTTTACTTCATTAATTTCATTCCAGATAGATATAAATATAAACATACATAAAAGAGAAGTGCATTCCAAACATTCCCGTGTAGCTAGAACAGTTGACTTATTTTACTTTGAAAGAACCACTGATTACACTGCTTAGAAACATTCAAATCATCAACATCTATCAGAGTTAGTTTTGAAAAGTAAGGGCCTATTGAGATGATAAATGTGTTCTGAAGTGCGAAGGACAAGAATTGATTATACAGTTCATACATCTATTTCATCATTCAATCACAAAGCCAGTGATTGTTGAACAGGAAAGAATCATTGCAATGAAGGAGGCTGTGAAAGAAGAAAGAACTATCAATCAACCTTTCCCAATCCAAATTGGTCCTAGTCCCAGCAATCACAAAGTGATCTACTGTAAAACCTTCACACTCAACAGAATGGTATGCACTCAATGCAGTTCTATGCATCACAACCAATAGAGTATCCAAACCATAAAACCTGATCTAGGACGCAGCTATCACAATTTCTATGATAACTTTGATTCACAAAACTGGATCTTGCCATGTAAGCCTGCCTCTAGGTGATCTAAGAACAATAACTTTAAGACAATACTATAGTGATTACCTACTGAGAAATGATAAAAAAGGGATAACTAAAGTGATTATGAGTTCATCCATACGTATCATGGGTAGAAAATAATCAGCAATTACATAATTTTTCAGACAATGGAGACAACAATCAAAGACCAGAGAAATCTAAGACATAGTCCATAGGATTTTTTGTAAAAGTGACTAAATGGATGCATATTTCATTCATTCATATGTAACATCGGTAGAAAATAATTAGCAATTGCATAATTTTTCAAATAATTGAGACAACAATCAGTGACCAGAGAAATCTAAGACAGAGTAAAGGATTTTTAGTAAAAATAACTAAATACATGCATATGAGTTCATCCATATGTATCATGGGTAGAAAATAACCAGCAATTGCATAATTTTTCAGAAGAAAATGGAGACAACATTCAGGGACCAGACAAATCTAAGATATAGTACATAGGATTTTTAATAGAAGTGACTAAATGGATGCATACCTCCAGGATGGAATTTCATATAAGGAGCAATATTGTACACACGACCTTTTAAAACTGTCCAGATGGCAGCTCCTGTCTTATGTTGCCTAACTTCAGCCATAGTGATGGGCCTTCTGTTAGTTTGTCCCTTAAGTCCTACACAACAAAGATCAAATCTAAGAGGAAAAAATTGAACCACAAAAGGAAGTCTGCAACTTATTGCAAGCAAATGTGCAGTGCAATTGCTGGAAGGCATAAGAAAATTGACAAACTCATAAAAGTTTCTTAAAAGTTCCATGGAGACGTGGTGGGAGAAAAGTTCAGTGATTAGATGGGAAACTACAATATGACCACAACCATCACCATATGCCATCAATGTGTTAAAATCGTGCAATTCACAATTTTTATGAAATGTAGGGAAATATCAATATTTGAAGGCATCTAGCCACTGATTCTTGCCTGAATAACAGTAATAGTAATAGATCATATGACAGGAACTCATTCACCAATGGTATCTTAAGTAAGATGGTTCATAAGGAGAAATATATTGAGCAAAATGCTATGACCCTTTACGACAGCTTGCAGCATCTTTTTGCTGTTGCCTTAAAAACTTGCAACACATTACCAATGTCACCATCCATGAATCCTACAGCCTTTCTCCATCGAAAGAAATTTCCCTCCAACACACTTCCCCTCTAGTTGTTGCTGTTGTTTGGGGTGTTTCCAAACCACGAAACCACTGTCTTAAACCAGATATGCATGGCTAAAGACCTTTGAAACCACTATATATTTGGGTCAGCTTTGAAATGTGCAATATTTTTTCTAAATTATGTAGGGCCTGGATGGGAGCTGGGACCAAATGCCATGCCATACCCAGGGTTGGTCCAACTGGATCCCACAGCTGCACCAGGAACAGGATTTAACCCCATGTTCTCCTTGGATAAAGGAGTGTCTTAGACACTAAGAAAAGCAGCATTGACCTATGGTCACATTATATGTCCTCAAAACTATGATAAAGCAATTAACTATGCCACTCCCCGTATGTCCTAAAATTCCTTCATACAGCTATAAATATTTATACCGTTATCACCCAAAATAGCATTCATTAATCTGATTACTTTGTTCCTTGGCATGTTAAACTTGTCAAAAAAAATTAATATTGGCACCCTAATTATATAATATGAAGCACAAGTAACGCCTTCAGAACATAATGCTTTTGACACTATGTGAGATAATTGGTTTTTTTGAGGTAATATGTTAAAGGACAGTTTTCTCACCAAAAATTGGAGATCTATAGCTCTATTATATCTGGTCATATTACATGAGTAGAAATACATTAAGTGCACAAAAAAAAAAATCCAATCTTAAGTCAGTATCAATAATTGATAACAAGCACAGATGATCCACGATCAACTATCACAAGGATGCCAATACAGTAAGAAAAAAAATCATCAAAAAAGATTTAATATGATTGTAGGGAGCAGAAAATACCAGCAAGATCTGGTTCTGTCTGTGTAACTCTTAACCAATCCATTTGGCTATAACCTTTCTCAAATGGAACTTTTGCCCTTGCTGTCGGTTTCTTAGTTGCAGTTTTCTCTTCCTCGGATCCATTTAGCAGATCTTTTGTGCCCGTTGGACTTTTTTGAGCCACTGATGCATTAGATTTAAATTTTGGTGGTGAGGTATCATTCATTTTATTGGAAGCATATCCACTTGATCCTGAATCCTTGATCACTGGTTTGCCACTTGAAGTAACCCTAATGTTTGAATTGCTATCCTCAAGGGAAATACTGTTGATATTGGGAATATTTCTGGGAAACCTCAAGAGATCATCATCAACTTGTGGAGCAACCTGTATAAAATATAC
The DNA here is from genome assembly GCA_005019695.1 of Trichopus zeylanicus subsp. travancoricus. Taxonomy (NCBI): domain Eukaryota; kingdom Viridiplantae; phylum Streptophyta; class Magnoliopsida; order Dioscoreales; family Dioscoreaceae; genus Trichopus; species Trichopus zeylanicus. The sequence goes on from RXID01014222.1 coordinate 146,622, forward strand.
CACCCCTCATATTCCTTAAAATAAAAGAAAACAAAGCACTTGCACAAAAGATGACTTAGATTGGTGCAAACCAACCACGCATAAATGTAACAATGTATTCTTGTAAAATTAAATGGTCAACTTGGTACCTCACAAAGAATGAAGAATACAAAAAAGTTATGCTAAATCTGTTCATATGAGACCCAACCAACAGAGAGCAGTTTCTTCCAATAGGAATGTTCAGCATAGATGAAAGTTAGATGGAAATGGTAGTGGAGAACACTTCTCAATTGGCACAAGATATACTATTTCTAAATAGGCTCATTATTTCTTCAGGTGAGATTTATAACAGAAGCCTTGACTATCTACCGTGGATAAAATTCTTTGTGAGACAACACAAGAACAGCCCCAAAATGAGTTACAAAATGAAGAATGCAAGAAAGATACAATGTTCTCCAAAAGCAATAACCAAGTGGTGGCAACAGGCAAAATGATAATATATACTAGAGAATTTCTGTTGGCAAACGTTTCAGTTCAAGTATATAACTTGCTGCAAACTTAAAATCTCATATTAGTTTCAGAAAGAGTAATAGACAGATCTATGCACACTAGTGCAACAATGAGTAATGCAAGACAAACGAACTCAACTTGCCTGGCAAAAGGTGAAATCTTCAGCATCACTCATCTCCAGATTCTTGTGAGTTTTTCTAATTTCCCTCTCTTAGGCTGTGATATTGTCTGTCAACTGTCTACGAAACCACAGTTGCAAAAAAACTCATAATAAATAAGCAGGTCATGAAAATGATAATAAAGATCTTTGGAAGCCTGCTGTAAAAAAGAACAACCATCTGGGCATTGAAAACAAGATCCACCACCTCCAACAAAAATTTTGGGACTTATATTTGATCCACCAAACTAAAAGACTATGTTGTGTGAAAAAGCAAGAACAAGATTTTGCGATCTGAGAATGGCTTAACTTATGTAGTATAGAGTTTCAACATGCAAACAAAGATAAAGCCAGTGTAACTAAACATATCAACATAACTGTGTACAGTCTTTTCAAAAGTAGAACAAGAGAAAATTCTCTAAGCAACACTAAAAGTAGCAATTTGTTATATACACGATCGTATCTTATCAAATATCAGAAATTAAACTACACAATATTTACTCCTCGATTGCCGCGGAGATTTGGTCAATGTCATTGCCCAGCTTCGATTCTACCACCGATAATTGGCCAATACAGAGTTTCAACCTTTCTCCTACCAAATTCCAGTTATTGATGCCAAAAAAAAGAAAAAGGACAATTATACAAGGAATTTACAACAAATAGAACCAGAAATCCTTTGAATGACGAGATGACAACATCGTACAACTGAATTCGATTTCAAAATCCAATCTTTTCTCGATCATAATATACCAAAGAAGATTTAATCGATAGGAATGAATTACTACTTCAAAAAGAAGAACAAAAAAATGCAAAAAGCGAAAGAAAAATACGCATTTTTCTGAAACTATTACCTTCGAACTGGAGATTGCTCGCAGCGACCTGCGAGGGATACGAAAATTTAGGGCTCTTTTATAGGACAAGAAAGTAGGCGAAGCCATTCTTGACCGCGCCCTTAAACTTACACAAATATCCTCGTCATCGGGGAGGAGCAAGAAACATTTTAGTCATTTGACTTCGGCGAGCCCGATAACCCGGATCCGACCCGGAAACTGAGACCGGCTAAGGAGCACCTATGCCGAGGCAATGGAGACGGGATAGTCGACTTGCTAATCCTGCCCCACATTTGCCTCGGGATCGAAAAAGCTTTCCTTATAGCTAAATCAGTGGTCTTTTTGCAGGAAACCACTAGTGTTATTTGATATTTGACTATGTGGTGCGTTTCTTTCATATTTGCAACTCCGAAGAATTAGATTACTTTTTAGCAATTAATAAGATTTCGAGTAGGTATATGCAAAATCCCTAATACAGATATTTAATTACAAATTAGTGAGGTAATCCAAGTTACAAAATAGTTCAAAAAGGATTGGCTTTCGGTAAAAGTGAAGGTCAGCAATCTTGTTTGTTTCCACAAGATCTAATTCATCTGGACAATAATAAAATTAAGCAATCTTTATTTCCAATTAATTGTTAAAAATTAACCCACATTAATTACTAGAATTTCTCATGCACCTGGCTTACTAACTGGCATAATTACCACTAATACTTGCATATGCAAAGGACTCCTTGTAATTTTGAATATTATCCTATTGGCAGCGAGTCGAGGTCCAATAGGGCTCATTTCTCGGCGGAGACCATTCATTTTTCGAGACTCAAATTCCGGGGTTGCATTTTGATTTGAGATAATTTAGAATAATTTAATTTAATTTAATAATAAATTAAAATAAATTAAATTTTTTTTATAGCTAAAAAACTAAATATTTAGTCGGATTATTTCTAATTCTAGTTTTAAATCGAACGGAGGGGAAGTCTTTTTATTTGAAAAGGCATAATTTTTTTGCTGTGGTAATAATAATTTAAAAATAAAATAAAAAGGGAAGCCACTTTGTAGCTATGCACTATGTCATTTCACGTCCATAATCTCATTCCCTTTTTTTGTATTAAATCCAAAGACACCATTTTGATTTTAGATCACCGTCAAAATCAATATTTTTTAAAATTTATTTTTTTTTATAAAAAATTAATATTTATTTATTTGACATTATTATTAAATTAAATTATTATAAAAAAATTAATTTATTTAAAAACTTTAAATTATTACAGAGTTAATTTTAATAAAAAATATTAATTTGTAAAAATAATTTATTAATCTAGATTTTAATTTTAATTTCGAACCAAAACATCTCCAAATGCTTTTGGTGGTTGAATCCTTTTAAAATTATTCTATATACTTAGCTTCATTCCATTGGGAAATGCCTTGTTGCATTTCCTGTGATTCTTTTTGTCCAGATTCCACAAGGGTGGGCCTTTGCCCTCTGAGAGGCCGACTTTTTTAAAAAAAAAAAAAAATTTCTTAACAAAAAAAATATGTTTTTTATCCGAAATGTGAAATCCTTGTCGACTTCTTTTCTTTAAAAGGAAATTTAAATCAAAGTAGATGATCACACCAGAACCTGCTCCTTACTTCGCCAAATTCAAAGATCCTGTGATGCCATAAAGGTTTCCAATGACTTCACCTATTAAAGGAGAAACCTTATGTCATAATAAAATTAAAAAATATAGAAAAATATTATAAAATAAAAAAAAATATAAAATATAAAATAATATTAGGTAACATGATTTGAAAAGATTTTTTTAATAATAAATTTTTTCACACTGTTGTTATTGGTATATAAAAAGTTGTCCTGAAAATATAATACCTAATGTTAACAAGCGGTTGGATTTGCATTTCAAATGTATTTAGAAATCTAAATTATTTAGGATCAAATATAAAGAATATAAAAGAAAAATTTGTTCGAATATCAACTATTATTTTGTTATAATTTATATCTATCTTCTATTGTATCAAGATTTGCAAATAACTTATATTTATATAATATGGGGGTGGGTATTTGAATCAATTCCAAATTTAGAATCGTGGGATCGACCAAATTAGGCAATTTTAAAAAATTAAGAGAATTAGAAGAATTGAGTAACTTCGTTATTTGGATGAGTATTTTTTGAATGAGATTGAGAATTGGCTAAATCACTTAATTCTGAAATTTTCGTTGTTCAGTTGGTAAATGAAATTAATTAATTTCATCAATTTCTTAAATTTCGATGTTTAGTTAAAAAAGAATTGAAAATTAGACTATTAAAATGTATACTTTTTAAGAAAAATATTTTATTTGTAAGTTTCGGATCATCCTGCTATGAGAGATGAAACGCTAATCGTCTTCAATTTTATGCTAATCACGCTGTTGTATATTTAACTAATCAGCAAACTTGTCAAGTGGATAGTTAATGTACCACGGATTAAATGCTGATGCACACCAGACCCATATACAACAAATAATTATCAATTAAGAAGTTCCCAACCAGGGTCCACCCCCAACAACTACCATATGCAAGGTTTTTATTATCACCTCAACAATTTAATGATCTGCAATAACAAGAAATTCCAACATAAATTTTTCTATTTTTTAATAATTTTTATTAATGTCTCAATTTTAAATATCTGTCACGATCTCATTGCTATGTTGGCATTATTTTCTCTTTTTAGAGAATATGATTGTTTTCTTACGGTGAAATACAAACTTAAAATTGTATTTCTTTTTTTTGAAAATTATTTTTTGAGTGAGATTTAACAAGAAATCCAATCAGATTTGAACAAACATAAGAAAATAAATGTCGAGAATGCAACTACTGCTTTCTTTTCTTTTTTTTTTTTCTTTCTATTTTTGTCTCCAAAAAGACTGCCCGGGATTAAGACATATCAGTCGTCCCATATCAGAATGATATTTTGCATTTATTCCCTTACAAAATTATACAATTTCATATACATTCTAAGAAAATTTTACCGGTATATATATATAGGTGTCAATCTCATATATTTCGTTTCAGAAATTGTAGAAAGTCAAGTCTAGACTGAAATCGATTATTAAAAAAAAAAATCATATGTTTATCAAAAAATAATTATTCAAAATTCATGAAATCCAGACCAAATCATCAAAATAAAAGACAAAATCAGATGGAGGCAATGCAACAAAACTCAAGTACATTGCATCTAAAAACTTTGTTTTAAAGACGTAAAAATTTCAGAAACTTTCAGGTTATATATGCAAAAAAAACCTAATTCTTCTCCGTCCACCTTGATAAGCTCCCATTTCACTCCACTGTAATGACCAAAAACAACGAATATGTGCTCTTCACCACCACCACTCTGAAACAATCCCAAAGAAAGTGCTGAAAAGCAAAAGCACCTCCTCCTCCTCCTCCTCCTCCTTTTTCCTCCCTCCTCTTCCATCCCCCAATTTCCATCCCTCAAATCTCCGTTTCGTCAATCCCACGAGCTTTTCTTGTTCTTAATTTTGTTTGATTGTTTCAATTCTTGTTGGCTTTCTTGAATCTGCATTGAGCAGTTCTTGATCTGCTCCCGGCAGTTTCCATGGGACTCTGCCATGGGAAGCAGGTCCAGAGCCCGCAAATCCCCGAAGAACCGGCTCCCGAGCCTCACCCAAGCTCCGGAGTGCCGGCTCCGGCGCCGGCGACACCGAAGAGGCAGCCAAAGTTCCCGTTTTATAGCCCCAGCCTACTGCCGGGCTCCTATAAGAGCTCTCCGGCGAACTCCAGCGTGAGCTCCACCCCTCTCCGCCTCTTCAAGCGGCCCTTCCCGCCGCCCTCGCCCGCGAAGCACATCAAGGCCCTGCTCGCTCGACGCCACGGCTCGGTGAAGCCCAACGAGGCCGCGATTCCCGAGGGCAGCGAGGCGGAGCTCGGGTTGGATAAGAACTTTGGGTTTTCGAAGCAGTTTGGGGCGAAGTTCGAGCTTGGAGAGGAGGTCGGGAGGGGCCATTTTGGGTTTACGTGCTCCGCGAAGGCGAAGAAGGGGGAGATGAAGGGGGAGGAGGTTGCTGTCAAGGTCATTCCCAAGGCAAAGGTCTGTGCTTTTCTTTGAAATCAGAATAATTGCGAAAGGATTCAATCGTTTTAGCTTCTCTCAATGTTCAAATCTAGTTATGTTAGTATTGGCGCTTCACGAGAGAGCAGAATCTCCTGTTTGATTCTGGATCTTGTATGTTTATAATTGGAGATTTGTCTGGCTTGATGTTTCTCATTCTTTTCATCTGCAGTTGTTGTGGGAATTCATTACGGTTCCTGAATTTTGGAACTGTTAACATGCTGACAACTAGTAATGGAGAGTTCAAAGTTGTAGCTAAAAGGCTGGCGGCTATTCAATGTTATTCATTGTTTGTCATGTCATCATGCTCCACATATATTATGTACCAAATGCATATAGCTTATCTGTTAAGAGTTGTTTCTCTACCTCGGTCTGTTGAATTCTGTGATTTATGTTGCAAGTGTTGACTGTAGATTTCAGATGTTCTAGTTTTATTGCATCAATAATCATACAAGATGATTATTTGCATTGGTACTCCTCTGATTTCCTTTGTTTGATGTGTGAGCCATCAGGGGCATATAGATAGGCATTACGTGTTTTTGCCTTGACACTTTGATAGCTAAAAAGTGTTTGTCTTGGAATAATGGTCCAGTTGCATGCTGTTAGTATGGGGGAAGATGTTTGTCGAAGCTTTGTTTGATGTGTGAGCCATCGGGGGCATATATCTAGGCATTACGTGTTTTTGTCGTGACACTTTGATAGCTAAAAAGTGTTTGTGTTGGAATAATGGTCCAGTTGCATGCCGTTAGTATGGGGGATATGTTTGTTGAAGTTCTATTTACTGTTTTCTGTACCGTTTTGCAACTACTTTCTTGTTTGCAGATGCATCCAATCTTCCTTGTGATGCTACGTTTTATGGATATACTGTATAATATGTCTTTTTTGTCTTTTTAACTCTATTTTAATATTTCTTGTTTCTTTCATATCAAGAAATATTAGGTATTAAAATGATCCGGTGGAACATTAGCTTTTTGTTGGACAAAGAGGGTTGCAATTTTTCTGAAAACAAGTGACAATGAGATTTAATGCATATGTGCTGGTTGATTGTTCTTTGGTTAGGTAGTCACTTTTTGGGTTTGAGCTGTTATGTGATGCTTTTGGTATAAAATGAACTAAGTTATTGGTCATGTATGATACATTGCATCATGCTGTTTACTTTCCGCATTATATAGCTGATGTACAATAATTCTACTATGTTTGTAAATCTTTTCTGTTTTCATGTGTACTATTTCTGTCAAAAACAATCATTGTAACAAAATTATAATTCAGCTTGCAAATGGTAACTCTTTGGCAGATGACAACAGCCATTGCTATTGAAGATGTCAGAAGAGAAGTGAGAATATTGAGGGCTCTGACTGGGCACAAGAATCTAGTGCAATTCTTCGATGCTTATGAGGATGATGAGAATGTGTACATAGTTATGGAGTAAGTTTTAGTCTCATGTTCTGCACCGAAAAGAGAAAAAATAAAACAAAAGGCTTTAATATCATATTCTGTTTTGGCAATTCCATCCAACTGGTGATGAAACTCTCTGACAGAGTTCATCATTACGTAGGAAGTTGACTTACTTGCGTTAGGTTAGAAATAGAAGTTACATTTATCTAATTATACATTACAGGCAAGCTAATTACTGTATGTATTGTTTCATTAATTCATGTGTCTGATCCAGTTTAAGTTGTGTATAGGTTCATGCACATAATAATGTGGCCTAGTTCTTAATTCTGAGCTTGAAACCCTAGACTTGATCCAACAATTGTGTTCACAACATTTTAAACAATTTTATTTATTCTAACTTGTCACTTGTTTGAATCCATTAGGATTGATGTAAAATAAATATTAAGAAAAGCTTTCTGAAGGGGAATATTAATATAAAATTAACAGGAAATGGAGTATCGAAGCTGTTGCTTTAGGTATTTGATTGAATGGAGAAGTAAACTGGCTTCATTTGCAGTAACTTTTTACTTGTTTATTTCTTTTGAGAACCTGACACGGCTTTGGAAAACATAATTTCAAGAAAAACTTGCCTAGTTTTGCCCAGCAATCTTGCTGTAATGTTTTACTTGATTTGAAACTCTAAAGCATAACTCTTTGCTCTGACATAAATCTGGTTTCAGCAAAAAGGGACAACATAATGTGGGAAAAGCACGACCAACCATTCACAAATGGACTGAATATTTAGTTCTCAAGAGTAAATGCTTTTTTGTAGGGTCTTACTTGATCAAGCTTTCAATTTTAAAATAGTCATTCAGTTGGTAATGTATGTTTTTGTGGACATATTCACTTCATTAGATGCAAATAGAAAAATATATGAAGATGTAAGTAGAATAATTTAAGAGTAGACAGCGAGCATATTTATTAAGAAACATAAAAACCATGTTGAGCTATAACTTTTTTTTTTAACTTATCTCTGAGTTGTCTTCTTTTCTTCATAGTTGTCTTGAAAGAGTTAGAAAATGTAAAGTATGTGATGTTACCCATAAAAAAATTCTGAAGTAACATGAGGAATAGGTAGGCATCTCTGCTGTTTAAGTATCGTGTTAGCAGACTGTTCGGCAAATATCTACTGTTGTTACAATCTGACCTATCTCAGGAGCATCTCATGTTTTTTATGTACTTCAGGTTATGCAAAGGAGGTGAACTATTAGACAGAATCCTTTTGAGGTATCTCCAAACCAGTGTTTAACTTTTGTGTGTCAGGTTTTCTGGTCAGTTTTCTTTTCGAGTTTCTTACCTTCGAACAATGCCTTTGGTAGATAGTTTCAAATACCATCCTTTTGTTTTCTCTCTTTCTTTTTTTAGGGGTGGAAGGTACTCAGAGGAAGATGCAAAAATTGTCATTTCCCAGATATTGAGTGTTGTAGCCTACTGCCATCTTCAAGGAGTTGTTCACCGTGATCTCAAACCAGAGGTGATTGCTGCATATTAACCTTCTCTTTCGTGTCTTGAAGTGGTCATTCCTAAATAGAACTTTACATTTTTCTCACACTTCTATTCATCTTTTTCGTTCAGAATTTTCTTTTTACTTCCAAAGATGAGAATGCTGCCCTGAAGGTTATTGATTTTGGCTTGTCAGATTTTGTAAGGCCAGGTTAGTCATATAAATCCACTTGCAACTTGAAATTTTCTGTTTTCAGTGACTGATTTATTTATTTTATTTGCTTTTTTTTGGTAATCTATTGAATTTGCATTTTGCAGATGAAAGACTAAATGATATTGTAGGAAGTGCATATTATGTTGCTCCGGAAGTTTTGCATCGATGTTACGGTACAGAGGCAGACATGTGGAGTATTGGTGTTATTGCATACATTCTGCTCTGTGGTAGCCGCCCTTTTTGGGCCAGGACTGAGTCGGGTATATTTAGAGCTGTCTTGAAGGCAGAGCCAAACTTTGAAGAACCACCTTGGCCTACAATGTCACCCGAGGCAAAAGATTTTGTCAAGAGGTTACTAAACAAAGATTATCGCAAGAGAATAACTGCTGCCCAGTCTCTTAGTAAGTTCTTTGTTGTCTTATTTATAGTTGAACTATTTTCTTACGAATTGTTATTAACTGTTGTTGCCATGAATAGGTCATCCTTGGCTCGGTGATTCTCAAGAGATCAAAATCCCTCTGGACATGATAATATATAAGCATGTAAAAGCTTATATATGTTCCTCTTCCTTAAGGAAATCAGCTTTGCAGGTACATCCATTCTTTTCCAGTCAAAGTGAATATATAGTGAGTTTATTTGGTATTGGCTTTGGTTTTTGCTAGTGATCCAGTCCAACTTCTAGCATTTTGGTTAGGTGGTAAGTTACTTTCTGCATGCCAAGTATATCTTGCTTTCACTGGTACGATGAGAATAAAGTATCTGTTTTAATGTTGAGGTTTGTTAAAAGCCTTCATGGGTCTCGTTATCCTCCAAAAACATAATATTTCTGTACTTTTTTATGATTTTATGTGTTATAGTCGTTCTTGCATTTCTTCTGTTCAAGTATAGATTGTTATACAACAATGCGAATTTCCCTTAATTATTGCATTGCTTTATGCTTTTTCCAATTAAAAAAGTTGTGCTTACCCCTCGATAATTTAATAGCAGAGGAGCAATTTTCACTCCTTCAAGAAGTTCCATGACTTCAGATTTGTTATTTAAAAAGATTTCGCATTTGTCACAAGAATAGAAAGGTCAATTATATTTGCTGGTGCACATTTATTTATTTATTTAGATGGGCTTGCACTTTGTTTTATGATTTACAAAAGGATTGATGCTAGTGTCTTTTCCTAAAATGAGATTCATAAATAGGCTTTGAGATGAGCTGTCAAATTGGCACTTATCTTGTGTATTTTTTCTTTATCAATTTTGGATCACGAATAAATTCTCAACTGCCATTATATACACCTGATGTTCTATTGAGTAAACTTGGATTGGCAAAATAAGTGGGCATTTGTTTAATTGTATCCATGCTGGCAGGCTCTTGCAAAGACTTTGACTCCAGCCCAACTGTTTTATTTGAAAGAGCAATTTGCATTATTAGGGCCAAACAAGGGTGGCTATATTTCTCTGCAGAACTTCAAGACGGTTAGTTTTTGTTGCCCTTTTCTTTATTTTTAAGGTTTATTTCCTGAATATAAATGTAGCTGGGTATTAACAGGCCTTAACAAGATACTCAACTGATGCAGTGAAGGACTCAAAAGTTCTTGATTTTGGCAATATGGTGAGTTTTAGAATTATTTTCATTAGTTCTTCCAAACAGTGTGGATAAACTAATTGGCTCCATTTTGTTTTGATCATGGATCCAGGTGAGTTCTCTTCAGTACAGAAAACTCGATTTTGAAGAATTTGTTGCTGCTGCAATAAGCGTGCATCAGATGGAAAGCCTGGAAACTTGGGAGCAACATGCCCGTCAAGGATACGAGTTCTTTGAGAAGGATGGGAACAGGGCCATCATGATTGAGGAACTTGCATCGGTAAGATACAAATAGAAGCCACTATAGCATATTTTATCTGTATGTAGCAAAATCTATATTTTTTGCATTTAATTCTCTTAACTATAATCATTGGAATAATGAGTACATATTTTGCTAAACAGCTATTTGCATCTATATACATACTTAATATAACATAATCCACTAAATTCCGTAGTATACAATACTTAACAATTGAGCAATTATGAATAGCTGTTATGAGACAATGAATACATACTTTTGTGAAAAGCTTTATCGTTTACAGTGATTAAGTGATGATGTCTTCCCAGTTAAGTATTGAAAATACTGAATTATGGTGGTATAAAAATGAGAAATAAAATTTTCTTCTGCATTCTAGAATTACAGGTATGACTTTCTTATTTTGCTCTGACTAGGAACTCGGACTTGGTCCATCTGTGCCTGTTCATGTTGTTCTTCGAGACTGGATTAGACCTTTGGATGGAAAACTGAGTTTCTTGGGATTCGTCAAGCTTCTACATGGAGCATCTTCTCGCTCGATACCAAAGGTTTAGCAAATTCGACAACATATCCCTGTATTCCATCATGATGAGCAGTGATGAACTCTAGTGGAACAATTCCTACAAATCCTGTTTTAAATGAATCTGATCAAAGCAATATATACCATGCTGAGGTTGGTGTAAGTGTACCAAAAGAATGTACAGATGACAGAACCTTAACCCTAGAAGGTGAAAGGGAATTCAGATGTGTTGCCTTCATAAAACCTTTTCTGAGAATTCAAGTTCAGGGTCTTATATTCTCCGAGGAAATCATTGAAGTGGAAGTTCTTTATCAATGTCTTGGAGATAACAAACTTTAGCAGAGAAAACAGTGAATTGTTTTCAATTTGATTTTCTAATTTGTAATTGGAGGAACTCATGATCATGTAATTTGTGTAGTGAGCTGTATTATTTAGGATTCATGTTGTCTTCTGAGAAGATGCTAGTTGTGGTGCCTTCCTCAAATTTAGAACAATGTGGTGGAATTGATGTGCTGAGAGCATCATAGAAGTTAGCAATGTGGATTGAATTTAATGATTAATGTGCTCTTAGCTACCAATTTTTTGGGTGAATGACTTAACTCTCTTTTTTTCCCCTTTGGAGGAGTGTTTTTTTAAAGAAATCCTTTTCATGGTGATTTACAGGAGTATAAATGCAAGGTTATCTATGCAAATGTGGGGATGTACAAACGCAATTTTGTGATTCTACATGTCCATATGTGCAAAAGACATCTCAAAGTCTCATTTTCCCGCCCTTCCCGAAAGCAAGGCAAAAATGCTTGATTTCCTCCACGTTTCTAGCAACTTTTGTTCATGTCCTTCTTATATATATTCCTACGCTCCCACAGCCTACTAACCACACCAATTGATCCAAAAAATCCATTAATGGAGATCTTTACCTTCCAAACAACTCCCAACACTCCTCTCTTCCACGGTGGTTCACTAAACCTCTCCCCCATCTCCTTCGCAGACGAACTCTTCGATAATGGCAGCATCCTCCCTCTCAAGCCCCCGCCTCGCCTCCGAAGCCCGGGCGCAAAGATTCCTTTGATGGATCTGAACGCAAGAAACAATGGATTTGATCCATTTGAGGCTGCTCTGGAGAAGATAAGAAGAGAGAGAGACCTCCGGGTGACCCCTCTCCGGAGAACTCGGTCTCTTTCACCTCTCAGGAACTTGTTCTGGCGGAGGGGAGATGCGGTGATTGATACGAGTGAAGAGAAGACGGAGAAGACGGCGAATACAGCGAGGAGGAGGAAAGGTTTTAGGCGGTTCATATTCAGGAGAAGACAGGGACGAGAAGAAGGCAGCTCCAGAGGCCGTGGTTGCAGAGGAAGAGAGGTTATGGAACCTTGGCATCAAGGCTTGCTGATGTGTTTAGGCTTTAGTCTCTGAGTTTGAGAGTGAGATTTTTGTTGCAAGGATGTAATGTCCTGTTTCATGTTCTGTCCACTACATGATCATGTTCCAAGATTCAAAACCCGGATTTTGGTTTTGGTTTCAGGTCTAGAAAAGCACATTCTGTTCGAACAAATGAAAAAAGAAAGTCCATAATTCAACAATTACCGAAAGGAAGGAATGAGCTATATAACTCATCAATAATGTGAATAAAATTACAAAGTGGAAATCATGCTAAAATACATAATTTACATCATTTTTCTTTAATTTCTAAAACTACAGATGAGTGTTCTGGACCTAGGGGGATATTGCATAAAAAATGTTCAGTAGCAGAACTGAGAGCAAACTCCTACTCCAGTACATTAGTTGGCCACAGTTTCTTCCACATTGCAATTTCATCCTTGGTTTTTAGTTTCCTGATTCCTCTGTAGAATCTGTCAGTCGCGTTCCCTTCTTTGCAGTGATTCTCCTGGTCTATTGCTGCTCGTCTCCATCTTGTTCCAGGCGTGTACTGATTGAACTCCAAAATCAGAGTTTCTGCAACAAAAGTAATTTCACATTCATTGCATCTCCTTTTCTGGTTGTGAAGGTAATGCAGCTGCTTTGCCTCAACTGGAAGTTTTACAAACAAAATCTTTGATAGTATGAACAATTTGTAGTCCCTAAATTTGAAAAAAAAATTCTTCTAGGATATAAAATTTGATAGCTATAATTGAAACACCAGCCATTTTTGATGAATATAGCAGAAAGAAACACCAGCAAAACAGCTTCTTGGATGATTAAATTATCTGCATAATTAAGATTCTTTTGTAGAATTTGGTGGATTTCACTATTAAGGTTGATGGATTTTCATACTGTTAATTGTGATCAAGTGAAGATTCTATGTTTCCCAAAATTTCTAGCTAATCCTCTTACAACTGTTATGACACTGGCAATGAAAAGCACTTCCATCACATGGATCCAAATGACCTACAACTCCATACCACCAACCTGCAAAGAATAAAGATTTAATTCAACAACAGTAACAACACTATTTCTTCTATTGGCAACATAACAACGGTATGAATTATCACATGTTCACCGTATGGAAATTCCTTGTTCCGTCGCCATTGAATCTTGTTATGGTCACTGGGCTTCAAGTCATTCAGACAATCGGAAACATGGAGCTCATGAGCACGAGTATCAACAGGCGGCTCTCTTAGCCTCTCCCAATGCACTCCCTTCTCCATCACCGCATTCCGGCGACCATGTGGAGGGTAGCTAAAGAACAAGAAGATTGAGAACGTCCCTCAGATCAAACCTTCCATCTAAATTCATCAATAAAAGATGCAAATCATCGAATGGATCAAACCTTGCATGGAAACTGTCTGTATTACAGTCGTAGCAGACTTCAGCATCATAACAGGACAACATAAAACCTACATTCTGCAATTTGGCAAGAATATTGTCAGCAAGTTTCTCTATAGAAACAGTAAGTCAGTAAACATAATCCAAGCAACTGAATCATAAATGACTGTAATCCTATCAAATAAAGCATCCACAATGATTTAAGCACCATATTGAATTTTCCAAAGACAGATATCAGTGGCAAATTCAACAAAGTACTGAAATTTATATTCTAGGATTATGAATCGAATGATTTTATACCTCTCTGTTGTAAACTTGGGCAGGGAACCAGAACTTGCCACTCTCAAGGGACAGATACAAGGACATGATAGAATCATCAGGGATGCAGCTCCTTGGCTTGCAGCTTCCGAGCCTGGACTTCACCCAGCAAAGAGGCCAAGAGCAGGACAGAGACCTGAAAAAGACCTTGGGCTTCCCCTTTCCGGGGCTGGCCGGGGACTCCGTCCTCGCCGTGAGGTAGGCCCCCCATTCCCGCCAGGCGACCTAGCCGATCAGCCCCTGCCATTTCCTGCTCATGTAGCTCTCCCACATGTGGTCAGTCCTGCACCTCTCCCTCAAAGACCTGCAAACTCCGGCCATGCTGACCAGCTTGGCCGGTGATAGCTTTCCGAGAATCATGTCCAACGGCAACTCCGGCAAGTCGAGCACCGACATCCCACCGTCTTCCGCATTATCTTGTTTCCCAGAAAAACTGCTGCTCTTCTTCTTATTGCTCGGCATCTCCATGGAAAAACTCAAACTCCTGGCACAAATCGTCATCAGGCTGTTGGAGAAGAGAAGCACGAACGGCAGCAGAGAAATCACCAAGAACAACATCGGAGTTCTGAATCCCGACCGGAAGGACTGAAAACCAAAGTGAACAAGTGGATGAAAGAAGGGGGAGGAGACAGGAGCGGTGAAGATCAAGATGAACCTCAGTTCATCCAAATGTTCACCACAAGAATGCCCCAATCCCTCGCCTCTTCTTCTTGTGCTTGTTCTTCTTCTTCTTGGATTGAAAGGAAATGGTGAATGTATATGGCTTCTTATTCAGAGCAAGAGAACACTTTTTGTAAATTTTTTTATCAATTATTTTCTTGCAAGTCCTTTTGGGGATCGGAGATAAATTAGGGCAAAGCAGGAGTTGGGCGTGCCAGAAATTCCAACCATAAAATTTTCGCAAATATTAAAAAAATTTAGAATAAAATAGAATATTTACTTGTTGCTAAAAAAAATTACTTATCAAATTGCCTGAAGTAATTATTTTGTAATTGCTCACTTTTTTAAGAGGTCACAGGTAAAAACAAAATTTTAAGTTACAACTTTGGAATCGGTTTCACTTGATAGATTATTTTCACTTAAATTGATTTTATTTTATTTTTAATCAAATTATTTTTTAAATTTTTAACGTTATTTTAATTTTAAATTTAAAAATATTATAAAATTTTAATATATATATATATTAAAAGCATACTTTTTTGGGTTAAAAAATACATAAAATAAATTGCATTGCACAAAATTCAAACCCCAATTGAATGCAAGATCATAAAAACTCTTACCATCTCACCCAAACAATTATTTTAAAATAAAAATAATACATAAAATTACATATAAATTCTCATGGTTCGATTTTGACCAAAATTTAAATTTTTATTTTTAAATATTATTTGAGTATCCGAATTGTGAAAAATTAAATCATGCACAACTTGCATCTAAAGTTTTTACTAAGATTTTACATTTTAATTTTACGATAAATTTGGACACTTATCGAGATCTATATATTTTAATGATTTTATTGTTTTCAACTATTTTTATAGTTCTAAACATTTCACGATCTTAAAAATATTAAAATTTTAAAATAATTTTGAATCCATTTCGATGTAGTCTGGACTTAAATCTATACCTTTGGATAAAAAAGCTTAGATTTGAATCGAAATTGAAAACCCTAATCTTGCAACTTGGAATTATGCATTCAAATTTTAGGCCGGATCCGATCCAAACTTGCATTACATAGTTCCATAAATGTTGCATACACCGATGCATACATTGACATAATCAATACACTCTCGCATCTCGTATTTAATTTCTGATATTTCTTTTAGTAAAAGATAGTAGCTCAATTTCCGATTGTTCGTGCGGCCAAGTCTGCCAAGGCTTATCTCCTGTTCAACCCGGACTTGGTTCGACGGAGAAAAACCTCAATCTCCACCGCAATATTTGCTTTGAGATTCGCATCCACTCAGGATCCAAGTCAGCTAAAAAACGGCCACCCACCGTTCCCGCCTAAATTGAAGCCCAACCATAATTCCAAATGCAACTCCAACTCAGCATCTTCAACGGCTCCTTCAAACCCCTCTTCCTTTTAACATCCTCGTTGCGGTAAAAAAAAGAAAAAAAAAAAAAAACCTCCATCGCATTCACCTTCTCCTCCTCCACCGCCCACCGCCCACCGCCCACCGCCGTCTCCATCTCAGTCTCCGGTCACCACAATTCCCATATGACAAAACCTCCGCCATCCCCCCCTAGCGCCGTCGTGGCCCCCGAAACCCCCATCCCCGAGCCCCCTCCCCTCCCAATCACCCTCCTCCAGCCCTCCCGCCGCCGGCGCTCCTCCTCTGCCCGCCCCTCCCGCCTCTACCGCGCCTTCCGCTCCGCCTTCCGATCCCTCCCCATCCTCACTCCCACCACCTGCCGCATCCACGGCCCTCTCCACCGCTTCGGCCCCTCCTCCTCCCACATCCCAGGCTCCGCCCGCACCACCGGCACCCTCTTTGGCCACCGAAAGGCCCGCATCTCCCTCGCCTTCCAGGACAACCCCCGCTCCCTCCCCATCGTCCTCCTCGACCTCGCCGTCCCCACCGCCAAGTTCATGCAGGACCTCGGCACCAACGGCCTCCTCCGCATTGCCCTCGAAAGCGAGAAGAAGGCCATTGCGGCGGGGGAGAAGGGCCGGTTACTCGAGGAGCCGGCATGGTCGGCCTACGTCAACGGGAAGAGCGTCGGCTATGCGACCAAGAGGGAGCCGACGGAGGCCGACCTGGCGGTCATGCAGCTGCTCCACGCGGTGTCGATGGGCGCCGGCGTGCTACCGGGGGAGGATCCGACCGATGGCGAGCTCACCTACATGCGGGCCCACTTCGAGCGGGTCGTCGGCTCCCGGGACTCGGAGACATTCTATATGCTAAATCCCGACGGCAACACCGGCCCAGAGCTCACCATTTTCTTCATTAGGGTCTAATGCTTCTTCTTCCTCGTCTTTTTCTTCCCTTGTGTGAAATAAATAAAAAAATGTGATTCATATAGATGGAGCAGAGATGTTTTTATTTATTTATTTATTTATTTTATGATAAAATTTCTACAAAACCACCCCTCAAAGATATCGACTAATGTAAGATGAATATTTTGGGAATATATCCGCTGTAATTAAGTTTTTGAATTAGGCAAATGACAGAATTATTTTTGAACATCTTTTATTCTCTTTAAGTGATATTTTTCTTGAGCGAGACATCATCTTCGCTAAACTTTGAATTAAAATTTGTTTCGTTCCAAGCTTAACAAATGGGTAGGAATTCATGTAGAAATCAGCTTTCCAGCACTGTTTATTTAAAATACTCATCTTTTGTTGCCGCAACGATAGAGGCGGCCTGGTGAAATTTTATCACAAAGGTGATGACTCTGTATAATTTTTTTATAAAAAAAATATCAAAAAAGTCCTAAAATTTTTCTAAATTTACGATCAATTCCTCGTATTTTTTTAAATTTTTAGCAGCTCTTAAAAATGTCTGAAATTCAAAATCAATCCTAGAATAATTATTTTTTAATAAAAATATAAATTTATTATTATTTATAAATATTTTATTGTATATATTTAAGTACTTTATATTATATATATATATATTGTACTTCATATGTAAATATTAAAGTGCTTTGCAAGCGGTGAATTTATCAATTTTTTCAAAGACTGATATTTAAATTTCAAAAAAATTCGGAGACGGATGAAAAAAATTCGAAAACATGGGGATTGATAAAAATATTCAGAAAATTTTAGGAATTTTCTGGTAAATTTTTCGTTTCTATAACCCAGGTGGTTTCGTGCAATAAACACCAATTATATGTGGTTCTGTGCAGAAGCCCCTTCATTTTTACATATTTTGCATTCTAAATCCCACGCAAGAATTGAAAATCCAAGCCCAAGTATGGCAGTTTTGGGCCGGGCTAGGTTTGGCCATCTCACTAGCCCATCCAGCGATCATAACTCTGTTTTCTGGGCATCGTTTGATTCGGGATCAAAATCAAAATTAGTGAATTATTTTTATAAACTAATAATTTTTTATTAAAATCAACGTTTTAATAATTTAAAGTTCAAAAAACTATTTAATTTTTTTTAATATTAATTTATTTTAATAATAATATAAAATAAATAATATTAATTTTATATAAAAAATTTCTAAAATGAGCTGATCCTGTTTGTGATCCTAAACCCATCATTTAGTTCGAGATCAAAATCAGAATCAAGATCGAGATTAGAAAACTATTTTTATAAACTAAATTTTTTTATTAAAATTAATCCTATAATAATTTAAAATTAAAAAAATTATTTAATTGTTTATAATAATTTAATTTCATAACAATATAAAATAAATAATATTAATTTTTTAATTAAAAAAATTTGAAAAATACTGATTCTGATTTTGATTCTAATTCCAAATTAAACGGTACCATCTAAAATTAAAACGTGGAAAACGTCATCGATTACATGAATTTCAACGTAATAATGCATTAAATGAAAACAACAAAAATATGTGCATTGCATGATATATCAATCTTATTAGAAAAAATAAACGTATTGTTTTGGTTTATGTATCAACTATGCTTGTTTTGATGCTATTAACGGTTGGCTTCAGAAGAGGAAATTAAACTAATAGCAAAACGTGATGAAAGGATCTAAAGTTGGCAGACGAGTTGTTACTCGGGTCACACCACATTATTCCCTTAATCGCCATCATTAACGTCATCATTACAAGTTTGACGAAGGGAAAGCAAAAGCAATTTTGGGAAAAAGAAGGGCTTTTCTTCATCTTTTATGACTTCTTCATAAATCTTTAATCTAAAGCTTCTGCCGGTGCCATATGGCCCCATGATTTGAAAGGAGCCACCTTCTAATGCCGAGCTTTGCTTTTTTGTATAGCTTTCGCTTTTTCCATCAATTTGCAATCTTCTTTGCATGGGAACCTCCTGCAACCTAAAAGACATCATCGCCAAGGACCTAACTGCATGGTTGCATGCCACACATGTTGTTTCAATTCATGTTTGGTACTTTTTGCATATTACCCCTTCAAGAGAACACCTGATAACAAACAATACAACCTCTTCTTCTCATTTTTTTCTTAGATATATAGAATTGTTCTTTTCAATCGTTCATATTTCCGTAGTCAAAACAGATTTGTGTAATTTTTTGTGTCAAAAAGTAAATTTCGACGGAGTTCTACGCTCATATATTTTGGAACCAAGGGGTTGGATGAAAATAGCTAAAATTAAGGAAAGCATTATTGAAATGATTTTATTATTGCACAACCCTAGGGGAGTCAAAACTCCAAAGGGAGGGTGTTGGGACCGATCAGAAGAGGGCCCATATGGGATCAGAGAACCCAAAGCATGTACTAATATTCTCTGTGGATTGGAAGGGGAGCAAGAGAGACTGGTGCCTCATGTGACTCCATGTGGTGGAACTCAGTCCATCACTGGATCCTTGTGCTGGTGTTTTTGGAACCTTCATGCACATGAAGGCCCCCCATCTCTTCCTTCCTTCCTTCCTAGGGTTAGGTTAGGGTTTGCTCTGCTCCATGTACACCACTTGAGCTAGTCTGCACTCATGCACATTTGCTTGTGTTTTTGTGCTTGTTTCACTCTAGTGGCGAAGAAGCAAATCCAATAAGAGAGAGAGAGAGAGAGAGAGAGAGAGGAAAGCGAAAAGGGCGTTAAATACATGGTTGTCTTCACAAACTTGATGAGCAGACTTTAATTGGTGCACCCTTAATGCTCTGAGGGCACTGACCCACCTTGTTGTCTTTGCCTGGGAGAAAGAGAAGGAAATGTTCTCTGCAAAGCTTCCTTTGTCTAGCAATCTCCCTTCTTTGGAGTGTCTTTTCCTCTTTTCCTTTTCAAATATCAAAAGCTCTTTTTCGAGTAAAAGAGGATAAAATCAAAGGATTTTTGCACATATATCCCTCAAAAACATTTTAATATTACATATATGTCTCAAAAAATTATAATTGTACTAATATCACTCAAAAAATTTCTTGCCCAAATATCTTTCAGATTAACATTCACTTACGGAGATAACAAATTAGAATAAAATAGTCAAAATACCCTTTTACATATAGACCCATCAAAATATCTTATTAATATTTGTTCTCCATCAAAATTAATGACCTTTCGAATTAATTTAATTTCAAATAAAAGAATAAAATATGTGCATTTATACTACTAAAAAAATTCTGAAAATAACTAGGATTAAAATACTATAATTTTACTACTAAATTTTTTGTATGAAGAATTTTTTTTTATGGAGATTGGTATAGCTATAGTCTTTAATTTTTTAGGGCATATATATATTTGCATTTACACCCCCATAAAAATAGAAGGAATTACTTTCACTCCCATGTCAAACTCATATTTGACCTTGTCAGGATGATCTAAAACTAGGTTTTAGTTTCGGCTAGTGATCGAAACACCATCTAATTGAAGTAAAAATTTTTGATTTGACCTCCTCTGAACCTAAAACCAAAACCTAGAATTTAAACCTTGAGCTAGAGGTGTCATGCAAAAAAGACTATCAGGGGTATATGTGCAAAATGGTTAAAAAAGAAATGAATTGAGAAGGCCCACTACTTCTACTTCCTCTCTCATGCGAGAGAGAGAGAGAGAGAACATGTAATGGCAGCTATCTAGAAACAAGTTCATTTGTTTTGTCTTAAAGCCTAGATGAGGCCACTAAACCAGGACAAAGCTCACAAGGTGAAATCCATTTTTCAAAGTTTCTAGAGAAGGGATCCTAGATCCTTGCACATGACCACTGTTCTTTTGGTTAGTGAGCTTCTAGGGTTCCAAACCCTTTTTAGTTATCTATAAGCTGCCCCAGAGAGCCCCTTTTTCTGTAGATTTATAATCCCCACATGCATGCATGGGTTTAAGTTAACCCTTGCTCACCTGAGGTTGGTTAACCACGGTCACATGTATGCATCTACATTTGTGCGGTTTGGCGTGGGAGCAGAAGGGTGTGGGCCTAGAAGGACCTAGAGCAGACAAGGCAAGTAACTTGCAAAATTGCAAATCCAACCCCATCTCCCAAATCTTTATGCGCCGGTCAAAGAGATCCAAGCCAATGGGTCACATGTGGATACAGAAAGCTCATGTGATGTCTACATTACATGTCTCCGCTACTAATATACAATATCATCAGGGCAAGTTGTCATATGTGGAATAGAATCTTCCATAATATTCAATTTCATGTGCACAATTTGCAGGATACTTCCTCTTTTCTCTCGGTGTTTCTTCATTTTAATATAGTTTATAACATGAATCCTTGTTTTCTTTTTATTTACCACACTGTGAAGCAAAGGGGCAGCCAAAGACAAGGGCTTATCTTTTTAACTTTATTGGTGGAAAAACACATAACTTGCTTCTCTGTCTCTGGGAAGCATCCTGAAACCCAACCCTGTACAAAGACAGACCCAAAATAGTACTAGCCTTTGTTAGCTTGCTTGACTAGTATCTCTCATGCTTGGAAGATGGTACAGTGTGCAAGATATGAAGGATAGCAAATGACCTATTCTGAGAACCCTCCTTTCCAAAATAGAATTTTACGCACCGAAGTATTGGCTATAAGCGAGCTCTCGTGGGTCTTTCTCTTCTCAAAAAAAAATGTTGGTTTTTTTTCCATATGTTTGTACCTAGAAAATTGCCTAATTACATGTAATACCTTTGCCATTGACACCCTTTTGATACAATGATCTACACTGATCAAAAGCTATTCAGTACTCAGAAAAGATGTAGATTGCAGCAATGATCCCTTTAGAGGGCTTCTTTTTCTTTTTCAAGGAAAAGTTCTTTATAGAGCTTGGAGCTTGAGTTGTGTGTCAAAAATGGTGGGGGGTTGCTGATCTCAAGGTGGAGTCAAAATATGAAACTTTTATTTCTTCAAAACCCTTGTCTGGTTCTTTCCATGTGTGGGTGGAAGAAGGGCAGGAATGTTTGTTTTAATGTTTGAAACTTGATTGTTTTTGGAAGGAGCAGCTTTGCATCCCCACCATGCAGCCCAGTGCACAGGAATGGCCATTAGAAAATGATGTTGCACCAAAACCGCATGCTACCAGAGCATGTATAAATTATTCCCCCACTCAACTCCTTTCCCATGCTACTCATGTCACGGGCTTTCCTTGAGGTCACAACATTTTCATTTTTGAAAAATATTATTAATCTACAAAAAGAAAACTCTAAGTTAAGCATATAATAAACTTATAAATCATGTCATCATGGTCCAAAATCTATTATCGCATACCTGTTACTGAAGATTTCGATTAATCTTAGCTCTTGATCAAGAGTCGAAGATAATGGATACGGGAAGCGGATTCTGGCTCATAAATCATTAATTAATTGCTAAAATTGATCAGTATATTTGAGTTTTAGGGATAATACATTGGCAGAGATGTACTAAAAGCTGTGCAAATATCATGTAAATGATTGTAAAATGTAACCTCCAATGATAGAAATAAAAGGGGAGGTCTAGCTAGAAAGCCTTCATGCACAGTACTAATGTATTAACTACACACATGTCGATGAATCACATGAATTTGATTTGTGTCCTTATGAACACATATATCCATGCACAGCATGAACACATAAATCTCTGTCCATGTAATGATGTGAGAGAGAGAGAGAGAGAGAGAGAGAGAGAGAGAGAGAGCGGGCTAGAGAGAGAATGAGTGAAGGAGATACATATACACGCATCCATGAGGTGTGTGAGGCTGAGATCATTAGTAGAAGTTTTTTTTTTCTTTTTTTTGGTTTTTCAGGGACACCATGGCATTCCTGGTGGAGAAGATGGTGGCCATGGAGTCGCAGAAGCCAGTTCCTGCGCCATTCCTGACCAAGACCTACCAGCTAGTGGATGATCCCCTCACCAACCACATTGTTTCCTGGGGGGAAGATGAGACCACATTTGTGGTGTGGAGACCCCCTGAGTTTGCAAGGGATCTCCTCCCCAACTACTTCAAACACAACAACTTCTCAAGCTTTGTTAGGCAGCTCAACACCTATGTATGCTCCTCCTCTCTATGATTTCTTCTTCTTCTTCTTTTTTCCTTATTTCTTTCCATTTTGTGTGTTGGTTTTGTTCAAGTGAAAAGAATGCAATCTATTCTCTTCACCACTTGAAGATTTTGTTGTCTTATACCTAGTATCTCAATGTAGGCTTCCCTTTTTCTCTGAAACTTGATTTTGAGCTTGATGGTCTTCTTCTCTTTTCACCTGTTCTTTCTTCCATTCTTTTCCTTTGCAACTCCAGTCATTTACCCACCATATTTTCTAGCACTTGAAGGTTTTCATTTTGTGTACCTTATTTCTTAATAGGCCCCTTCTTTAATTTGATCTATCTGCTATTCTATTTTTCAAGTTTTCTCCTGCCATTCTTTTACCTTGCCATATTGACATTCATCCTCCATTTTTCATTCAAGTAGAAAGAATGGAAGTTGTTTCTCAGAAGACATTTGTTATTTTTATTCATTATTGAAACTCATGTTAAATTTTCTTATCTTCTCTCAACCTTCTCATGTTTTTCATCTTCCGGCTCTTTGTCTCGTTCATCCACCATACTCCATTCAACTGAAAGAATGCAATCTATTCTTTCAATCTGTCAACAGACTTCTTTTAATTTTCCATTTTTATGTGCTTCTATTTTCTGAAACTCTGAACTTTCTTACAAAAACCACTGCATCCTTTCACTTAATCACCTCATCACTTCATCACTTGTCAGGGATTCAGGAAGATAGTAGCAGACAGATGGGAGTTCGCCAACGAGTTCTTCAGGAAAGGAGAGAAGCACCTCCTCTCAGAGATCCACAGAAGGAAGTCCCCGCAAATTCCCCACCACTTCCATGACCTCCCGCCACCCCACTTCCACCACCCAGAAGATCCAATCCCCCACTGGGTGGACCATCCATTGCCACCCCTCCCAACTGCCACTTCTGGCGAAGCCGAATACCTCTCTGTGCTCTCTGAGG
Source organism: Trichopus zeylanicus subsp. travancoricus (assembly GCA_005019695.1). NCBI lineage: Eukaryota > Viridiplantae > Streptophyta > Magnoliopsida > Dioscoreales > Dioscoreaceae > Trichopus > Trichopus zeylanicus. The sequence goes on from RXID01014222.1 coordinate 170,729, forward strand.
ACAACCAGAGGCTGAGAAGAAGGAACCATCTCCTCCTATCCGAGCTCTCTCACATGAAGAAGCTCTACAATGACATTATCTATTTCATCCAGAACCACGTGAGCCCCGCGCTGCCACCTGGCCAGAGAGGAAGCAGGATTATCGAGATTTGCCCTTCGCCGTCCCCAGCAAGCGCGCCGGGGAATGAGAGCACTGTTAAGCTGTTTGGGGTGCCTCTTCATGGCAGGAAGAGGCTACACCATGAGGTGGTTGGCGACGGAGGAGATGGTCGCCATTGTTAGGGTTAGGGCTTTTGTATATTGGAGTGCTTAGCTAGGTAGGCCGCTCATTAGTGAGAGCTTCGAGTTGGTTTTTGTTTCTACTTGGAATTTGAACACCTACGTGAGAAAAAAGGGGACGGTTGTTTTCCATCTGACACGATGTTCACAATTCCGGATTGGGTTTCGGTTTTGGTTTAAGGGGTTGGGGTTTCGGCGGTTTCGGTCGCTGGCAAATGGTGGAAACAACTGGCATACGATAGAGTTAAAGATAAGGGCAATAAATGGCTAGAATCGAAAGACGAATAGGTTCAGTGGCCATTGCTTGAAATCGAAACATTTAATCCAAAATATTTCAATTTTAGTTGACGTTTAAAATTTTAATTTGGACCCTAGCCAATTTGGGTTATCTTTATGTGCATGAAAAACGATAATTTTACCCCCTCAATTTTTTAAATTACAAAATTCAAATAAGCTCGATCACGACAAAAAAAGAAGAACATTTATATTCGAAATCCCGTGGACAAAATGGTTAATCTATTTCAACAAATACAAGTCCCAATGGGTAAGAATCCTTGTGACAGACTAAAAATTAAAATTGGGTTTTTTTGCAAAAGAAAATTTTAGGCTATTATTTGCAAATTGCAAACATCAAAAAGTTCAGACTTTTGAAATTTTCAAAAAATTGTTAGGGGTTTCTGTAAAATGTCTCTTCACTTGGGCCCGGCCGACGATGAACATAAGGCCTTCGTATTACCTTGTAATGGGCCACGAGCTCGGCGACGTCGTGGGCGTTCTCTTTAGTTTGGAGGACAATTTCGTCATATCATCGAGAAATCTTTCAGGGTTTAGGGTTTTGGGTCCTCGCTCCTTCCCTGTCCCCACCTTCGAATCACTTGATTTCTAGGGTAGCGGTTAGGGTTTCCTCACCTGAATTCCTTTTTCGTGCGAAATCAACAGAGCCATCATGTGGGCGGTACGCAAAGCTGCGAATCCTACAAGGTGATGCTCTTCTCTTCTTATATTTCTTTGTTTGCACCTTTTTTCTCGTTCCGAAACCCCAGAAGAAGGTGCGATCCTTGTAGTTTGGTTTGGATTTTGCGTCCTTTTGCATGAAAAATGATGCCCATTTGCTTGCGAGTAGCAATCGATTGGTGTGTTCTGCTTCATTTGGTGTTTGATTTTTTCCGTTAATGGGTCTGAGTTTCGTTTAATACTTTTATGCTTGTGGTTCCTTTCTTAATCTTTTTAACATTCGTGTTAGAAAGGCAACATTTTTTTGTCTACATCTCTGTTATGAACTGAGATGTTGTTAGCTATGTGGACGTCGTTTGTAAATGACTAGCGCATTATGAGGAGTGACTTTGTTTAGATTCAAATGAAATCAGTGGTATTAGGATATGAATACAGCATGCTGGTTGTTCCGTGTGCAAATTTTAGAGGCTGTTTTGAGAACTCCTACTGAAGAACTGTACTTCTTTATTTGCTATGTGCTACTATTCTATTTATTCTGTAACTTTTACTGCAGGTGCCACGGTCACTGGGTTGTGGTTGCTTCTTCTTGGTGTGCCAAGTCAGATTTTCTCAATGGCATGTCAAAGCCAGTAGAATGGGATTGTGAGGGAAGTGGTTTTGTGACTCAAGGCAACATTTTGTCTAGGTCATTTTTCCGTGGACCTTCTTTCTGTGCAATATTGTCTCTGGGAGACAAGAACTTTTCTTCTCGGGCTGGCGGAAAGTCTGGTGACGATGACGATGACTTAGTGGATTCGGACCTTGAAATAGCTCCAGATGCCAATAGCCTTGAAGATTTTGCAGATAAGCGGGATGATGGGGATTTGCTCTCTGAAGGTGATGTCTCTGAGGAAATTTTAGCTGAAGATGCTGATCATTCACTTGACTCGCACACTGAAGTTGATACAAAGGTTGGAAAAGCTTCCAAAGGGAAGAGCCTCTCATCTCCACTTTTCAAGATTTTAATGGACACTCCACGCCATGCTATAAATGCTGCTCTTGATAAGTGGGTGGAAGAAGGTAATGCATTGGGTCGGGCTGAAATTGCAATAGCCATGCTCAATCTTCGTAAGTGGCGGTTTTATGGGAAGGCCCTGCAGGTACTTGTTTCTTTCTCAGTCAAGATTTTATGGAGCATGAATTTAGGCTTGGGAAGTATTGTCTTTCGATATTCAGGGTTTACTTTGTTGACTTTGCTATTTTGGAGGTTCTTTAAACTGTTTCTGTGTCTAATTTTGCTCTCTCGTTGTGGATGCTGTTACTTCTGTGGAGTTGTCAACTCTATGCACAACAAATTGAAAATATTTTGAAGAAGAGGAAAATTTTGTCTTGCCTTGATGTTTATAAAAGCAATAGTAATAAACATGAGAGAATAAACAACTTGCTGGCCAACGAACCTCTGTTTTTGTTCGTTGCATATGAAGCTAAAGCTTAAGCAGTCATCCTATTATTACCTCAAGTAATCACTGTGATGGAGCACGGGCGTATAACACTTTGATGTGGACTGAAACTACTTCATGCTTAGGACCGCTGCTAATCAATTTTTTGTTTGCAGAATAAGTCTGGAGCTGGAGAGGGTGCTTCTAGTAAGGACTCTTTCGATGATCAAGTTAGTAGGATTCTCAAGTGTTGGTATGTGATAGTGAATAATTTAGAGTTAGGGACCAAAGCTCTTTTACCTATTACTCTCATTGGGTCCATGTACCTAATAGGGTGGTGGTAAGTGAGCTTTGAGGTAACATTGATCAAGAAGATTTGGCAAACAATATGTTCATACCCATCCACCTCCTTTTTTACCAATTAGTGAGGTGGTAGAGCAGGGAATAGTTGACTTATATAGCTGAGAGTTTATGAGCGTGTTTTCTTCGCTTTTAATGCACCTTGTTGATTAAGGCATGGCCTTAGTTTTAAGTGACTTGGTCTTTGTTGAACTTGTGAGGTAGAGGAGATTCGTTGGGATTCGCCATGCTGATGATGTGATAGGACCGTAGAGGTTTGCCGAATTGATGATGCGGTAGGATTGTGGAGGTTTGTTAAACTGATGACGTGGCAAGATATGGGAGATCTATTAAGCTAATGATATGATATAATCTCAAAGGTCTACTGAATTGATGATGTGGCAAGACCATGGAAGTTTGCTGAGTTTTCTAACCAACACTTTTAAGAAGGCTTATTTGAGTTTGATCTGATCAGGAGGTGATTCAACATACCACTCCCCCATTATTGGCCTCTTGAGGTTGATGGGGATTGAAGGGCTCTGTTTCACCAAATGAAGGAGTTGAAGATCTAAAATAATAACAATAGAGATTGGTGATGCTAATGGCATGGCAGGATCGTTGAAGCTTGCCTCTTGCCATTGTGTGAGAGGCTGGCTTAAGTGTACTAATCAAGTAATTGGGAATATGTGATACTGATTGATATTTTGTTGATAATCAATAAATGTCTTGGGCGAAAATTTGTGTGCCTCTGTTACCACTCAAAACGTTTTTTTAGCTTCGTGGCAATTAATATATGCCACATGCAACATCCTGAGTGGTGTGGTTATTTTAAAAAATGCACTTCCAAAGATTATCTCTTTGTAATATGGTACTACGATCCTTAGCAAAAAGGCTATATGGTTGCCTTTTTTTATTAAGTGCAACCTTCTGATTTTTCTCATCTTGTTTTCTTCCTTTCTATTATGTACTCACCACGTCTAAGAAAATGTCATGGGTTGTCCTTTCAGATGATAAAGAGTACTACGTCTAAGAAAATGTTTTGGATTGTCTTTTCAGATGATAAAGAGTCGGAAGAAGATGATGATGGTTTTAAACGCAACATAGGATATACTGGAAGTTTATCTTGGAGGTAGTTCTTCTTTAAAAACTTCTACCATGTGCTCCTTCAACCTCGTGGATCTTCGTGCTGGGAGCCTAGGTTGATGAGGATTGGCCCAGGTCCTACATATTCGGCCTTCTAGTAGAAAGGAGAGCAGCAAAGAGTTCTTTCAACTCTTTTTTTTGTCTGCATGTTGATATAAGACAACTACATTTTTTTTACAGTAAAATCATATATCGAATTCAAATTGAATTCCAACTCCAATTAAAATCTGTTAGGATTAGTATAACTACAGTTTGAAGGTCATATTTTTTACAATATTCATCCAAATTTAACAAATAATTATCTACCGAAAAATTGAGATTGATTCCTATACTTTTTTATTTATTTTGGCTAATTTGGTTTTTATATTGATTAAAATTAGAGTTTATCTATGAGTTCAAATTTATAACAATTTTAACCTAATAAGGAATAAAATTTAAATTTTTTAGGATATATTAAATAGAATTACTAGTGAAATTTAAATTTTATTTTTAATATACACAATTACGATTTAAGTTTATTAGAGAATTATATATACAATATAAGATTGTAACATAATAAGAATTTTTCTATCAATAATATTTTATTATTTTGGATTTGTTTTCTTTCCACTTTCCTTGTGGATTCAAGGGTTTATTATACTGAGAAAACAGTGATTTCTCCTTATCCCCTATGTCTTCCTCGTTGCATTAAGTGGTATCAAAGTAAAGTTATTTTCTAGTTCAACTCTATTAATTGTAATTAGTAGTGACAACTTCATGAAAAGTGATCTAAGATATTATCAAATTAGATATTTGATCAAATAAAATTTTCTTACTTTTGTCACTAAGAAGTATAAAGTTTTAAAATATCTCAAAAATTTTAACAAAACTCATCAAGAGATTATCTAAGAGATTTATAGTCAAATGTTTTAGAGATCAACATATGAAGTTAGTAAAGAAAATTAGAATCTTATTAAGGTGAATATTTCATATTTTCATTATTATGAGAATTTGTTTATTTAAATGGATAAAGTTGAGAAATTTTTTAAGTTTATGGAGATTTCTAAAGAGAAAAAAGTAAAAATTATTGAATATAAGTTTAATAGTTATACTTCATATTAGTGAGAGTAAATTCAAATTATGCTCATAAGTGAAGATAATTAGACTATTTAACGTGAAATTCTCAAAAGAGGATTAAAATTAAGTAAGATATATTTATTATTCAAGAGCTTTTGAAATTAAAATTTATGAAGATAATCATGAAGTGTTAATTTCGCGTGTTAGTAATTTTCTTTTAATATTGAATTATCAAGTTGACGAAGAAGTAGTGGGTCGTGTGAAAGACAAACATATATGAAAAACTTATTAAGGGCTCTAGAGATTCTTTCTTCAATGAATTAGAGGGTTATGTAAAAGTGGTTTTGCATGTTATAGACATTTTTCAAGAGACTTTTAATGAAAATTAATATAAATCAGTTGATAATTTTGAAAGCTGTAAGAAGAAGTTTTCTACTCGTGAAAATATTAATTGTGCTGTTGAAGATTATTTTTTGAATTTATTAAAGTCAACTCTCTTGAACAAGTGAAGGTAATTCCTATAGCAATTGTCACTCTCTAAAATTTAAAATTTGTAATGATATATTCAGATTATTTTAATAATTATTAACAAATTTATAAAGCATACTTTTATTCTATGGCAACAAATCATACAAAAATTTTATTTGAATAAGATTAAAAGAAACTCTATAGAAATTCAAATGGTTGTGTCGAAGAAAAATAAACGATTGAGATGTTGAAAATATTTTTCGAAAGAATCTTATTGGTTTATATCATCAAATTTTATAATGGAAAGTATTTGTAGAAAATATCACTGTAATAATAAAGAGTTCAAGTTTTGACTTGAGAATAAGTTTTTTACAAATAGATAGGTTTAATATAGGATAACTATATTTTTTAAAGGTAAAAATCAGATATTGAGCTAAGTTAAATTTTAACTCCAATTAAAATCTGTCAACATTAGTGTAGCTACAGCTCGGAGACCATATTTTTCAAAATATTCATCCAAATTCAACAAATAACCATCTATTGTAAAGCTGAAATAAATTGTTACAATTTTCTTATTTACTATTTTGGTTAAATCGGTTTTTATATTGATCAAAATTAGAGTTTATTTATGAATTTGAGTTTATAACAGACTTAGCTCAATAAAGAATATAATTTAATTTTTTTTATTTAGATATGTTAAATAGAATTAATAGTGAAATTTAAGTCTTATTTTTAGTTTATATCAATTAGAATTCTAAGTTTGTTGGAGAGTTATATATACAATCCAATGTTGTAACAAAATAAGAATTTTCTAGCAATAATATTCTATTTTTTTGGATTTATTTTTTTTCATTTTCCTTATGAATTGAAGGATTTATCATGGTGAGAAAATAATCGAAGAGAGAATTATTTTCTGTCCTTCGCGTAGTTACCAATGAAAGGAGCACTTCAACGAAGCAACTTGTGTATCATTAAGCCTTGGATTTACTCATGATAGGGTGCCTTGTGTGTTGTACTACTTTGTTTAACAAGTTGTATTTTTGTTTTTGGCATTGTACTATGGCTTCAATAAAAAAGTTGAGGAAAATTTAGATTGTTCTGCCATTAGCTTTTTGCATTTTCCGAATGGACACTGGAGATAGACTATTTTATGGCTGCCTCGATGAGCTAATTTGTTTGGGATTTGTCTTGGCTCACATTGTGGTAAATCGGTCTTTATACACGTAAGAGTTGTATTTGCAAGACAAATAAGTAGAAAAGGGAACAACAACTAGATATTTGTCAGTTGCATACCTACAAGGGTGTCAACCCACGCTCTTGTCAAAGGAGAAGTATATGTCTTGTTAGCAACCATATGATAGCCAAATCATGTTGGCAATGATTGTGAAGTGTTGGGTCCATAGTGAGAGAAGAGTGAGCGATACTGGCAACAAACGAAATATCTCAAGATTCCTAGCTAAGCTCACGGTAAAGTCCAAGAGAGTGACTTGGCTATCATAAAATTAGAAGTCCAAGAAAGTGTGCTAAGCTTACAATAGATGCCTGCGAAATTGGCATTGAATAGAGAACTAAGTGGCATAGGGCTCGGCTTGACAATCTAACTAAAGAAAGACTTTTGGCTTATTTTGCGTTGAGACTTAGCAGGACTATGAAGATTTGTCAAACTAATGGTGTAGAAGAGTTGTTCAAACTTGATGATATAAAAATAATCATAGAGGCCTGTTGAGACAGATGTTGCCATGGAGGTTTGATAACATTAAAGGGCTTGTGGAAGCTTGATAGAATGGAAGGGGACTTGGAGACCTGCTGACATGAATGTGAATGTGGAGGCTTGATAGCATGAAAAGGGATATGGAAGCCTGTTAACATGGATGCTGCCGTGGAGGCTCATAACGTCAAAAGGGGCCTTGAAGGCATGTTGATATGGATGCAGTTTTGGAGGCCTGATGACGTAAGAATTTTGATTCCTAACTACTTTCAGAGTGGGAGTTCATGGCGGCGATTATTCTCCTGAACAACTTGATGATGATGCACTAAATGTTTTGTGGGAAATTTTATGTCCTCTTGTAATTGCATTCTGTCTCTTCAGCTTTGGAGCAATCATCCTCTGTCACATGATACGTTTTGCATGGGGCAGCTGCTTTGGAGTGTGCTCCTAGTGAAGCTGACTTCTCAAGTTCTGCTATTTGAATTCCTTTAAAAAGGAAGACATGGTTACCCTTTTCCATATGCAACTCTCTCGTCTTTTCATTTTGATTTCCCTCTTCACTTCCTTTATTGCATTCACTATTCCTATTATGTCCAAAAAGATGGCTTGGATCACTCCTTTAGATGGTGATGTTGATGCGGAGACGGAGCGACATTGATGTTGGGTATTATAGAGAGCGTGCTAGGAATTCAACTTAAAGTTACGAGTGCATCATGAAATGGTGCTGAAGGCATGCGGGAAGCTCAACTTGAAGGTAAGTCTTCAATTGCTTCCTTCGTGTTTTTCTTCCACTATGCGGATCTCCATGTCAAGGTTCGACCCAATTAGGATTGGATTGGTTTTTACCGTTCTATAAAGTTGGCTTTTCGGATTGAGTTATCTAGTGAAAGAAGAGAGCGACAAGGGAGACACTTGGCCCCTTGAGTAATTACAAATAAAGGATGTAGAAGGTGAAATAGTTGCCATACCACCAAGTCTTGGGTTTAGACTAAATCGGGTGTTTTGTACTTTGTACAACAATTTTGTACTTTCTAGTCAGTGATCACAAAAGACTTTTTGGTGCTAGTGGTAATGGAAATTATGAAGCTCAATATTAAACCAGGTTAAATAGTGTGAGAAGATTAGACAAAATTGGTGAATGAGAAAAAGATTATGAAGTTTGAACACTGAATCAAACTTATCGGGGTCAAAAGACTAGATCAAGTTGTTGAATAAGAGAACGATCATGAAGTTTGGATGGTGAACCAAGCTTTGCAGTGTAAGAATACCAGACCAAGTTGGTAAATAAAAAGAAGAATATGAAGTCTAAATACTAAACTGAATTTGGCGGTTTGAGAAGAACGGACCAAGCTGGTGAATAAGAAGATCATGAAATTTGAGTACTTAATCGAGTTTGATAGTGTGAGAAAATTGGGTCACGCTGGTGAATAAGGGGAAGACTAAAAAATTCAAATATTGAACTGGGTTTGATGGTAATAGAAATCATCATTAAGTTAGTGATAATAGAAAGTCTTGTCGAGTTGACAATAATAAAGGAACTTGTCTACTAGCGATAATAGTAGACATCATTGAGCTGATTGTAATAGATAGCATCGTCACGCTGGGGCTTTGGACATGCCAAAGGTTTGAAACAACCAAGGAGTATGAAACTCGTATTGGTGGCCTCGTGAATCAAGGTTTTAAAATAATCAAGTGATGTAGAGCTCGTGTTGGTAGCACGATAAACTAGTACTTTGAGATAATCAAGTAGTATGAAACTTGTCTTGATAGTCTAACAAATCAGAGTTTTGAGATAACCAAGTCACGGGAAACTTGCCTTGGTGGCTTAAAGGATCAAGGTTTTGGATCGCCAAATAATGCAAAACTAATCGTGATGGCTTGGCAGACCAAGGCTTTGAAATAAACAAGTGACGTGACATTCATTTTGGCTGACCAGCGGACCTGGACTTTTGACATAACAAAGTAGCGTTAAGCTCATTTTGGTGGCTTGCTAAACTATGGTTTTGAAATAATCAAATGATGCGAAACTTGTATTGGTGGCTTGACAAATCAAAGATTTGAAATATTAAAATAACGTGAAACTCGTCTTGGTGGCTAAGTTTTGAAATAATCAAGTGGTGTGAAGCTTGTTTTGGTAGTCACATGAACTAGGGCTTCCAAGCATCTTTCAAATAAGTGCATGCAAGAGTGTTTTAGTTTGATAAAATGAACTGATATTTTCTACATATTGAGTGCATTTTAAACTGATGGTGGATAGATCTCGCCAAATCACCAATGGCAAAAGACCTTCATTGAGATAGCGGTAGTAGAAAACCTCACTTAGTTGGGGATTCACGGCTTGAATGGAATAGGGGATTGAGATAACCAAGTGGCGTGAAACTTGCAATGGTGGCATGGTGGACCAGGGCTTTTTGTTATCGCGGGCATATGTCTAAGGTCGAAATTGTCGTTAATTAAATTTCTCAAGGTCATTAGCATGTCATGTTTCGAAGAGGGGCATTCTATCTAGTGGGTCGGTTCGCACAAGTCAACACCATGGGTGTCTTCAATGCCACAGGATTGACGTTGATGGCCTAAATGATTGGAATTTTTTGAAGCAATGAAAGTTGAAAGGGTGGAAGGGTGAGATTAATCCCCTCGGCATTGGGCCCTCTTGCATGGAGGGTTGGTGAGCAACTCGACAATGGAACTCTGTTTTGGAGTCTTGGTCATACACCATATAAGCGAGGGTGCCTTGCTAAATTGCATGGCTGCTCCCCCAAGAGAGCATGTTCATCTTGAATTACACCTTCAGGAGCCTAGATGTGGTATTCCAAGGCCTCTTGCCCTAGATTGTGTAGGCATGACAAAGATTTGTGTCTGGTCCTTACTCTGGCGCTGAATGATGGAATGCGGATCTATAATATTTGATTTGGACTAAAACTGGTTCATGTTTAGGGGCGCTGCTACTCAATTCTTTGCCTATAAACAAGTCTGGAACCAGAGGGGGTGCTTCCCGTAAGATTCTATTGACTTAATTGATGAAGGGTCCTTACTAGAGGTACCCCCTCCCAACTCCAAACTTGTTTTGCAAGAATTAAGTAGCATCAGTGCTGAACATGAACCAGTTTCAGTCCACATTGAAGTGTTACAAATCTGCTCTCCATCACACTACTACTCGATAATCTGTATTCCAAAACCTTAATAGTCTCTGGTCTTAATGCTTCCAAATGATGAATGTTGATGGTCAGAAGTGGTTTTTGGTTGATGTGAATGGTTAGCAAGCCTTGTGAAAGTGGTAAAATGGACATGTCAAATACAATTTTTTTTGTCCGACACACAATATGCATTGCATTATACCTGGGAGCTTTGGAAATTCTAGTATGATTATTAAATAAAACAGTTTTGAAATAACAGCTAACCAAGGTGAAAATATCACATTAGCTTGAAATTCATTTTCCTCTGTAAGGATAGCTAAGTGAACCAATTCTAATTAGATTGTTAATCCAACTTAAATTTTATTAGGACCTGAAATGGAGCCTTAAATTCATCCTTCTGGTTTTCGGGAATCTTTTTTTTAGTTCACCAAGTTCGTTGACCATAATCCTAACTTTGTAATGTGTATATCTTGTCTATGAGGTGGTTCCATACCAGGGTGTAAGGTAGTGTCAAGGCAGAATAAGGGCCTTTTTTCATCTGATTAGCACATTCCTTAGACATGCAGAGGATTTGTTAACTTGTTTTTGGCACTTAGTCCATTTAGTTGTCCTTTCTGGAAAATTTATTTATTATTCATTTATCATTTGGCAAATTGGTTGCCTATGGCTATTTGTGGCTCTAGTTGTAAATTATGATGTAAAGTTTGAGGTTTAAATTTTGTTGTGAGATTCTAGGTTTTTCACAACCCATAGATGTGTCTGATCTGCATTAAATATTAACTGGATCTGAATGACCTTTACATGTTATCAGAGTGACCTCAACGGTAGGCAAAATTTACTTTACTTCTTCGTGTATATTGTTGCTTCCATTATTTATTGTATGTTATACGAGCCTCAGATTCACTTGTAGATTGAATGTTAGGCAACTTGCATTTTGTTTCTTTAAAGTCTATTATTTGAAAATTTTATGTGGAAGGTTGTGTTAGATGAAGAAGCTAATTAAATTACTGTAAGAAATTTAGGGCAGAATTTGCTGTCAAAATTATATGTTGTTTGCTTCATGGGTGACAATTTATTGTACTATTTGTTTAGTTTGCTGGATGGTTTCCTTTTTAACCCCCATGATGCTAAATTTTGATGAACTTTGGTCTTTGAATAGCAGTGTTCACACTATTTTCTTTATTTATATTATTCCTTTAATAAAAGTAAAGTGTTTGTGCTATTTTTTTTCACTTATGTCTCTTCACACCAAAATAATTTTCTACATAATCCTGCAGTTTGTGGAATGGTTGGAGGCAAACAAGCGTCTTGAATTTGTGGAACGTGATTATGCTTCCCACCTTGATTTAATTGCTAAAGTACATGGTCTTCCAAAAGCTGAGAAGTACATTGAGAAAATCCCAAAGCCTTTTAGAGGTGAGGTGATCTACAGAACTCTTCTAGCAAACTGTGTCTCTGCCAGCAATATCAAAAAGGCAGAGGAAGTTTTCAACAAAATTAGGGACCTTGGCTTTCCCATCACAACTTTTGCATGCAACCAGTTGCTACTGCTGTACAAGAGGTTAGACAGGAAGAAAATAGCTGATGTTCTTTTGTTGATGGAAAAGGAAAATGTCAAGCCATCGCTTTTTACATATGGACTCTTGATAGACAGCAAAGGACGATTAAATGACATTTCAGGCATGGAACAAATTGTGGAGACTATGAAAGCCGAAGGTGTTGAGCCTGATCTGAACATCCAAGGTATGGTTGCAAGGTATTACATCTTCGCAGGACATAAAGAGAAAGCAAAATTAGTGTTGAAGGAGATGGAGGGTGATATTAAGGAGAACCGCAATGCTTGCAAAGCTCTTCTTCCTTTATATGCAGCTCTAGGCAAAGCTGAAGATGTAGAGAGGATATGGAAGGCGTGTGAGGTTAATACCCAATTAGATGAGTGCTATGCTGCAATTGAAGCTTGGGGCCATCTAGGTCATGTACAGAATGCTGAGAAAGTCTTTGAGCACATGCTGAAGGTCTGGAAGAAGCCTTCTACTAAATATTATAATGTGATGTTAAAGGTATACGCAAACCACAAGCTTTTGTCAAAGGGAAAGGAATTGGCGAAGAGAATGTCAGATAGTGGGTGTAAGATTGGCCCGTTGACTTGGGATGCACTTGTGAAGCTCTACGTGGAGGCTGGGGAAGTGGATAAGGCTGACTCAATATTGCAGAAAGCATCGCAGCAGAACCCAAATAGGCCACTATACAGCTCATACGTAACTGTGTTGGACCAGTACGCAAAGCGAGGTGATGTCCACAATGCTGAAAAGACCTTTCACAGGTTGAGGCAGACAGGGTACACAGCAAGGATGAGCCAGTATCAGGCTTTGCTTCAGGCTTACATTAATGCCAAAGCTCCGGCGTACGGGTTTAGGGAGAGGATGAAAGCTGACAACATGTTTCCGAACAAGGCTGTAGCAGGACAACTAGCGGCAGTGGATGCATTTAGGAAGTCAACAATCTGGGATTTGCTTGATTGAAAGAAAATCAAGTTTGAAGTAATCAGGGCAGCTGGCCTTGATGTTGAAATGTGGGAACATCAATAATTCGTGTGGAATTGCTGATTTAAAACCTTTTGCAAGTGTTTCCTAAGCTAATATTTAGGGATTCTTGCATTTTCACTGGATACTCATGGCATTTGAGTTGTTTTATTAATGTCAGGTGGTCAGTTTTGATATTAAACTTTAGATGGCAATATTTCAACAGCAATTTCAAAAATCTCTGATTTGTTTCAATTCGAGTCATTAAATTGGGTAAGCTGATTTTCATTAAATATCCAATAGAGGTGATTTAGAGTGATAGCCAACAATTCAACTAGTTTCATGCACAGAAGGAAAAATAATGCTAGGCGAGCCCTCCTTGTCACCCTGGTCATCTACAAGTGCTTTAGCATATTAATCACGATTATTTGTGCAAAATTGCCTTAAAAAGATACATAAAAGAAACTATCATCTGGTAGGAGTTATTCAAGGCCAAGACGTGACAATGGTTAAACAAGTATCATCTTTTTTATTGACCAAAGAACAACAAAAATCACTTCAAAAAACTGAGACCAAAGGAGCAGCACATTGCCATGGATCATAACGTGATACCAACCAAAGAATATGGTACCAATGGAAAAGGTTGAATATTGATCAGAAATACATTAGCTGGGGACCATTTAACATATATATGAAGAAAAACTTGTCAGATGACCGCAACTCTAAGCAGAGAATGAAAATCTAATTGCCCCTTAAGCCTGGTTTTGGCAATAAAATTGACAGATTAATTAGATACATCCTTGATAGCCATTTCCTACAATGCCTTAAAGTATCTCTTCTACTGGAGTTCAAGAAGCTTATGCACGTGACTCTTAACAAACAACTGTGACCTGTGAAATCATTGTCTGCTGTTGTAGGTGATACAAGTAGAATTCGGTATCAGAGCTAGCTGAAACGGTTAGCTCAGAGTGATCCAGTTGGCTCCTCATAGCCCAAAGACCAAAGATAATCAGTTGCATAATTGCACGGAATGGAAGAAAATCAGGGCCAGAAAATGTTGGCTCCAAGTCCTCTGACCAGTCTCATTACCCTTAAATATCAAGATGCTCCAGGTTGATCTTGTTTGCTGCATTCTGAATCAAATCCTTCCTTACATCAACCTGGAAGACAAGAACAACAACAGGAAGAATTACAGGCAGGGAAGAGATCCATGAGACAAAAAAACTGTTTTCTTACCCGATTACCCATAAGAGAGGAAAACACGACGTTTGCTTCTGCTGCATCCTCCACTACTAGCTGCTTCAGTAACCTTTTCTCAGGATCTAATGTTGTTTCCCATAATTGTGCCGGCATCATCTCACCTAGGCCTATTTACATACAAAATGGCATTCTCAATTGTGTCACCAAATGTACATTACTATTATGCACTGGGAAACTTTCTTGTGTAAACATGCATCATGAAGGTGCTCAAATATGACAATTTTCTAAGGGCCTACACAATAACACATTAAGTGGAATCATGAAGTTCATACATCTTACCTTTAAACCTCTGGATGTTATACAAAGCATGTGCAGGAAGGGTGGTTTGGATATGTTTGAGTTCTGCATCATCATAGCAGTAGTACACATGTTTGCCACGTTCAAGCTGAATACACCAGAAGATTATGGTCGTGGCAAAACACAATCATTATTACACAACCAAATAAACACTGGAAGGGATACCTTATAGAGTGGGGGAACACCAACATAGATGCAACCTTCATCAAATAGGGCTTTCTGCAGGTATGTAACTTCCATCAATTTTGAAAGAACAAATTGTCATTTAAATTCAAGATTAACTGGAGCTGACAAGGTTTCCAAGGAATCAGGAATATCTCATTAAATACCTGGTATCTAAAGAAAAATGTCAGCAGAAGGGTACGGATATGAGCACCATCCACATCAGCATCTGTCAAAATGATTATTTTATGATATCGAAGGGCTTCCTTCTTAAAATCTTCACCCTGAGGGAATATATCATATCAAGATAATGAACTTCAAAATAGATCAAGGCAACAAAATAAAGAGCTCCAACCTTGACTCCAAGGCCAAGAGCAAGAATAAGATTCTGAATTTCTTCATTCTTGTACATAGCTGCTTCATCTCTCCGTTCAATGTTTAGAATCTTACCTCTCAAAGGTAAAATAGCCTGCATAGAAATCAAAATATTCAAAAGACAATAAATGGTAAAAGATGAATATGGGTTCACCAGTACCAGTATGAACGGAGTCAATGTTCTTTTATTATCATGCTTTCACAAAGTATGCACAAATCCAAGAAATTGGCTGTGCCTCAAAGTCAATGAATACCAGGGATGTGGCCATCCATTGAACTGGATGTTGGCCAATTTGATTGATTACTTGAAGATTTACATGATTAACAAAATCCCCTAATTCGGGATCTGGCTTCCTGTTCCACAATGCTCGGTCCCTGGCTGATTAGAGCCCATGGATTTGTTTGTCTTCGCCTGTTCAGTTTAAGGACAACTTACATAAACCCCAAATAGGCTGTTGTGTCTAGGGGTGAGCAAAAAAACTGAAAAACCGGTATACCAAACCATACCGGTTGAGAACCGTACCGAAAAACCGGTTCTCAAATTAAACCGGTACGGTTCCGGTTCTTAAATTTAACAAAACCGGAAAACCGGTTCCGGTTCCAGTTCTGCATTATCTAAAAAACCGGTGAACCGAAATCGTATTGGTTTAATCCTATATATACATATTCAATCAAAACCCTAACCCTAACCCTAATTGCTGTGCCGCCTTGCCCTCGTCTCGCCCCTGCACTTGCAGCAACGCGCCAATGCTGCTGCCGCCGCCTCGGCCTCGCCCTCGCCTCGACCTTGCGCTCGTAGCAACGCGCCAACGCCGCCGCTTCAACCTCGGCCTCGCCTCGCCCCTGCGCTCGCAGCAACAGGCCGACGCCGCCGCCTCGGCCTCGCCCTCGCCTCATCCCTGCGCTCGCAGCAACACGCCGATGCCGCCTCGGCGTCGCCCTCGCCTCGTCTCTGCGCTCGCAGCAACGCGCCGACGCTGCCTCGGCCTCGCCCTCGCCCTCGCCTCGTCCCCGCGCTCGCAGCAACGCGCCGACGCTGCCTCGGCCTCGCCCTCGCCCTCGCCTCGTCCCCGCGCTCGCAGCAACGCGCCGACGCCGCCTCAGCCTCACCCTCGCCCTCGAGCTCGCAGCGACGCCGCCTCGCCTTCGCGCTTGCCCCCGCGCTCGCAGCGACGCCGCCTCGCCCTTGCCCTCGCCGGTCGTCGCGACGCCGGAGCTCCGGTATACCGGTTTTAGAACCAGTTTAGAACCGGAACCGAAAAACCGGTTCTTTACTTAAACCGGTACGGTTCCGAGTCTCAATTTTTTGATAACCAAAATTCGGTTCCGGTTTTAAAATGAGCAAAACCGGTACGGTTAACCGATTTTGCTCACCCCTAGTTGTGTTCGAAGAAATCCAGAGATGCTAATAAACACCATCAATATAATGCATTCTTTGTGATCAATGATCACCAGATAATCCTAATCACAAAATGATGCTGCATGATCATGATCCTACCAATACAGGGGAGGGTTCAGTTCAGTTTATCTGAATCTTTGCTCAATGTACTTCAGACTTTACACTAGCCTGCTTGGCAATTGTGTTTCACATCGTCCAATCCACAGAGTATCAATCACCATGCACAAATGAGAAAAACTCTAATATTTATCTTTCATTTGAAAATAAAGGTCTTGTATTTCAATTTCTATGTGGTTTTGTCTCCACCCTCCACTATAATTCCTTATGGTGCATGTTGATAGAGGATATATTTCATCATGCATGATTCTTATTAAAAAAATTTATATGTCCAACCAATTTACCAACAGAAAAAGAGCAAAATCATGAAAAGCCTGTTTAGTTTGGGATCATCACAATTCTGTAGTTGAGATTTTGGAACTATAATGAACTAGAAGGCACTATTACAAAATACAAATATCGTATTTACTAGTTGCGAATCAAACAGGCACAAATTTTTTACCTGAAACCTCCTATCACGACCTTGCTTTGCACTACCACCAGCTGAATCACCTTCTACAATAAAGATTTCTGCAATTTTTTGGGAAATTTAAGTTTAAAAATTTGAAATCTTAAACAAGCACGATGTTCTTTTAATGACAAAACATAATAGACCTTTATTGTATAGAAGAACAAGGAAAATATGAGAAATAATTTAAAACTTCTAGAGTCTGTTGCTAAGATAAATTAGCAAGCTCTATCACATTTGAATGGAAACTAGTAAATCCCTTATTCCAACTAAAGGCTTAAACCCAGTTAACTTCAGATCCAGATAGTTGTTTTCCAATGTACAAATTAAGAAGGTGTAAATTGATAGACACAAAAGGAATAACTGTCCATAAATCTTTTCTAAGGAAAATGATATATAAGCTACAATGCAAAGAACTTTGAAGCAGAACAAGCCACAAAACATATAAACATAGGCCCAAGAACAAATGCAGTGCAAGCCATTGAGATTCTGTAGTACTTGACAAGTATATTAATCATAGCAACAAAATGGTGGACACAGCAACTCCTACCACACTCTTCAGGATAGGCAGATGAACAATCAGCTAACTTCCCAGGAAGTGAAGAAGATTTAAGGACACTTTTTGTTCGGACCAATTCTCTGGCTCTCTTGGCCGCCATCGCAGCCTATACAAAGCACAAATGCCTATCACTACTGGATATCGGTTGAGCATTATAAAAAGAAAGAACAAATAATGTTGTATCTGTGACCAACTTGTTCTAGTAAAAACATAGATTACAGATATCAGCATAGTCTACTGAAACTTGTCAAGCATAAAGATGACCGGTTACAAAGCAAGATTAAATCCAAGCATCCAGCACAAGCATATGAGACAGTGACAGTTGAAGCCATAATTGCTAAAAAACCTAAGAGTAACTTGCCAAAGCAATGATGCTAAGATTGTGTAAATTAAGAATAAAACAGCCAGACCTTCAGAGCATTAAGAGATTTAGACAGGATTAAGTCCATAATATCTGGATGCAGCTCCAAATATTCAGTAAGGTGCTCTTGAACACACTGTTCAACAACTCTTCTCACCTCAGGATTACCCAATCTCGTCTGATTCACAGAAAAACAAATTACAAAAAAACTTAAAGAAGTGAGAGAATTTACTTCTCTTCGATAAAAATTCAAGTTTGATTAATGCAGAATCTATCAAATAGATAAGAACAAGTCAATGGCACCTTTGTTTGTCCTTCAAATTCTGGATGTGGAACTTTGACTGAAATAATACATGTTAAACCTTCCCTTACATGCTCACCACTTAGATTTATGTCCTCCTGAGGGAAAAAAAAGTTTCATCCCAAGGAAACAAAATTACAATTTGTAATAGACACACAGATTTCCTGAATAGAACATCTCTCTTCCAGTTGATTGTATCCTTTCACTGTTTACTATGAGATCAAAAAGAAAATTATGACTATTGGGTTATCAGACTTGAAGCTGACTGCACCATATTATACGTGTCACATAGGAAAGCATTAATCAATTTCTCCAGCACCCAAAACCCACAAAAGAATAAATAAAGACTTGTTTGTGTCCATGAATCGCATTTTGGAGTTCAAAGAACTCAATCCATAGGATTTCACAGGATGGGCAAATGGCAATAGCTAGCATAGTGTAGCTAGCATGGTATAGATTAAGATAGCTCTCATATTACAAAGGAAATGCATAATGGTTGCAACCATCAATTATCCAGCATATAAGTTTATTTTCTAAAAATATATAATACTGTAGAGGTAAACAGAGCAAATTATGAACATATCAGAATTCATGGGTTCCACCATCAAACCCCCTTTTAAGATTGCCAAAATATTATGGGGTATTTGCAAACCATATAACAAATACATGCAATAATCTTTAAATCTGAAGAAATTTAGAATCATACCATATATGACATTGTCCAACTGGATGTTCAGAATGAACATGCTATTGCTGTTAAAATTTCTTGGGTTTGTAGATGAGTTTTTAGAATTTCTCTATGATGAAGAAAGAAAGAGCGAACTTTATCATGAGAGAAACAAATTCATACAAACCTTAGCTCTCAGTCTTTATATAGAGAAGAGAGTTCTACTCTAACTCGATCTTTACTCATGATCCGTTTTACATCAAATTTGCTTTTTTATTCAGGGGTGAATTCTGAGCGAATTTTGGACTTCTTAATTGGGCTCAGATTTCCCAAATATTGGGTGATACTTTAATGTGCAATTATATTTGTCAAACTTAAAATCCTATATAAGTATTTCTGAATCCTAATTTCAGTTCTTTCAATACCCCGTTCAAGCTTATATATAAATATCAAACATGCCCAAATTAAAGATGATCTTTATCATGCAATCTCTTATCAATGTTTTGGTTAATACATTAGCTAGTTATTCTTTTGTTGGTGTATACTTTAGTTCAACATGTTTCTCCAATACCTTCTCCCTAACAAAATAAAAGTTAAATTCAATGTGTTTTGTCCTTCATAAAACATAGGATTGTTGAAAATATATAATGTTGACTAATTATCACGGTACACTAGGTTAGCTCCTCTATTCAATATCCAAGTTCTTTCATAAATGATTGAAGCCAAAAACTTCACATACTTCTAATACCTATACTTTATATTTTGTCTTTACACTAAATCTTGCAACTACTCATTATTTCTTTTCCCAAAAACATATACAGAAACCTAGGATTGATTTTTTGTTAAATGTAGAACTAGTCCAATTTCAATCTGTATAAAATTTTACATCTATCTTTTCATGTTTTCTGTAACACAACCCTAAGTATGGACTTTCTTTTAGATATCTCAGAATCTTATACACTGCCTCTATATATATTTTTTTTGGGACTTGCAAAATTGACTTACAATGTTTATAACAAAAATAATGTCAAGTTTAGTAATGGTCAAATAAATCAATTTGATAATTATTCCTATGTATTGTTTTGAATTCTCAATATCGGTTCCTGCATCAGGATATAATTTTGTATTTAGATCTATGTTTGTACTTGTATTTTTTTCCTTCCAATAAGCTTGTCTTAGTAAATACAATATATACTTTTTCTGTGACAACACTAATTTTCTAAATGAATGAGTCACTTCTATTCTAAGAAAATAGTAAAACTTACTAAAATTCTTTATCTCAAGTTATACCATCAACAACTCCTTAAACTCCTTGATCCCTTGTATTATTTTTCATGACAATAATATCACCTACATATCCTAGAAGTATAATCTTCACCTCTCTTCTCTCTTTAATGAAAACTAAATAATTTAATTGTTTTGTGAAATTCATAACTTGTTAGTATTGTGTTGAACATACAAACTAAACTTTGGGTGACTGCTTCAATTTATATAAGGATCTCTTCAATTTACACACTAAGTATTATCTATTTACATAAATAAAGCTTGGTGGTGTATCATATATACTTCTTTCAAATCCCTTTGGCAAATGCATTTTTTATATCCATCAGCGTTAATAGTCCAATTTATAGTTATAACCAAGGTTTACCGTTTCGGTTTCGGTTTCGGTTTCGGGACCCAGCGAAACCGATACGTTTCGGCCGTTTCGGCCGTTTCGGTTTCAGTTTCGGTTTCGGCCGAAAGATTTTTTAAAATTATTAATTGGATGTTGACCAGAGTTTGACTATATTTTGACTGTACTTTGACTTTAAATTAAAAATATGATAAAATATTAAAAAAAATTTGGAAAAATTTGAAAAATTAGGAATGAATTTATACTTAATATTACCATAATATTAAATATTATTTTAGTTAATTAATATTAATTTTGATAGTTAGTCACTGATATTGTCTACTTTTAATATATATTAGTATATTAAAAAAAATATAAGAAATAACATGAATATGATTAAAAGTTAAAATTAGCATAAGCACATTTAACTTTTCATTAAAATATACTTCACACATACATAATTTTATAAATTTTAAGATAATACAACTAATCATCATAATCATCATCAGTTGAGTTTGGAACATCTGGGTGTGGAACTACAAATTCAGTACCTGGATAATCCGGACGAGCATTTGTAGACATATGAGCCAGAACAACAAGTTCTGTGCGATCTCGTGGCAGCGGTTCTGAAGTATAATCATATATCGAATGTCTAAAATGAAAATCATATTTTGACTAAAATTTAACTTTATTTTAATTATTTTTTAACTTCAAATTAAAAAATTATAATATGTTTAAAAATTTCAAAAAAATAATGAATAATTACGTAAAAAAATATTATGTACGTAAACAGTATCTGACAGAAATCGATACTGACGCCGAAATCAAATTGGCGATAGTGTTGGCCTCAGTGTAAAGCCGGCTTTATCTTGCGGAAGTACGGGTAAGGTCGGTGAGGGCGCAAGATAGGCGATAGAGTGCCGACAAACCAGCG
The DNA here is from genome assembly GCA_005019695.1 of Trichopus zeylanicus subsp. travancoricus. Taxonomy (NCBI): domain Eukaryota; kingdom Viridiplantae; phylum Streptophyta; class Magnoliopsida; order Dioscoreales; family Dioscoreaceae; genus Trichopus; species Trichopus zeylanicus. The sequence continues at coordinate 192,244 of RXID01014222.1, forward strand.
AGTGCGCATGACCCTTGGGCTCGGACACGAAACCAGCGCGAGTTCCTCTCCCCGCCCCCTCCCCCTCCCCTCCCCCCCCCCCCCCCCGCGGCGGCGCGAGCCCGGCGAGCTCCCGCCCGCCCGGCCTCGAGCCCGACGAGCTCCCGCTCCCGCGCGCTCGTCAGCACGCGTTCCCGCCCGCGCTCGGTGAAGATGAACAGTAACTATGAACAGTAAACCCTAACCGAAACGAAAAATTAGGTTTCGGTTCGGGACCGGCCGAAACCGCGAACCATGGTTATAACTAGAGATAACTTTTATTGAGTTAATTTTACCGCAAATGAGAAAATATTAAAATAATCTATACTATAAGGTTAGGTAAGACCTTTTACCACAAGTCATGTTTTGTACATATCTATGCTTTCATTGGGTTTGTACTTCATTGTGCATATCCACTTGCATTCTGCAGGTTTTTTGTCAATTGATAAAAAGACCTTTCTAATTTCATTATAGTATAGTGTCTTCATTTCAGTCCTATAATTTGTTTTCATCTTGAATTTTTTAGTGCCTCTATTACTGTCTTTAGTGGAGATATGGTTAAAATAACTACAATAAAGTATTTAAAATTTAGGAAAATTTTTCATATGAAACAAATTGGTCTATGGGATATTTTATACACTTTTTTTCTCAAAATTATACGTAATTCACAATTTGTTTAGCAAGTATAAGCTCTCATCAAGTTGTTCTTACTTTGTTGTTTATTTTAGACCCTCTTAAATAGTGACTAGTGAATTTATCTCTAAATTTGTACTCTCTTTTTAAATTATGGTGCAAACAATACCAAATCTCCTTTTTTTGTGTTATTATGAATTAGTCATTGACAAATATGTGTAATATTAGTTTAATTTCATAGGTAAGTTCATTGTTAACTAAAGTGTAACTCTCATGATTTTTACTAAAATAAGGAATATATTGAAATAAAGTAACATCCATGAAGATACACAGTTTATATTTTATGGGATTATTTTTTACTTTTTATGAATTTTACAATATCCCAAGAATATATATTTTATGACTTTTGGTTGTAACTTATTCTCATAAATATTGTGATATTGTACAAAACATACACAACTAAAGATTTTAGATCGAACATGAAAGGTTTTATTTTCAAGTGATAATATCTAAAATGGGCTTTTATCTTAAAAGAAGGGTAATGTTATTATATTCATTAAAACGCGTGCTATCTGAACAACATTCTCCCAAAATTTATGAGGCATATTTTGTTAAAATATGATAACTCGAATCACCTCCAATAAATGTTTATTCTTTTTCTCAATCTCATCATTCTGTTGTTACGTGACTAGACATAGTGCTTGAAAAAATATTTCATTGTCTCTAAGATAATGCCGAAATTCTTTAGACAAATATTCTATCTCATTATCAACTCTAACAATTTTTATTGTGATACTAAATTGGTTTTCATTTTCTTTGTGATATAGTTTAAATGTTCGGCTAACAATCAACAATGAAATTAACAAAATATTTGTATCCATCTAGCGATGCAAACTTAGACGTATCACATCATTGTAGATTAAATAAAAAGATTGCAATTTTCTTTTATTAATTCTTGAATAAAAAGTATTATTGTGACATTTAACAAATTCACAAATTTCATATGAAAGCTTATGTGAAGGTTTACAACTAAAAAACATAATATTTAATCTAAAAAAAGATAAGTGTTCTTATTTGTAATGTCATAAGAATAAATGTTCCTTTTTTACTTAAGTAAGCTTTAGCTGTTTAACATCAAGATCAAGAAGGTATTACGATATTTAATCTCTCCACCAATTATCATATTCGTGTAAAGATTTTGAAACACAATGAGTAGAATAAAAAATTATACAATACTTCAAACCTTTTGCCAGTTGACTTGTTGATAATAAGTTGCAAGAAAAGTGATTAACAAAAAGCGTTGAAAAGAGATTTAATGATTCAACTTAAATTCTCTTTCTTTCACCAAGGTTTTTCACTATTAACCAAAAGAATATATTTGGCTTTTGGTGTAATGGATAAAGAGATGAAGAAATTGGAATTAACAGACATAATGATCCATGGAGATGTTGACTTGTATCCTGAGTTGGTTGTAACTGACAATACTATTTTAATATCCATTACCTAATCATAGTCTTCTTTCCTAAATTCCAAGTGAACTAACTTCGGAGGATACACAAGTTTTGAGCTATTTACCTTCTCTTGGTACTCTTGATGTGGTCTTATGACTTATGAAATGTGTGTTGTGGATAGTTTTCTTTGCAAAACCTAAACCATGTTCACTGTGTGATTGATTCTTCCACGGTGCAATGAAATTTGAATTTGCCTCTTTCTTTTCCTCTGTTTGAATAGCCTCTTGTTGTATTATGTTTACCTCTCCCAAAACTTACATTACTTTCAGTCAATGTACCTACTTCAATATTGGGGGTTTGACCTATAGATTGTATACTTACACATTGCAATCTTACATACATATTACTTATTGAGAGTATTTTTTCTTTTGACATAAACTAATTTTTAACTTATTTATATTTTTTGTCTAGAGTAGACATAAATAGTATTACTCTAAACTCTTATATGTATTAGTTATGTCTTTCAATGCTAGACATGGAAAGTTGGTACACATCTAGTTCATTCCAAATGTTTTTCATTTGGACAAAACATTCTTCCATAGGTTTTCTAGCTTGTCTAGTTCTGACTATCCTCTTTATTATTTCAAAGCTAAGTAGAATTTTCTGACTTCTTAGATATGTTTGGTCATATCACAATCCATCACATTTGTACTTATTACTGTCTCTATATTATTCCAAAGTAAGGTCATAACTTGATCTATCTTCTCTAAACAATCTTGAGTCAATTTTCTATTAGTTTCTCATATGATTTTTCTTTATTGTACAATATCTTTCCTCTTACTCTCAAAAATATTTGCACGACTTTAGCCCGCTAGAAATAGTTTCTAAATCTAATTAATCGGATTAATGTCATCTCTATAACCATCTCCAGGAGTAACATATTCCTTATTCTCTTGTTATATCATGGTTCCTGGAGGCTAGGGTTTTTCTTTGTGTTGGTGGCGATTAAAGTTTCTTCTTTGTGGTGATGGATACAGTTTTTCTAAATCTTTGATATCATATTAAAGTTTCTAGGATTTGTGGATGAGTGTGTGGAGTTTCTCTGTGATAAAGAAAAGATGAAAGAAATCTCTATTATAAGAGAAAACCTAATTCATATAAACCCTTGTTTTCAGCCTTTATATAGAGGAAAAAGTCCTACTCTAACTCGAGCTTTACTCATAACCCGTTTTATATCAAGTTTGCTTTCTACTCCGAGTTGAACTCCGAGTGAACTTTAGACTTCTTAACTAGGCTATGACAAATATAGATTTTTCAAGAATCAGAAGGTACTTTAATATGAAACTATATTTGTCAAGACTTAAATCTTATATGGATATTTCTGAGCTATAATTTTAGTTCTTTCAACAATTGTTAGAGTGTTATGATGAGATATCTGATTGGCATTCTATATTTAAAGCAACATGGAGTAATATCAACTTGTCCAATTGTTAGCAAAAGAAGGGTGTTTCAAAGGTAAGGCACAAGCCAAAGCCTTAGGATAGTTGTCCAGAAACTTTGATATGAACATGAAACTTATATAATACTGAGCCACATAAACTTGCAACTAAACTATAAAGAACAATTCCTCCAAAACGTACATAACAGCACACAAGATTTGTCTTTCTAATATAACCATAATACTACTTGTTAATACAAAACTTGTTAGAAACCATTGGCAAGCAATCATAACAAGGACAAAGTAATTAATCAATGCACAACAATGAATGTTAATAATCCATGGCATACAGATCAAATGACCAGCCATGTAACAAAAATGACTAGGAATCACCTTAATAACCTTGGACTTCTTTCCCAGGTTATTGATGGTTCTTGTCAATGATGCCTTCATCCCATCTATATGAGTACCACCATCAATTGTACGAATGCTATTGGCATATCCCAAAATTGTATCCGTATAAGCATCTGCGCACCTGTCAGAAACCACAGTAGGATGCTAAAATTTAAGATCCAAATTTGAAGAACAAATATTCCGCAGATCAATATAAGAGGATGAATGAGTTAAACACAGAATGGACGGTAGACAAAATGAGATTTAATCAAGAATGAGAAGAGCATAAAATTGTTGATGCCTGTGCAATATTTATCATGCAAAAGCAAAACGATAATTGAAGATAAGAGAAACCTCTGTTATGCTAGTTTAGATTTAGAAGAGAAGAAAAAACAAACCACTGCAGAGAAATATCAACAGCAACTCCGTCAGCTTCTTTTCTGAAAGCTACTATGTCATGAAGTGGTTTCTAGAGGAAAAAAAGGAAAAACAGAGACTTAATGTTTTGTTAACAATCACATATTGTAAACAAGATTTGACAAATTCTATACACAATTTCTTGAGAATATGGCATAAAGAGATTCTGCCTTCTGCATTCTAGAATTTATACTGAAGGACAACAAGATCAATAGCTAACAACATCCAATAAATAACAACCATATAACTGGAACAAAGAAAAGCAACATATAAATTAAAGAATTACAACAATGAGCAAATCTGAAAAAATGCATGGTATGAATATGCAGCAGAGGCATCTTAAGAGCATACTCTCTATTTAAAGGGGAATTACATTCTGAATTAGACACTGATCTTATTGCAATCCAATTTGTGCTTTTTCCTCTGGTCTTCAGCCTTTCTAAATCCTAATTAGAAGTTTGACTTGATAGGATGTTATAGCTCAGATTAGTGAATCAAATCATTCATTTGACAATAAACTACTACAGCATAATTTTTTTGGTGGAAATAGAAGGATATAGTTCAAGCATAGTTCAGACTCCATGCAACTATGCACTAGCAGATAAAGAAATTACTGGATCATGGCATCAACATGAAACAATAAAACCACACCTTATCAGTGTTTAACCATTTCACATATTCAAATAATCCACCAGCATAGCAATGTTCATCATATTGTTCTTTCGCATCTCCTTCCTTCTTCAGAGAAATAGTAAGCTGAAAGAATAATAATTAATTAGATATTTCAGTGCTTTTACAGACAATCGATGAACATATTAAAGGAAATTTAAGGTAACACTGCAGGAAAAAAAAAAAAGAAAAGAAAAGAGAAGCATTTAGAATGCAATAGAACTGAGATGCTGAATGTTTGCATAAATACACATGACGAAAAAAGAAATTTAACCAAACAAATTTTTATAAACAGTCCACTAAATCTATTAAGAGCCTTAAGGCCAACCTCAGATGTCTTATTCAGCAGACAGAGAGTAATTAAACATCATTTTGTTGATGAAATCAAAATGTATCAACTTGCTCCAAATCACAAGAAAGAACCTCAAACAATCAAATCAGTTATCAGCTTAAATCAGCTTAAACCAGAAAGAGGAGTTCCATCACAGAATATGCTTTCACACAGCGTCATACCTAGCATGCTTCCATCATAAATGAAGCTAAACAGAGTTTCCAATTGATTGCCTGTGCTTTAATAGGGAATTATTGGTTCCTAATCATATTTTTTCTTAGCTGGTACAATTCTTGTCTTCTTACTCCATAGATTCCAATTCAATTCTAACAAATTCTAAAGTCATACTCCCATTTCTGATATAGACCCATTCAAAACGAAATCTTATTTTGCATAACATGCTTGATAATAATAATATCAGTGTTTAACACAAAAGCATTTAAAACAGGAAAAATAAGTTCTTCAAATTCAGCATATTATTGCATCCAAAACAGATTATACATGCTTGGCAAGGATACAATAATTTAGGTCATCATCTAGTACTTAAACTGCTAGATATCATTTCATTTTAGCAAGTAAAATATGCCATAATGACAGTCCTTATGTTAGTGAAGTTATCAAGCCACATTTTGGAAAGAAAACTTGTCAGAAATCTCCATTGACAATTATACAATGTTAAAAAGAATTATTGCATATTATTGCATCCAAAACAGACAATACATGCTTGGCTAGTATACAATAATTTATGTCACCACCTAAAACTTAAATGATAGAAAACATTTCATTTGAGCATTTAAAACATGCCATGAGGCAGTCCTTAGTGAAGTTATCAAACCCATTTTAGAAAAAAGACTAATCGGAATGCCTCCATTTGCAATTAGACTGTGTTAAAAAGAATTATACAATTATATTTGTTCAGACTTGTTCTTGGAGTACTTCCACAAACACTTACTGTGATCCGCAAACTTCTATAACAATAGCCACTAAGTCATAAGTCTCCCTACTTTTATCTTTGAGAAAAAAATATATGACTCTTTGATGTAAGACTCCAAATTCACACATAGTAATCTTCTAGACTATTTTCCTGTCAATCAAAGGCTTCCGTTTAGCAGCATGAGAGATCTCCTTTGAACCTTAAACTGCACAAATCCATACTGAGATTCCATATTCGTTGCCTACCAAACTTCTACATCACATTGCATATTTAACCAAATGTAATATGATTTAGTTTCAACAAAGTTCACAGTGTTGCCTTAAGGCTCTCAATTCAAACAGGAATCAGATTATTTCTTTTTAAAAAAATGAAGTGCAACTAGTAGGATTTCCACAAGAATCCTATCGTATCAGATACGTTGTTCAACTATTCACATTTATCAAAGTACCTAGAACCTAAAAAATAGCAGTCTGAGATCATTGCACTTAACAAGAGTTCAACAGTTAGATGGATAATCTATATCTGTCTACTCTAACAAATTTGGTGAATATAGAAATGCAGGACAATCACATAGTAAAACGGAAATAGTGCAAAGTACCCCAGGATTCAAGAACGCAAGCTCCCGGATTCGTCCAGCAATCGTGTTGAAGTCAAATGAAATGGAAGTGGTGAATACTGCATTAAGTACAGAACATTATGACAAATTTTACATGTAACTGCCACCCATGGAAACCACTAACCTTCATGACAGGACTAATGCGCAAAAACTAGGAAGGAAACATACCTTCTTTATCAGGCCAAAATCGGATGCATGTCCCTTGTCGGGAGCTCAACTCAGCCGGCAACACCTGGCATGTCAAAGTTGTCACAGGCTTCCCACGAGAATAGCTTTGTTGATACTCCTTTCCATCTCGCCACACAATGACATCCAATGTCTGCTCAGCATGGCATATATTTAAATGAGCTACATCAGGCAAAAGATTGACATTTTTGGTCTCTTTATAAGAAAATTTTAAAAAAAAACTTCCATGAAAAACAGAGTCATTCCTGTCCATCTACACATTCAAACCAAGCAGTCCTCTCAAGTGTTTGAACTTATGTTCATGAAGGATCTAACTTGCAGTTAACCCTATCCACTAGTTAACTACTTCCAGAAGCTTTCAATCATGTCCAAAAATGCATTGAACACACATATACATTAAGCCACAAGAAATCCATATACTTCCTAATGCATCCAACTGGAGTTTGAACCCTTATCCAAAAATATGATGAGATGCTTTAAACACTTAAAAGTAAGAATTAGACAAAGCAAACTTCAGAAGTCAGAATGCAGAGGTGGGTTTCATTTACAAAACAAAACTAACAAAGTCAATAACTAAGAATAATGTCTGAAAGGCAAACAGATATGATACAAAGAACAGTAAAGGTTATAAAAGAACAGAATATACCTCAGACAAAGCATTAACAACAGATAAGCCAACACCATGCAGACCTCCAGAAACACTATAGCCACTGTTTGAACCACCAAACTTTCCTCCTGCATGCAAGACCTAGAAAACCCTTGCAGTTAGCACTATCTATTGATTGTAAAACCAGCATCTCCGCTGGTTAATTTCGTAAACAAATACAAAAATAAATCAATGAAACAAATAGAGATTGATGAAAATAATCAAGAGTATTATTATTATTTCTTTGCCTCTAATTGATTCAATTGCACAAAAATATTAGTCAGTAATAATCTGCATTAAAAACATTTCACGTTAAAGTTGAAATTTCTGAATAAATAGACTTCCACAAATCAAGTTTTAGAGAAAAACACGTGCCATATCTGGCTCTTTTTATCCAAGTAAACAAGACAGTGAATACAGTACCGTTAATACAGTCTCCAAAGACGATTTCTTTGTAACTGGATGTAAATCTACAGGAATCTGTGAGAATAGAACATATCAGATGGATTGCAAGCCAGAAATGTCAAATAACAAGAAATATGAGCATCAGCAATTCAGCATATTAAAAGGGTGAATTTACAAAAGGTAGCTAGGTGAACAGTCATTGCATTATTGAAAATCTGTTCCATTACATTGAAAAGATGGTTATTTTTCTCTTTGACATGTCCATATCATATTCTAAAACAAACTGTATATTTTTTTTTGTATTCCTTACATTTTTCTTGTGATTGAGTTGTGTTACAACTTTATAATTCCACAGTCGGTTAGTTTCAAAAGTGCCAATTTACTCTTGGTTTTGTTATTCAAAGGAAGTTGAAGAAAAGCCCTTACCCCTCGTCCATTGTCAGTGATACAGACAGAATCATCCTCCAACAAAACTACATCAATCCTCGAGGCAAAGCCTGCTTGGGCTTCATCAACTGCATTGTCCAATATTTCATACACCTATATGCATTCCCATCAACTACAAAAGTAAGAACAAAACACAAGAGACAAAGATGATATTATTATGTTCCATAGCAACCATTGACCATCAAGGAGATACCAGATGATGCAAACCACGGGGCCCTGTGCTTCCAATGTACATCCCAGGTCTTTTTCTTACGGGATCTAACCCTTCCAATACCTAAGGATCAGTAGATGGCATTACATGATAGAAAGAAATTAGGGGACAAGCAGCAAACCATATAAACAAAATTTAAAAACAAAATAATGGTGGATATACCGTCTCAAAAAAATTCATTAACATCCAGAAAAAGTAGAAACTTTCAGTTATTGTATTGGGCTCCTACGAGCTAAAGTAATTCAGAAAGCTGCCTTCTAATTGTTAGACATGTTGAGGAACTAGTTGCTATAATCATTTGGAACTTGTCAGATGCATGAGTTTTTCATTTTGTCGGCAGAAATAAGATACTGCAGATCAAAATGTTCAAGTTGCAAAACCAAATATCAGACCTTCGTAGGTAATTAAAATTTCAAGCGCATAGCAATGTCTATCTCTCTGAGACTAGTGCTTTTGCAAGACACTAATGACGCCATCTGGGCCCATTGTTCTCCAATTTTTCCAACAAACTGTGTAGTCTTACTTCCTAATTTTTCAAAAGAAAGCAAACTCGTGCTCTTGCATGACTCTATCAATGCTCTCCAACAGCCGCAAAACGAGAGCAACCCCATTGTGCCCCAATTTTTCCAACAAACTAAACGCACAAGTGGAAAATCCACCACAGCATAAAAAAACTCAATTTTCAATCAACCAACGCGACTAACAAAAGCCAAAACAATCAACAGTGCCAAAAAAGTTTTTTTTTTCTCTCCAAAAACGGAAAATCCACCTGAATCTGCTCGGGACCATAACTCTCAGAGATCGTTTTCTCCTTTAGAGCCTCAGCGGCCAACCCCGATGACACGAAAGCCCTCGCACCACCAACCCCACTCCTCAAACAACCGCAGCCTCCCAAAACCCTGCTAAAAACTCCATCAAAATCACGACTTTCTAGCAGAAACCTAAACTAAAACTCCAAAATTCAAAGCATAACAAGAAAAAAATTGTAACGAAAAAACCTAGGCCCGAAGAGGAGGCGGGAGCGTAGACGAGGCGCGAAGGCAAGAGAGTGGGGGCGAGAGTGGAGGAGAGGGATTGAGGAGAGAGAGGAGAAGAGGCGGCGAGCGAGGAAGCCGAGCTGGAGAGGAGGCAGAGGCGCGGCTCGGAGGAGCGCCATGGTTTGCTTGAGGAATGGTTTGAAATGCTTGGGAATAGGTGGGAAGGCGAAGGGAAAAGCGGATTTAAAACCCTAACTTAGGGTTCTAGCGGATGATGTTGGTGAATTGCATGTAGCTCCTTGACATTTCGCAAAATGATATATTTTAAAAAATATTGAAAAATTTATATAACTTCTTAAAATATTAACACATTATATATTTTATTTTAAATTAAAAAACTAAATATAATTTTATATTTGTTTTTCAAATTAACAATTTTATTATTTATATTAAAAAAATTATTGTGTATGAATTTATTGTTAGAATAAAAATTATTTAAAAGTATATAATTCGATGTCGTTTAAATTAAAGTTAAAAAATAAAAATGACTGATTAAATATTACATAATAGAGAATATGAGAAAAATCCAACCTAAATTTAGTTCATATTAGACTCTAAATGCGGTTTAAATTGAGTTTTAGTTTTGATTCCAATTGGACCCTAAATAAGTTTAATTAAATTTGAACCAAAATTATCATTTTACATTTTAAATTAAAATTTAATCTTAGATAATTGAACTTTTCAATTGGATGAGAGATAATATGCAATAATAGTTGAATCACCAAAGCCACTTTTAATTATATCAAGAGTATTTTTGTTTTTCCATTTTAACCTAAACGACTATAAATATTATATTTTCTAAATTTTTTTTATTTTAATGATTAATTTGTACCCAATTTATTTTTTTACAATATCTCAAATAATTCAAAGAAAAAATGTGATTTTTTTATTTAGTAAAATAATATGTAATTTAATAAAATGTCAAATAATTATATATAATATGTTAAATTTAGAAAAAAATATATCATTTGACAATATCTCAAGAGTTATGTAATTTTTTTAGCCGTGATATATTAAAATATTTTTTATTTTTCTTCGGTGAAAACATTCGAGGTTTTTTTTTATTGTGAGCGACATTTTGGTTTGTACATAAATCTGATAACAAATAAATAATTACGTATGTTTGCATTTAAAATTTATTTATTCCGATAATTCGTTTTAGTAACATTTGATATATTTTTTTTCCCAAAGGCATATTAATGTATAAAAGCACTTGTACAATCCTCTATTGTACCAAAAAGACTTGCTATTTCTGAAAAATCGTTTCTAACATATACGATATATAAACCAACAAAACCATTAAAATTTATTTTATATAAATATATTTTTTTCACATTTGCTCATAATTTAAGGATCACATACCATATTTATCTAAATATTATCACGATGTTTTGGCTAAATAATACTTAATTTTTTTAAGAGTCAGACAAAAATGATTTGTCATATATCAATAGTTGATGAACCACAATATAATTATGTATTTGAAATAAATTGTAAAAAAATATTTTGAGATCGAAGTAAATACCAACGGCAAGGTACAAAATTTCTTATAATATTATATTGGTTAAAATTTTTTAAATACCTATTAATAAATATAATTCTACAATAATGATTAGTATTAAATATTAAATAAAAAACGTTAAAAATCACGTATGATAAAATAGTTTTACGTGCAAAGAATATCGAGAATATGTATTTATTAAAAATTAAACTAAACGCATCTAAAGCACTTTTAGAATTCTTCGTATTTTCACTGATGTTATATCATCTAATTTTTTATTTTATCAAAAAATATTATCTATTTTTGGGCAACAAGAAAAATTTCTCCAAAAACAAAATCCAATACAAAAGAGCCAATTCTGAATTCTAAACTCCACAAGCAATCCGAACCGTCCAAATGCCTTGTATAAAATCCATCACCAGATCCAACGGCTTAAACCCACCCGACTCCCAGTTCTCCCTTCTCCCTCTGCAAACAGAACGAGAGAGAGAGAGAGAGAGAGAGAGAGAGAGAGAGAGATCCAGAAGAAAATGGCGGCCGCCGCGCTGAGATTGGCGATCCTCCGGCACATCCGAATTCCGGCGAGATCTCTCCACTGTCCGTCGCCGGCTTTTCCGGCCTCGCGGCTCGCCGCGATCCGGTCAATGTCCGGCCACGGCGACGACCACCCGGATCGCGCCGAGGTGGTGGATCGGGTCCTCGACGTGGTGAAGAGCTTCCCCAAAGTCGACCCTTCCAAGGTTTATCCTCTCAAACCCTAGAACTGACCCTAATCCGCTCGAGTGCGGTGTTTGATTGTCATGGATTGGTGGATTTGGGGTTTTAGGTGACGCCGGAGGTGCACTTCCAGAAGGATCTGGGGCTGGATAGCTTGGACGTGGTGGAGATCGTGATGGCGCTGGAGGAGGAGTTCAAGCTCGAGATCCCTGACAAGGAGGCCGATAAGATTGATTCCTGCCCGCTTGCGATTGAGTACATCGCCAACCACCCCATGGCAGCCTAGATAAGGGTTCCTTCGTTTCCCTTCTTCTTCTTCTTCTTCTTCTTCTTCTTCTCCTTTCTGTTTTTTCTGTGCAAAAGGCATCTAAAAAAATTGGAACTTTGCTGCGTTCTGTCTTAGAAGTTGGTTGTAGATCTTCTCTGCGTTCCTTTCTGTGTTTTGGAGGAATAAAACGCATGGAAACCTTGTTTTGTTATCCGTATTCGGAGAAGAAATGCTAATTTTGTGATGATATTACTCCCATGATGCTGACTGATGCTTTTGGTTTGTGAAAGCATATTGTGACTATGTTTGTTTTTGATACGGATGAATTAGGGGAGCTTCGAGACAACAACATCATATGTCTGTGGAAGCAGCTGTGATTACAACAAAGCATTAGTATCTAGGTCAATATCTATGCAATGCAATTAAGCAAAGATGCCAGGGAAAGTTTCATACTCCAAAAAACCAGGAGAAACCGAAAAAAACTGAGAAAAACAAGTAATGGGAATCAAGTTGGTTCCATGTTTGTTTTGGTGCTTATGGGATTACCAGCATGACATATGACAAATTCTATTGCCTACAGATTACAGTGTCAGCTAAATTGTCTTAAGTAAAAAAGAGAGAGGAAACCTCTCCCATTCTCAACAAACCTAACCAAAAGGGAAGTCAAAAAATGATCTTTTTCTTTGTAGAAGCTGTTGGTCTGATGCATCAGAAGTGGCTAATCTCTAGTTTGGATAATACTAAGGAAGAATAGAGCAGTAAAATCAAAGAGAAACAGAGATAAAATGGGAGAGGAGTGGGCTGGATTCAGTTGTTTGGGTTGGTCACTAATGTGTATTTAGTTCATTGTAAACTATATGTAATAAAATATATTTTCCCATTATTGACCAACTAGGGGAGAGGAAAGCTTTGCTAATAAAACTCTGAAAAGAAAATAAAATTGAAGAGTTGGTTGATCAATATCTTTTCTAAGTCCATCCTTTTTATGGCTGCGCAATTGAATCTGTCTCACCCTTTAGCACCAGAGTGCTTGGTATATCTACAATGTGCATGGCAATCATTTTCTTTCGTGATGTGTGAAGAGGGTTAGCATGTGTTATTTCAACGTACTATACTGGCAATATCTTGGTGCTTATTATTAGATCTGTGTAGCTTTGAAAGCTGCGGTGTATCTAGCCATCAAAGGCAATGTTGCTGCATTAAAATCTTTGACACTTGATTTTTTAAGCAACTATTATTTATTCTTCATCTCTGAAAACCATCTCCTCGCTGATTACTCTCTTTGGACAAAAATGCTCAACAAAAGGAAGCTGGAACTCAACTTGTTGATCTGTGGTATTACGCACTATTTGCAGTTGAAGATCTCTTAAAACTGAGCCTTTGTGATCATATGAATGTCTGTGATTTAACTGGGTACAACTAGACCTACTTATTATTTCCTTCTGAATGGTTCTTTATTTGGATAACACTTCAAACTCCCACACAATTGCCCCACAAACACCTCCACCTACATTGTGGAATGCTACTGAATTGCACTTTTGTCATGCCTTATTGTGCACATTCTTCATAAATTTCTCTCTGACTTGTGCTGTGCTTTTAAATGGTCAGTATGATACTTGGTTCTTTATGTTACTGCTTCTCCCATTGTTTCCCGGCAGTCCGAATGACGAGATCTCCTTTATTTTACCTGTGAAGAGAGTGAAAAGGCCATCGACTTGTCAAAATTTCTGAAGTTGATTGTCTAAATTTGTTACCTTTTTGGTTTATGTATCATGTAGTTTGGCAATATCTGTGGACTTGAAATAATAAGTTGAGTGCTTATTTTCTCGTTCTTTGTGAAATCCAACTAAAATCTGCTAAAGGAAATTGGCGGAAACGATTTGTTTTGTCTGCTATGAATAGATTGTTTTGTCTTTCCGGATGGGTTATTTTTTCTACTGCGGATGGTGGTGCTTCACATTTTGTGGAATTGGCATCGTAGTGTGAAGCTTCTTCACAAAACTTGGGAGTCTCCGACGATAGAGTGGATTGATTAGAAGCACTCACTTGTCTGGCACTCTGGAATAATTCAGGAAGGTGAAAAGAAATTCAGAATTTAGAAAAAATTCTGGCAACCTGGGATTATTTTAGGCAACTGTGGTATTATCTTTGTAAATATTATGGCGGGAGACCCATATTTAACATGAGGCCATATTAAATTTGGAAAAGTTCAACCCTTTTCTGCCCTTAATAATCACACTAATCTCCATTTATCTGACTTGAACTTGGCCTAAACAATAAATGGCTAAGCATGATTTCAGCATTCAGATTATACAGAAATTTTGAAAGAAAAACAAGCGTGACAAGTCACACAATTTTTACCAGTCAGGACTGTTTCCACATAAGAGGGTTATTAATTACAAAAATCAATCAAAGAGTATATAATACATAATGTGCACACAAAAGCTAATCATACAACAAAAGCTCAAAAAGTTCTCCCTGCTTCTCTAAACAAAAACCTCTCCCTCTAAGAAAGCTGACTTGGGAATTTTGAACTGTTTTTTGAGGCATTGAAAAGCCTCGGAATCAATTCTGTGGCACAAGATCCTGAGAAGTGTTTTTGGAATCAGCTCCGAATTTGCTTCTGTTCCTTGAATTACATCTTTTTCAAGTCATCCATTAGTGCTCGAGTCTCCAACAACAAAACAGTCTTATTAACCATAAACATTCACATGTGCATTCATACATTTGACAGAAACATAACTCTCCACAGTGCCAACCCAAAAAAAGAAAAAAGAAAAATGCAAAATTAGGAGACCAGCTGATCATTATTTGATTTTACCCTGTCACAAGCTAAAATTCAGTTGTAGATTATAGAAACCGAATAGTCAAAATTGAAAAATTCAAGTCCAAGGGTTGCAAATGACATAAAAGTCTAGCTTGCGGAAGTGGAAGAATGAGGAACAACAAGGTGAATTATTGTCACAAGAGCGGGAGCTAGAGCAAAATAAATTGAAGCCCTCTCAGTAAATGGATAAAAAGAAAATGGGAACAAGTTGTGATGAGTTAACAAGAAAAATATAACAAACCAATCACATGTTATTTTCAGTTCACTGCACAGAATTAGAGTGAGCTGTATAGACATGCTTGGTATATGCTCACACAGGCCTGGAATGGTTTGAAGTGACGAACTCCAGTCCTTTCTGAGTTTTTCTACAGGTAATATCAGAAGCATAAACTGAAGTTGCTTTCCTTTATTTAAGCAGATTCTCTGTGCATCACAGCTGCTACTATCCAAAACTATCAGAATAGTTCTAGCATCAAACCTAGGCAAAATTACATACCTCAAAGCTGTGCAGGTTTACTATAGGGCGAATGGGTGCCACCAAATTTTCCAGAGTCCCTCGAGGCAGACCATCTCCGCCAGAAATGAAAAACTCACACAATCCAAAAGCAGTATACACACACCCTCAGCCAAAACTCATTCTGATAAAAATTAGGAAGTGTATTCTATAACAGGTCTTATATGTTATTGAAGAAACTGAAACTAGTTAGGCGAATATATGCTTGTTTTTGCAACAAGCAACACAGTTTGGTTTTGTTCTTCAATAGCTTAAGTACAATGAAAGATCTGTATGGTTCTCTGACTCCCCCACAAATATTTTATATATGTACACATATATGTATAGAAAAGCTGCAGTTCGCTTGGGAGGAATCTCTAGCCTCCCAGTGGGTTTAGAGAAACCAAGGACATCTTTTAAAGTGT
The DNA here is from genome assembly GCA_005019695.1 of Trichopus zeylanicus subsp. travancoricus. Lineage (NCBI taxonomy): Eukaryota > Viridiplantae > Streptophyta > Magnoliopsida > Dioscoreales > Dioscoreaceae > Trichopus > Trichopus zeylanicus. Next base: position 208,307 of record RXID01014222.1, read on the forward strand.
TTCTATTTTTTAGTTCTTCCAATGGCTGAGATGCTTATGGTAGCATTATGTTGGTATTCACTTATTAACTGCAGAAAGACCATCTGGGCAAACATGGATAAGCTTGAAGATATTGGTGATCACAATTCCTACAACCACAAACTCAAACTTCTTGGAAAAATGGCTTAACTAAGGGATAAGTGCTCAAACCTTCAACATTTCAAGATCATCTTCGAGTAGCCTGGCATCAATGGGGAAGAAGACCCGTGAGGGACTCCCATCTAGCAACACCCGCAATAGTCCCTCCTGTAAGAGGAACATGTGAACAGAATCTATGTAATAGAGATGTGTAAAAAAATTCGGTAAAATCAAAACCTACTAGTGATGCTTGAAGGAGTCCTGACACAACCCTGTCTCTGAGTGTCTCAACAATGACATCACAAAACTGATTTAACACCTGCAGGGCAGTTTGACAAAAAAGCCACAAAAAAAAGTCATACTTGGAAGCAGGTGAGGAAAAAACACTAATAAGAAGAAAATCTAACAAATAGAAATGTTTTGAACATAAAAAAATAGCTAAAGGTAAACACATAGATATCTTGATGCAGGTCCAAGAATGACTATAGTTTTAAAAATGGCTGTGAGATGGACAATGCGTCACATCGAAAGAATCCATAAGTGACACCAACCGAGATTGGGAAACATTGGGTATGTATAGATTGTCTATGAATGGTTCCCTTATATCCCAAAAGATGATTTTTCTTCCTAAAAAACCAAAGTGGATCAATAAAAGTTTGACATACCCAGATCCTTTTTAACAGGCGTCCCCCTAAAACAGATTACTTGTAAACTCACAAATTCTATCAATTGCAGTGTTAATCTCTTTCCTATCTCCATCAAATGCATTCTTCTGCTGAGAAATAGAACTTCTTCATCTTCCATTCATGGATTGATCTATGCCATAAACAAATCAAGGCTGAGGTTAAAGCAGATGGAAATTGATCATGTGTATCAGAAAGCCTCATTGACAAAATGAAGAAACATTAAGAACAATAGCATACAATATAGGTGTTTGCCATAAAAATACAGAAAAAAAATAAATAGATCAGTTACCTACCAACTTAACAATGAAGCAGCTCCACCCCACATCTCACACAAAGTAGTGTCTGTAAAGAAATATTGATTTCTTCACTTTTTTCAACTTATTTTCAGTTGTATAACTTAAATACAATTTCCTGTGTAGCTTTAAGTGTTCAAACAATCTAAAACAAACTGTGTAGCTTGTCATAGCATGTTAACTAAGATCATTCACAAATACAAGCTCGCACATCTATATTAAGTATCAATGGTGTTGAATATCTCTATTACTTTAGAAGTGGACAGATTTGACATGGTGACATGCACCAAATTTGAGTCATTAATTAGGCATCAAGATTCAGAGCAACTCCATGTTAATGTGAAATTGATTAAGACTTGATTTAAATGTGATGAAGTCGCTAGTAAAGGGCAACGGTACAAGGAGATTATTTTAGCAAATATAGTATACCTCTCTAGCCAGTAGGAGTCTCAACATAAATATTTTGAAATTTTTGCTACCAATTTTCCTAAGACATATTCTATATTTTTTCTAGAGATATTCTACAATGATAACCACTTGCCATAGTGTACAGTTTTGTTGTTTTAGTTATATAACTTACAACTAAGTTGAAGGCATAAATTATTTATAAACAGACAAACTTGTATGAGCAGTGAATTTTCTAGACTTAACACTATGACAACCACCAATTGACTACAGGCAATTTACTTTGTTGTCAAGCCACCATACTTGTTGTAGTTATATACATAGTAATTGATGTTTATGAGTTTTTGTGGTACTTAAAACAGTTAAAAATCTACATTACATCAAACAGTTAAAGTATATCATCAAGTAGAAGTAGCAGATCATAAGGGGAGTTTGAAGACCAGTAGCCAAAGCACCAGTGCAACAGGTTTTCCTTGCTAGCTGGTCAGCCATTTTAGTGAATTCCAACGTTTATTCTTACATAGTAGTTCCGTTCGCTTAAGTAAAAGATTCCAGAAGTAGAATACTGATGGTAACAATACAACTAAGAGCCCATTTGGATACCCCCAAAATAGGGTTGCCAATTTAGCTTGAAGTTAGCGAGAAAGTCGAGCTCTACTCGCTCATTAAGAAACCAAGCTGAGTCGAGCTCTAATGCCCTCTGCAAGGTCAAGCATTTCACCTGCATCACCAAACCTTATATGAATCAACATTGCAATAATCAACAATTGAACAGTTGCAATACACACAAATAGAGTTCAGCATGCTATGAATGTGAAGGAAACTATCCTCAACCAACTTGAAATCACCCTATGACCACAGTGCTCTCTCTTTTTCTCTTCATCTTTCATTCTATTTCTCTATTTTTCTAGAACAGGACCTTCACTCTCCACTACTAGTAAAGTTCAGATACAGGACGTTGATGGAATGAACCCATTGCATTACCTTTTCTGATACAGTTGACGACATAATCAATACTGACTTGATCAATATCCACATCGTCCAGAGAAACCGCGCCCGGCGGCAAAACCACTTTTTTTCACCAAACTACCAGGAAGGATGAAACTGAGAAGCACATGCCGGTCCCGGCGATATCGGGGGAGAAGCTCAAGAACATTCTCACTGGGCCAATTAAACCACATCAATCCTAAACGCAATAAGCTTCATAAACAAGAACAGAGAAAACAAGCAATAGAAAATCACGCGTGCGTACTCTTCCATAGCTGTCGCGGAGCCTCCAAATTACGATATTGCAACTCCAATTCTGCAAAAAACAACCGGAATTCAACAAGAAAAACAAAAAAATTGCGTCAATGTGCGCACGCTGGTGGATCAGGATAGAGGAAACCCTGGATCCAGATGGCTTGTATTCGAAGAAGATCCTGAAATTCCCCGAGAGATCCAGAATTACGCCTTAGACAAAATGACCGCGAGGGGTCCCTGATCCGAAGAGAGCATAGGCGACCATCTTCAAAACCGAAATCTAACCTGAAACCAAAAACAAAAACCAACATAAACCAAAGCGAACCCGAGCAGGAACGCTGCCGATGGCACACGTGTTCTTCTCCTCCTGCCGCCACAGGCTGCTCTCCTTCTCTCTCATGGCCGCCGCCGAACCCCATCGCCTCCACCAAGGTAATCCTCCCCTTCATCTCTCCATCCGCTTCTGAATACCAAACCTAGCGGCAGTGTTTTATGCTGTTGGCTTCGCAGTTGGGGGCGCTTCGATTCGAAACGCTGCGAAGAAGCCGAGAACGATGATGACGGACTCCGCCATGAGAGAGGGGTTTGCCAAGTACGCAGATTACCTCAATGAACTTGTATGCACCTCCCCTCCGCGTCATTTTTTGTCTTTTTTCTCGAATATAGATTGGATTTATTGTTTTGTAAGCGGAGAGGAACTCGAAGAACTGAAAGGATTTTGTTTGGAACTGTTAGAAATAATTTCTACTACACTAGCGATTGAGGAACTGAGAGAAACCTACGTTTCTGAAAATATTGCAAAAGTAGTATGCAAATTGGGAAGAAGAGGTTGTAGTATCAGGTTGTTTTGGAGATGTATGATTGTTTCTATGTGGAGGTGATCATTGAATAAGTAAATTTAGCTTGTCACTTTCAATTGTGTTACTGTTCTTCAATCGGTCGTTAAAAATCCGCACAACTCAGGTCTTTTAGGTGTATTTTCTCGCAATATGGTTCTTCGTTAACACTTCAAACTACGACTACAGCCTGCAAGTGAATATTTGATGCATATCAGCTACATTTTTTCTAATTCCGTCATCTTTGAGTTTGACGCAAGATTGTGCAATTCTGTAATTTGCTAACATTCAATGGGAATTGTTCATAACCCTCTTCCTTTGGTGGTAGAAGACATGAGTTTTGTCCAAACTATCGAGTCATGGATCTTGAATAGAGAATGGTGTTTCATCCAACAACAGCAATGCAAATCCTCCAATTTTTTGAAATTTATGGTTTGTGATAAACAACTATTTGCTTGGTATCACAAGCATTTAAAGCATTGTTTTAGTGCCTGGTCATGGTATTTTGTCAGTCAACTTAGGACATGACATTCATTATCTTCTGAAATCTTTTTTTTTTTCTCTTTTAACATAATTCAATAAGTCACCATCAGCCCTCAATGCCAAGACATTTCCTCATAGGTGGATCACTTTGTTGTTGGTTTGTGGTTTAAGTGAGTAAATTCATCCAAACATGTACATCAACTGTCAACCTATCCTGCGCAAATTTGTAGCGTAGCATTCTCATGTTGTGATTTGAGCATTCTGCTACATTTCAAATCTTTGATGAACTGAATCCAATATTGAATTTGTGTTAGTCTTATCCTTGTGGTGTCTTTTTCTTTTGTAGAATGACAAGCGGGAAAGAGTTGTAAAAGCAAGTCGGGATGTGACAATGAATAGCAAAAAGATCATATTCCAAGTACACAGGTAAGTGATGTAAACTAGAAGTAAAACTGGTCTCTTAGTCAATTGATCGAGCCTGTTCTGATTTATGCTTCAGCATTTGTTTTCAGTCTATCAATGAGAAAATTTTGTTTCTGTTTTCTCTTTTTCTTTTCTTTTTTCGTGACAGAGAGGGGTTTATGTTTTTGTTGGTCTAATATTTGCTGACGTGCTATATTGGCTCAACAGAGTTAAGTTGTTTTTTATCTGGCCATTGAATATGTTATATTGTAGATGGTTCGATCAGTATTTGATCACATCATTTAAATAAGCAAAGTCACTTTGATCTGATGTTGTCCTCTAAGCTAGGGAGAACATGATGACAATGGAGCTGAGCAAATGAATCATTCATAACCTACCAATATTGGTGCACCTTTAAAGTTTTCTTTGCCTACACCGCAGCTTATTTTGGTCGCTAGGCATCTGAACTAATGACTGTTCTTCGTTCACAATGTGTGTTATTACATGGTTAACTCCTGTACGTGTTAGAGAAAAATGACACTGGGAATCATTGATTCTTGCGCTTTACCACTCTCTTTTACTCAACCATCTCATGAGACTGGAATCATATTCCTATTATAGAATAAGCAGAGAAAACAAGGAGGAGGTTTTGGCCAAAGCAGAAAATGATCTTGCAAACGTGACTAACCAATACATGGCAAAGCTGGTCAAAGAACTTCAAGGAACTGACTTCTGGAAGCTTAGGCGAGCGTATACTTTTGGCGTTAGCACCTACAGAGCTCTCTCTCTTTAAACTTAGTTATGACCATGTATTTGATAAAACAGTTTTTTGCAGGTCCAGGAGTTTGTTGAAGCTGCAACACTATGTAATTTTTGCAAGACTGGGACTCTTTTGAAGCTTTCAGACATCAATGCTAGTTTGCTTTCTCTCAGTGCTCCTACTTTTGAGCCCTTGCAGATTAATGTCCTTGACTACCTTTTGGGGGTAACTAATATATGTTTGCTCTTTTCATCTTTTATCATCTTGTGCATGTTCTATGCACATAACAATTTTTATTTATTGGATTAGATTGCAGATCTGACTGGAGAATTGATGAGACTAGCAATTGGCCGAATATCAGACAGAGAAGTTGATTATGCTGAGAAGATTTGCAGATTTGTGCGTGATATTTACAGGGAGTTGACTCTCATTGTACCTATTATGGATGAGAACTCTGAGATGAAGAAGAAAATGGAGACAATGCTTCAAAGCGTAGTGAAGATTGAAAATGGTACCAGTCCTTGAATCCTAAAATTCTTTGCATTTTTTTGTGACAAAATTGTAGTTTGGAATTATTTGGTATATATACATAGCATTTCCTCAAACCATGCATACACAAGTAACTATTTATTTTTAAGACGTTACAACTTGAATGTTGGTCAATGAATTGAATACATTTGCACAATTTTCGAGAAATCTGATTGTTCAACCAAACCTATATTGTTATGTGCTTGCAGCTTGCTTCAGTGTTCACGTCAGAGGATCAGAGTACATTCCATTCCTTGGGTCCAATGATCCCGAATTCTCCTTTTTGGGTGCAACAGACTTCGAATCATGAAGAAGCAATATTTTGGGGGGCAGGTCATGAGTTGGACCAATGTTACCTTTAATGAAAAGTTGTGTGGTCGTCCGGAGTTGTAGGTGAACGGAGCTTTGTAAGATTAGTCCTTGATGCAGGCAATTGAAGCTGGATTGGGATCTGCTACATGAAAATGATCACTTTTTCGAAAATTTTGTAAAAGAAGTTCAATTTTGTTTGTTCGCTCAATGTAGAGCAAATTTGGTCAATATCCGATCCATTTTGAAGTAGATAAGGTTTGGATATACTAAGGGGCTGTTTGGATCAATTCTAAACCGTCCGTATTGACTGAATTGAGGGAATTGAAGATCCAATTTTTTCAATTCCGATGTTTGGATAACTAATGATATTTGGGAATTGTTATAATTGATCATTTCAATAATTTTCAATTCTGGATGAAATTAAATAGAATTCACAATTCCGGTTGGAATTGCGTGGGACCAATGGAAATAATAATTTCCAACTAAAATTGAGAATTTTTCACTTAAATTTTTACCCAACTTTTTAATCTAAAATTATATAAAAAAAAATTTATCTGCTCATTTTTTTTTCACATTCTTATAAAATTTTAATACCCATAAATTGATTATTTCTAATTTAAAATATTTTTTATTGATTAAATAATTTTTAAAAAATATTTTATTTTTTCTTAACTTATCAAATATTATAAATATGCAATCCTAACATTATTTGTTTTTAAAACACAAAATTTTTTTTACTCATTATTTTTTTACATATTTTTTAAATATTAATACCTATAGATTATCAATTTTTAATTAAAAATATATTTTATTGATTGAATAAATATTTAAAAAAAATTATTTTTTAACGTAAATATATTTTTAATATTTATAGATATTTTCAGCCACCAAAATATATTTAATTAATTTATTTATCAAATATTTTATTAAAAAAATAAAAATAAGGGTAATTTTATTTATTTGAAAATAATTGATTTTTATTTTCAATTCAAATACCAAAATTTACGAAATTAACAGAAATGATAATTTTTTAATTTTACTTTAAAGTATATCCAAATATCGAAATTACCAATTCGGCCGATTTCTCTAATTCTCAAGAATTGATCGAATTGATAATTTTCTCGGTTCCAAATCGGAATTGATCCAAACGGTCCCTAAAACATGACGAATATTACTAATGGATCGGATCTGCATTGTTCTAAAACGGATCCACTTGCAACCTAAAATGCAGGTCGGGAAACATTTTTTAAATCATTGAATCAAAATGAAATTTTATTTAAGAAAATAAATAAATTTAATGATTACGAAGGTCTCTCTCCGATTTTCCACCCGATCGGATTCGGGTAGAGCGAGCCGATTTCGGAGCTTCGCATGAACTCCGAAAAAACACGGTGCAGGTCCCATCGGCTCCACAATTACTAGGCCCCATCTTTGTCCCCAATAAAAATTACCCACGTGTACCAACAGCAGCAGTGATCCGTTTTACCGATTTGCCCTCCCTCATCCCTCGATGACCTCTTCTTTTCCCCGTCTCCGTGTCCTCCCTCTGTCTTCTGGTCTCGTGTCACGCGCGCATGTAAGAACTCCGCAATCCAACCGAAAAAATAAAAAAAATCGAACAAATCAAACAAAAAAAAAATCTGGATTATTTCCTTTAATCTCCGATTTCCATTTATATCTATTATGTACCTGCTTTGATTCCGGATCGTGCGTTGCTAGGTGGGGGATGGGTAACGCGCTCTTCTGATCCGCGCGCCGGAGGGCTCCAATCGCCTCCGAGATCATGGTCGGCGATCCGGACTCAGAAGGTACTGCCGTCTCGATTTCTCGGTTTGGTTTAGTTTTGTAATTCTTGTTTTTTTGTTGTTTTGGTGCGTGGAATCGGTGGAATCTGGTGTTTTGTGGGGAGATTTTGAGTGATCTGATGATGTTGGTCGTGGATTCTGTTCAATTGTGTTGTTGTAGTTCGTGCAGTGTTTGCTGGGCTGAATTATGCGTAAAAGATGGAATCTTTTTGCTTCGTGGAGTTTGATTTGCCTTGATTCGAAGAATTGATCTGGGAGTTCAGCACAAATAGATGCGATAATTTGTTTGCTTTCACATAGATTTTGCCAGTATAATATAGTAGAATGATGTGATTGAATACTAATCTGATATTTTAAATTGGAAAATAGCTGTTCTTTTCTTCTTTACTTCGTGTGACCTGGAGTTAGGAACTTAGGATAGAACCTTTCTTTGTCACTCAGAGATATCTGCTGTCTCTTCCTTTCTAAACTCCTATTATCATAACATGTAAATCTATCTCTGCTTTGCCCTTTAACATGACTGCAGGTTCTACAACTACTTACAATTACTGTCTTATTGGATCCCTACCTCCCCAAAGACCATAATATAGCAAACCAATGTCATATTTACTGGGTGCTATGGCCGTAGAATAGAGATAATGTGATTATGGGGACTTGATCCTTCTCTTTGATTGACAATTAAACTTGTGTCAAATGTTGACAATAGCACATACAGAAAGCTAAAAGCTAATTACAATAGTGAGAATGATGAATTTAGGGTTAGGAGACCAGTAGCATTTCAGATTGACCTGCTCTGCAATTCTCCCCTTAATGTCTGTTCTTGACTTGAATTTTAATCACCTTTGTGAAATTTTTGAATTTATATTGGTTTAGTCTTGCAAACACTATTTGAAATTGGTCAATGTTTTGGCAGTTGCAAGGGTTTGGCTTTTGATAGATATAGAATAGAAGACTACTTTTTTTTTGTCACTCAGCAGAGATTCTTTCAAAGGTTTAGCTAACTTATAATTTGCTTTTTGTTTATAAGGATGGCCAGAATGGCGAATTAAGAATGACTCTCACATCATTTTCCTAACAGAAATAATTTGTTCCACTTTATTTGTGATACTTATACCATTCCTCAGACCTTCATCTATATTTTTTATTGTTGGAATGCCATTATATTTTTCACGTAATCTACATATTATGATTTTCAATTTATGTATGCACTCAGAGAAGATCATCAATTGTTGAGAGAATCCCATCCAAGATGGAGAACTTACAGATGAGTCTTTAAAGTATCTTTGGATCATTGATATGTTTTGAGTGCCAAGAGGTTTAAAGGTGTCTCATCAAAATCATCAAGACAGTGAATTCTGTCATTGTTTGTGATAAATTTCTGCCAATCCATAGCAAAAAACATTGTTTATACTAAGAGAAGCAATCTTATTAAGCAAATCTTCATTGTTGTGGTTTCTAGTGAGAAGACATTTATTTATGTAATTGTCTGATAGTTGTTGGAGCTGCACAACTGACATCCTCAACCTTTGTAATTGCTAAAAGCAAATCTGCCAGAGCTTTAAGAACTTCTTAAATGGCAGGTTAGAGCACCGGAAATATAATGTCTAGATATGGTGAAGCACAAATCAGCCTTTAAGTGTGAACACATGGTTATTCATGTCCTTAATTGGTTGAGAGATATCAATATATGAGGCGGAAACAAGAAAGTTGTGTGCAACACTAAATTGATTGTTGCAGGTCAACTTTTTGATGCCTTGTTCGGGAGTCTTACTTTTTCCTGTTGCAAGTTGTTTTTGTCTAAAAATTAAAGTGTATGAAGAAGTATCTAGTTGCCGACAAAGTCAATTTCCTTAGACTAGAAAGAAGAAAGAAATCATATTTTCAGAAGTATAAGAAGAAAAATCAACCTCTTGGACATTTTATATTTGATTCATAAGTAGATATTGTGCAGTATCTCAAAACAGCTAACTCATTGAATGAACTTCTTGTATCGTATCTTCATTATCAACATTTTTTTGGTAATCACATAGAGTTTTACTTAATCTCTTTTGTTTAAGATTTTGTAATATGGAGTATGTATTGTTTCCCTTACTGAGTGGTCTGTATGTTTACAATTTGATCGTTAAGGGTGCAGTTCTTTTTGTGTCCTATTAGAATATATTGACTGTCAACGATTCAAATTTTTTTGCTGCCATTTAACCACCAGTTGATTAATATTGTTACTTGATGTTGCATCTATTGTTTATTTTGTGAGTGATATGTTACCTTGGTTTGATTGTCTTTTATATTCATGATTTATTCCTGCCTTGAATTTATAGTTTATTGAGATGCTTAGTCTCCACTGTTGTCTTCCTAGGAACAAGTTTCCCTTAGAAAAAGAAAACCTTCATCTTTGTCCTGCGTCATCCAGTGTTCATGTGTTTTTTACTTGTTTCCTTTCTAACTGCAGAAGCAATGGAAAGCAACAATGGGACATCTCTTGAATGCCTCCAGACCAAAAATTCCCACTGCGACTCACTGCAAAGTCGAGATGTTACTGAAGAGAATCATGAGCAGAAAGAGGAAATGAATGTCCAACCAGGTTGTGCGGAATCTAACAACTCATTTCACAGGGTCTATTCTACAGTTTTGAATCAAGGATATGCTAGACCCTTCTACTATCAAGAATTTTGGACTCGGCCAAATGTTTATTCTGATGTTCAGAAGGTGCGACAGAGCCAAATGAACAGCTTCGAGAACCATTTGTACCCCCCAAACAGGGATTACTTTTTGCCTATTGAGAGTAGAGTTCAGTATTGGCCTCTTAAAATGTTTACTCAAGGCTATTGGCATGATCTTCAATTCCAAGAATTTCAGTATTTTGTGGTTATTGACTTTGAAGCAACTTGTGACAAGGAAAAGAAACCGCATCCACAAGAGATCATTGAATTTCCATCAGTTATAGTTAATACTGCCACAGGGCTAATAGAAGCTAGCTTTCAGACATATGTTCGGCCTGCTTATCATCAGCTTCTGACTGATTTCTGCAAAGAGCTCACTGGCATTCAGCAAATTCAGGTTGTCATGAATTCATCTCCCTATATTGTTCAGTTTATGTTATGGTATGTATTTTTAGTTTTCAAAACATGAGATTTGACTGCAATTTTATGTGTTTTTTGCTTGCCATATGTGCTTTCTTGGTAATTAGTGTTGTCTATGTGTAATAAAGTGATCAATCCTTCTTGTTTAGGCAATCGATAATTTGTTACCTTCTTCTGAATACTGAAAAATCCTTGATGACACCTTATATTTCTTGGTGCTTGTCCGTGATACTAGAAATAATTCTTGATGTTGTTTTGGAGGTAGGCTGGGTAACATACATGTTAGGGTTAAAAGCTCAATTTGTTGTCATAGCAGGGCATATTCAAAGAAAGTCATGCTTTCTAAGAAGACTAAGGAAAAAAGACAATGAAGATGAGCTCACCCTGATTCATTCCCAGGTGTAGAATGAAGGGGTGTCAATAGTTCTTTATATCCATCAATCATTTTAATAGTCTAGGAAGAAAGCACTCCCTTCTTTTGTACATTTTATTTAGAGAACATGGACTACTACAACTAGGATACTAAAACTTGGCATCAAGGACCGAGTTCTCTTATCCACAGGAAATCTAATAAAGTAAATTAAACTACATATTCAGGACAATTCTCAACCACATACCCCTTTTAACTTCTGTGTTGAACTGTGGATTTTGTTTTGATGTCCTTGGCCAAAAGTTGGTTGTTCAATCTGGATTCATTTTAATTTCCTGTAGTTCATATGGTCATTCTACTTGTAGACCCACTATGCTACACTACTGCATAAATGCCCCTCTACAAAGGTCGATCTCTTCTCTATGCAGAAACCATATAAATCTTATGACTTGTTTTCAGCACTTTCTTTCTAATCCACTATTTTGCATTATTAAATATTTTATTCATTCAATGCTGGCTTAGACTGTAAATTACCCTGAAATTGTGCAAATACTATGAAACCAAATAGTAGAATGATACCATTGGTAAAATTTGTAGAGAAGATTTTCCTAGACTGAATATTTGTTACAGTACATTTCTGAAATCAGCTCTTTTTATCTTGTAACAAGCATCTCAAGTATGAATTGAATTGATATTACATTTTATTGGCAAGTCTTTGGCATATGATCCTCCAGATAAGAGCTTCCATTTGTTTGCATTAAATGCTCTTTCTTTGAAATGAAATTGAGTTCAACTTTCTGATTTTGATTATAGGTACTTTAATCTTTTCTCTATGTGGATTTCTACTTTACTGTCCAAGTTAGATATAAGTCAAAAGAATGATAAAACGGCTATTGTTTTGTGATGGAAACTGGTCTAGGATATTTGCTTTGAGTTTGAATGTAGGGATAAGAATTTTTTATATTGTAAGAAATTCCGTAGCTCTAATATTCAATATTCTAAGCTTACCAACAATACCTCCCAAATATTGCAACATATCTACCCTCGTCTTGCCGGTAGAGCTGGGTTTTGTATGAGTCAGTTGACATACTATGTTTAAAAACATCAATTTGTTCAATACTCCGCCTAATTAAAAATTGGTTGGCCTAGGACCAGTATGGATGACACATGATTGATCCATGAAAATTTAGGTTTCCTAATTTTTTAGCTCAAACTTGAATGCTTATATAATTTAGGCATAAAGATCAATAAGTAATGGATTTAATGGAGAGAATGGTTCTCTGTGGAAGGTGGCCTTTGGCCATAGAGAATATTTGACAAGAAAATATTTCTTTTAGTATTTATGATGGTTGGATTATTGATTTACAGTTTAATAAATCTTTTAAGGTTCATGGTAATTCAGAGCATGAAATTATACCTAGAGATAGAACAGTGATGACAAGTATATCTCAAGAACATATCTGATGCATTTATATTGGGTCACTACTGCCTCGATCAATACCTGACCTTCACTTTGGAGCTCATTGCCTACACCCTCTCTTAAATGGTTCAGATTTGTGGGTTGGATCAATGTTGCCATTCCTAACTTTGCTCAATGCTCCGATTAAACCATCAGAAACCCTTAGGAGCTTGTTTGATAATGGATTTGGATTAGGACTAGGACCAGGAATTTTTTGAATTTTTTAATTTTCTTTAAAAGTTAATTATAATTATTTTACTTAACTATTAAATTAAATTATTATAAAAAATAATTAATTTTTTGAACTTTAAATCATTGTAGGATTAGTTTTGATAAAAAAAATTAGTTTATAAAAGTGGTTCACTAGCTTTATTCTTGGTTTTAGTCTTAGTCTGTTACCAAACGAGTCCTAGCTTACTTTTAAACATTAACTCTCCTGCCTTAACACACAGTATTGCTTTGTAGAGTGAAAGGACTGTTGTCAAATCATTCAGAGCTCAAAATGTTATTTGCACTTCCTGGAATGATACAGTTTTATACCAGGATAGAAACTAATGATATTCTTTTTTATTTAATTTTTGGCTCATTATATTTGAGGTACCAAATATTACATAAATGGCAGCATGTGTTCCGTTTTCTCCTCTTCAATAAATTGATTGGCATATTGTTAACCATATATAATACTTATCTCTAAAAGGGCCATTAGTTAAGCCCATTATCTTTTCTATAAATAGCCTATCAAGAAAGTCATGTATCTATGATTAGGATTTATGTTGTCTGCAGTGATAAGGGTTGTAGTTTCTCATATTCTCCTCTAACCCTAGCATCACATTCAAGCCTTTCTACCTGCTTTAGTCTTGACACATATTTCTATCTTTCTTCGTATGTAGGCTGCAATATTTTTAGTACTCATCTCTGCGCTATTTGGCCTTTTTTCTGCCTAAAAATTTTCTTAGTTTGCTTCATGCTTATACTTGCAGGTTGATAGAGGCGTCCCATTAAATGAAGCTCTACTCATGCATGATAAATGGTTGGAAGATAAAGGGATTAAGCACAAAAACTTTGCTGTTGTGACTTGGGGTGATTGGGATTGTCGCATAATGTTAGAATCTGAGTGCAGGTTCAAAAGGATCCGTAAGCCTCCTTACTTCAATAGGTAACAACTGCTGGCATTTTTTCTATAATAAAAGGAATTCTGGAACTGTAAGTGATTTTCTTATCATAAAGAAAATTTTTTTTCTTCTGAAATTTTTTATGTTTAGTGATTAGTGAATTTCAAAAAAGGAATGTTGCTCTTTCAGTCGTATGGATGAATATTTCATTTCTTGATTTTTCTACCCATGATTTTGATGTTTCCATCAAAAACATTAATTGTAATGGATGGAAGAATCAATTGCTATAGGTTTTCACCCTTTGTTTTTTCATTTCCACCCAAGGATAGTTGGAGGCATCAAGGGCATGAGTGGAACAATCAACACCCATTAACATTTCTTATGATGTCCCTCAAAATTACTTGTTAACAATGTAATCATCACTTCCTTTAGGTGATCTAAAGCATTTGCTGGCATTTAGGCAATCAAACTAATCACATAATCAAACCACCTGATAGCAATGTCGAATAGTCAATGAAGTGTGCAGAAATTCATTCACATGATTCTGAAATGTTTCTTTTTCAATTTTAAACAGGTGGATCAATTTGAAAGTTCCATTCCAGGATGTGTATGGCAGTGTTCGCAATCTACAGGAGGCAGTTCAGCTGTCTGGCCTGACATGGGTTGGCCGCCCGCACTGTGGCCTTGATGATGCTCGCAACACTGCCCGCCTTCTTATCCTTCTTATGCATCGGGGTTTCAGATTCTCCATAACCAACGAGATCCCACTTCTGATGCCCCCCAAGCACCCAACAACATACCAAACATTCAAGGATCATTCGACAAACCCAACCTCACAGCATCAGAATCTGAAAGGTGCAACATCGCCTGTGCCACCTTTTCAACCTTTCATGGACCCTGCCAGCAAAGAGCGCTGCAACTATTGTTTCTGCGGTGTGGTGAGCATCAAGTGCATTATCCGCAAGCCTGGGCCAATGCAGGGAAGATGCTTCTTTGGCTGCGGGAACTTTACACCTGCAAGGCGTGCGGCCTGCAATTACTTTGTATGGGCGTAGTAGGATCATATCTCACTGCTCAGAAGCTGCAGTTGTTGCTTAGTAAATAGTAGTGCTGAGTTATTCTACTCAACATGAAAGTGAAACTCTTAGGTAGTGTCTAACCTGACAGGCTGACTTCTTTCTGATAGAGAAGATAAAGGGGATGAGATACTGCTTGGGATGCTTCACCTTTACATGCCTGGACATGCCTAATTATCTTAAATAAACTATTATGTGGACTGTTTTTCATTTGCCTTAATTAATGGAAGTTTGTGGAAGAGCTTGCTTGATGCCAACAGTATGTATTGCTTGCTTGATTTGGAGACAAATAGTAAATTCTTATATTGACAGGAAGCTTGTACAAAATCTCCAGCTATCCGCATTGTGGAAAATTTAGTAGATTGAAACACCAATCTACTTCAACAGGATGCAGAAACTACATAATATATTATTTCAAAACCGTAGGCAACATTTGACTTACTGATATCAATGAGCATCAGACCGCAATCAGCTCTAGCCATTATTTCTAGTTATACAGGTCCATACCAGCCATTACGTTCTTCGTAATCAAAGGTTTCTTCTACGTCAAATATCATAAGCATGGGCGGCCAGCCGCGGCGTGGCAAATGCCTTGAGCGGCACGGCCTTGGGGAGTGCCAGACCTGGCGTCTCGCTCATGTCGATCTCCTCCCCCTCAGGCACCGCCCAGTCGAACGCGTGCACCAGCACGCCAAGGAAGTACTGCACAAAGGCCAGCCCAACTTGCTTCCCGGCACATATCCTACGCCCGGCCCCGAAGGGTATCAGCTCAAAGTCAGTCCCATTAGGCTCTATATGAGCCGTCTTCCCACTCAGAAACCTATCGGGATCGAACTCTAGAGGTCGGTCCCAGACGGTGGGATCCCGCCCGATAGCCCAGATGTTGATGAGGAGGCGGGTGTTGGCCGGGATGTGGAAGCCATCTACTTCGCAGGGATCGACAGAGTAGTGTGGGAGGCTAAGCGGAGTGGACGGGTGCTTGCGGAGTGCCTCTTTGCAGACTGCTTGGAGGTAGGGGAGGTAGGGTATGTCTGATTCCTCGAGCTGTCGGTCCCTGCCGACGACTCGGTCCATCTCCGACTGCGCCTTCTGGAGGATCTCCCGGTTCTTGATCATCTCAGTAAGCCCCCATTCGATGATAATCGACGATGTGTCCGTGCCAGCGGTGAACATGTCCTGCAGGCCACAACAGCATGTTTTAGAGGATGGATTATGCGACCTTGTATACTATGAGAGCAAAATTCTGAATACTGACCCAGATGATGGCCTTGATATTGATATCAGAAAGCGTCTCCCCGCTGTCGCTGACGCGGTTCTTCTCGACCAGATCGATGAAGTCGAGGTTTCCTTCCCGCTCTCGATCCGACCTGGTGGCGGTGTGCTCGGCCAGCATGGTGGTAATCATCCTGTCGAACTTGTCGTGCACACCCTTCATCTTGGCCTGCACGCCCTGCAGGTCCATCCACGCAATCGCGGGCACGAAGTCGCCGATGTTGAACAGCCCGATGCCGGTGAGCATCTCCGCCAGCACGCTCTGAAACATCCTCAGCTCACCCCCTTCTCCGCTCTCCTCAAAAACCCTCTTGCTCAGCATCACCATTCCTGTAGAGTGTTATTAGTGTTTTATACTTTATACCCTCGTACAATCACAGAATTATATACAATTTCCTGAAGTAAAATTTTTACTATTGCATATATGCCCCTAAAATTTTATTGTTTCTATGTAAGTCTGACTATCATAGTGCACGTCAACCCATGCCATAGGATTTACCATAATCCGACTATCATTAAGTAATAATCACGCATGTGGAATTAGCGATTTGTCCCAAAAAATAATGATTATCTTCATCTTTGATTACTCTCTGGTCTCTTACAGGAGTTTTTTCTTCAATAGAAAAAAGAGTTTTCCGGTAAATTCTAATATTTCTTGGATCATAATTAATATGTTTAATTAATTAAAAAATAAGAGGTATAATTGGTTTAGAAATAATGATAGAAATAATTTGTAACACTGCTACCAATTTGACTCTAATTTTTCAGTTAATTGGCTAATTTTACTTTTGGCTTAAAGATTTTTGGTTTAGTTCGCCAAAAGCAAGAAACCATAAGATAAAACAGAATTGTTGGTAATTTGATAAAAAAAAAAAACTTAAATTAGCACCGCTAAGCATCATACCAGATGAGGTTTGTGTTTGCACCAATAATAAGAAATTCAGGAACTCAAAGGCAAATATGAAAATTGCATCAACGCGACAACCTATAAACTTTGATCAATCTTTCAGGTGCAATCTGTTGACGTAATATTCAGATATCTTTCTAGAGAAAACATAATATTCAGAGTTCGGAGATCAATCATTCATTACCTATGACGTTGGCCGTCGCCCTCACGAGGACCTCCGGCAGCACCACCGGCTTGCCGGCCTCGCTCGACAGGCGAATCGAGCGGAGCAGGTGGCCGGCCTCGGATCGGCGGACGGGAGCCCAGGCGGCGAATGGCCGGGGGCCAAGCATGTGGAGGCTGCTGAGCTTGCGGAAGAGCTTCCAACGAGGCGTGTAGTTGGCGAACACCATGTTGTTTCCGTTGTATGTGATGTACCGGGCGCTGGCAACGTCGACGGGTCGGTTGGCGAACTGCACGTCCAGGGTGGTGAGGAAGCTGCGAGCGGCGGCGGCGGTGGAGGCGACGGCGACGCCGCAGGTGCCCATTTTGAGGTACATGATGGGGCCGTAGCGGCGGGAGAGGGCGGCGAGGGAGGAGTGCGGGGCGGGGCCGACGAGGGGGAGGGCGCCGAGGATCGGGAAGCCCTTGGGGCCCGGGGGCAGTGGGAGAGGCGAATCGCGGCGGCGGCCGTGGAGATGGCGCAGGAGGAGGTGGACGAGAAGGCAGAAGAGACTGATGACGATGAGTGCTGGGTCTATGGACTCGATCATCTTCTTCATCATCATCGTAATCATCGTCTCTTCTTCTTCTCCTTCACTTGGCTCAGGGGTGAGTGATCTGCGAGTGGGAGTATAAGTAGAGGAGAGAAAAAATGCTATTGAGGGTTTTATATACAGACCCCTAACATAGGAATATTTACAAAAGGTCCATTTACTTATTATTGAGGGGATAAGTTCAGAAAAATTGTTGAATTTTATATCTTATGGAAATCGGCAATGAAGGGCGATAGTGAAACCATGGGATCCGGGGCTTGGTCGTAGCTGAATTTCTGCCAGCGTTGAAAGCAAAGCATAGGCTTAGTCCTCGCTGAATTTCGTCCAGCGTTGAAAACAAAACATTTATCCTTGCGTGTCCGGACTTCCTGACCAGCATTATCAAGACATTCGTCACTGATCTTCTCTTCTTTTTTTTTCAATATTTTTTTTAAATATTTTTGTAGATATACCTTTGAAAAACATTAAATTAGCATATTTATATTATATAAATTCTCTAACTGCACGTATAGTCTTCGCCGGATTCGGGTTCCGGCTAGCTCAAGTCTGAGTTCAAACTACAATATTCAAATTCGAATCCAAAATTGTAGACTAAATCATGGGATTAGGGTTTGGTGAGCAATTAATGAGGCATGCATAAGTGACAACTAGATTTGCCCTCCGCCTCTCGATTCTGATTGTTTCTTGTCAACTTCAGTTGGTGACACCTAAATCTATCTCGTTTCAGTTGACCTCGGTGTGAAGTACATCCGAATCTAACAAAGTTAAAAAGTCAGGGGGTTTTATGTAATTATAAAAGTCTAAAACATGGTCGAATCACAGAATAACAAGTGTTGGCTTATGTCATGAGCTTGACTCCAATATGGATCGAATTTGGCATGTGACCTTTGTTCGAATTGTTTCTCTAAAAATAGAATTTTGCCAGTATATTTTTTTCAAAAAAAATATTAAATTAGTGTTTATATCCCTCTCAATTTTTAATTACATTCGCACATCTTTAAACTTTTTTTTTTTCACACATATCTTTGATATTAACAAAAAAACTCATTCTCGTGATAAATAAACTGTAAAATAATTAAAATACAAAATCAATATTTTTGTGATAAATAAACTCACTCATGCTAATTCAATATTTTTCAGAAATATACTCCAAAAAAATACAAATAAAATCGAAAGTTATGACATTCACACACGATTCCGACCTTTATGAAAGCTATGTTTCACCAACTGCTTTGTAAATTTGATGGCAAAGTTGAAAAGTAAAAAATAATAAATATTAAAGATAGAAAGCAGGGACAAGTGGATGTCTATGTGTGCTTGAAAATAATTTTATTTTTTCATCATAACAGGATTAATAAATGATAAATGATTAGATTAGTCAAGGTCAAAATTAAAATTAATATATCACTTTCGTAAATTAATTTTGCCTTATGCAAGACGAGATCGGGGAATTCGTCCAAGTCGATATCCTCCCCGGTCGAAAGCATGCACGAACAATCCCAGAAAGTGCTGCAGGAACATCAACCCTGCCTCCCTCCCCGCGCACGCCCTTCGCCCAACCCCGAATGGTATCAGCTCGAAAACCTGCGAGGCTCAAAATTTGCGCCTGTCTTGCTCAAGAATCTCTCTTGGGATCAGGGTTTTTCGTCCGATTTTGTTTCGATTTTACTCGTACAAGGCCTGGCTCTCACACCCGCATTCACCACCCCCTTGTCGCTCTTGCTAGTCTAGCTCCTGCAGTGGCCTTTGGCGTTCGCATCCGTGCGCTCATTGTGGTTTTCTGTCCGCGTCAGCACTCTTACCACCTTAGCATTCGTGCCTACGCCGGTTTAGCACCCACACTCGTACGCTTGCACTGCCCTCGCGTCTGTGCCCGCCCTGCACTCACGCCGGCATCTATGTTGACCTGGCGTCCGCGCCGACCATGCCGACCATACCGACCTTACGCCGTCTCCACTCCCTGGGGAAAAAAAACAGAAGAGAAAAAAATTAAAAAAAAAAAACATAAATAATAAATAATAAAATTTTGGTGAAAATTTTAATTAAAATTGGAAAAGTATTTGTAAATAAATTTCTAAAAAATTATATTTTTAAAATTATTTAATAAATTATGCCTTATGCGAAAATTAAATAGTAAACCAATAATTTTAAAATGAATAAGGTTATTATTTTTATTTTGGACTTTCGATATATAGTTGTACTTCAGAACTGCTAACATGAAATTGCACAGAGATGATTATTCTTACTTATATGTCTATAAATGTTCGTCCTGATTATTCAAGTACTGAATTTGTAATTACACATTAAAATATTTCAAACTCAACTGATGATGATTATGATGATTAATTGTATTACGTTATAATTAATAGATTATGTATGTGTCAAGTACATTTTAATAATAAGTTAAATTTACTTATGTTAATTTTTAACTTTTAATCATATTCATATTATTTCTTGTGTATTTTTATTTTTTATACAATAATATATAAAAATATTATACAAGTGATTAACTATCAAATTTAATTTAAATTAATTAAAATAATATTTAATCTTTGGTAAAATTAGTTATAAATTCTTTTATGATTTTTAAATTTTTTTAAAAAAATTTAAAAAATTTATCGTATTTTTTAATTTGAAATCAAAATATAGTCAAATTCTTGTCAACACATAATAAATAATTAGAAAAAAAATATTTTGGCTAAAATTGAAATGAGAATAGTTTCGGCCGAAACGTATCAGTTTCTTTAGATGCCCAAACCAAAACCAAAATCAAAATTCAAAACCTTACTTGAGATCGAATTTTAAGAGTTTGTCCGATTAAAAATTAAATTAAAATATTTTATAAATGAGAGTAATTAAGTTTAAAAATTGATAACTTGTAACTCAATTCATTTTGTATCTGGAGACATACATCTAAGGTAAATTAAAAAATATATAAGACAAAATAAAGGATAATTATGATTTTTCAATACATGATGTATATATAATCTATTTTTATAAGTAATTTGAGATAAAAAGTGAATAAAATTTTCATCCATTTTATTGACTATCTTTAATTTTATCTCAAACAAAGTGGTTTCGAAGTGCAGGATGCAATATTTTAAAAAATCAACAATCATGCGTCTATTATTTATTAAAATACTTTTTTTAGTGGTGTACTGGTTAGATGGAAGTAACTATCAAGAATAGAACGTTAAAAAATGCATATTAAAATTAGTAGAGTTTAAGATATAATGGAGGATCCCAACCTTTCCCAAAACATTTTGTAGCCAAGTATTTCGTAAATTTTAGGGTTAATTACCTACGCCCTCTTAATTTTCGATAATTACAAAACCCCCCGTAATTTTTATCATCACCTACACCACCCTCCTTTTCAAAATATTTACCTACGCTCCTTGATTGTTATTTAATCAAAAATTTCACCAAATGGAATATTGATAAATAAAATTATTCAAGGGTTTTATTTTTAAATGTACAAATATTAAACTTGTAATTTTAAATTTTAAGTTTTAAAACCTTCAATATCTTTTTTGTAAAATTTAATTTTAAAAATAATTAAAATTTAGATTTATTTATAAAAAAATTCAAGGGGTCTATTTTGTAAATGTACCAATATGAAACTTATAATTTCAATTTTAAGTTTTAAAGTTTTCAATGTCTTCTTTGTAAAATTTTATTGAAAAAATAATAAAATTTGGACTTATTTATAAATAAATATGTTTTAGGGGTCTATTTATAAATGTTTAAATATTAAACTTGTAATTTGAAGTTTTAAACCGAAAATCAAAAATTTAAACCTATTTTATTTTTTCAGTTTAAATTTAATTATATTTAAATTGAAAAAAAACTAAAATCAAAACCAATATTATATATTTATATATAATATGTAATTTGGTTCGGTTCGGTTTTTAGGGTTTTTCAAAATCAAAAATCGAAACTGAAACCGAATTAAAAATTTTTTTTAAAATCAAACCGAACTGAAAACCGAATAATCCGAATCGAATCGATCATTGGGTTTCGATTCAGTTTGAATCGAATATTACACAGCCTAGCTAGGATATTGCTTTCTTGGATTTCAGTTTATTTGTAAAACGATTAGTTTGAGTCATGCTCGATGTGAAAATTAAATTATTCTTTACATCATTGCATCCACAAAGCTAGGGCGCTCATTGATTTGCAAAAATGGAATATTATTTCCTATGACCTATGTCGTCAATACCTCCAGCAAATTTCATATTTGCAAAAGCTTCCTTATATTTTTGAAATTACGTACAACTTCCTACTATCTCAACTAAAATATTAGAAAACCTATCATTTTGTTCAAATTACAAAAAACACCCATTGCTACTTGATATTTGCGGACAACAACCAGCACTTTTTCTGCATAGGAATCTAAGTGTACCACGCATAAGAATACTATGCAGCACAATCCTGACCCATGTCAAATGGCACCAAAAGACTTGGACAATTTTCATCAACCAAAATCACTTTCACTGCAACCTAGCTTTCTTTTTCCCATTGGAAGATATTTTGGTGAGCGGAATCAAATCTTCAACAACTCTAAAGACATGGAAGTTCATGATCAGTTTCCTGCCATTGGTGTCCACGAGCTCAAAGACACGTGCATCATCTTCCTCCAAATTGTTTTCCATTACAAACTCGGACCATTTGGTAGAGAAACCCCAACTATCGTCTCCCTCATAACAATATCTTGCTTCTTCTATTGTAAATGGTCCCTTGCAAACTCCGATGGCACTGTATGCAAATTTGGCAAGGGACAGTCATTCTTTTAAAAAAATTGGAGGGTGTTATCGTAAAAAATGAATAGCAGAAGACAATTCTTTATATATGTCACTCACCCAAATAAAGTAGAAAACAAATAACATTTATTAGAAATCTCTTGCTTTAAGGTGTCTTACCCTGATTTCCCCACATAGCATTGCAGCCTCAAGCTTTTCTTTTGCTACTGTAGAAAAGGCCCCTGCTTTTATGTTCAGCCTGACAGTCAGATCCCTATCACCTAGTATCTACATAAAAATTGAAAGGAAAAAAATGAATGACTTCATTAGATCACATAAATTGCTAAACTTGCATCTGGATCAAAATGTCAGATTCCATTCTTACTTTCGAAGGTAAACGTCTTTTTCTTCTAGAAGGATTAATTAAGCCTCTGGCTTTTAAGGTTTCCAACAATATCTCATCACCTTCTTGAAATTCAGCAGCTTCAATGTCATCTATGTTGACAGTAACATACTTTGGTAACCTTGCATGCATACCTAATAAGAAGAAATAACTATTAAATAACCTCATATTGAGCAATCAATATAATATGAATATTAGAGTAATGAAGTGAAAATATCAGTAGAACCTAAGTAATTCTCAAATAAAAGTTAGAAAATCACATCATTACAATTCAAAAATCACATGGAGGATATCATCCAACATCTGATAAACTTCCTACAAAAAAATATAGTGACATTTATTAATGTATTATTTCAAAATCACATAAAATAAGATTACAAAATTGTCAATTTTTTTTAAGAAAAACTCATATAGTAGATGCATACTAAAATCTGAAGTCATCACGCTAGACCTTTCTCTTCCTCTTCCCCTACCATGTCCTCTTACATATTGATTTCTCACTGATTGTTGATTGCTGCTAGATCTAAAAGCTTCAATTTGTTATTGTAGTTCTAGAGGCTCTTTATGTGACGCCCCCGACCCAGTACGATATTGTTCCTGGGCGTCTGCGGCCCACAGCCCATCCGACCCCAGGATTTTATTTTTCCTAGTTCCCTAAGAAAAGGCCTCGTTATTGGGTTTATGGTAGTCATCATATTTAGCCCAGTCTCAACTCCAACACTTTGTCGATGTGGGACTAAAGACAACTGCTACCAGTTACAGGCCCATTGCCTGCCTACTGGCCCACTGGCCCCACCGGGCCTTATATATGTGACGCCCCTGTCGTGTCCGATCGAACCATAACACAAGTAGACAATATACAAATAAAAGGTTTACAGAATACATAGAATTAAAATTTATTTCATCAATACGAATATAGTTCAGATAACATAACAAAACGTGGTCTCACTGAAAATACTAAAGTCCTCAAAAGTTTTCCCCTACATAAAAATAGAATAACATGTAAATAAATTAGCTCCAAAGATAGTTGCGCACGTACTTTCTGCTACCGTAGACACCTGTGCCAGGCTGCTACTCTCCTGTGGATAGGAACAATCAAAGAATGAGCCACGAATGCTCAGTAGGAAGTTACCTCCTCCAAACAGTAGGAGAGATCAATTTTTGGTGGCAACAATAAAATTAACACAGTGGCAACAACAATAATTCGACAACAAAGGTGATTAGGTAAACTAACATCCACAGCAAGAAATGAATCAACAAGGATATCTTATGGGTGTGGCTGCCTCCCCTACCAAGCAGAGTCATACCACTCTGTACTCCCAACAGCTGATGGAGTGGTGATCCGTAATCACACAGCAGATCACGCTTGATGGAGTGGTGATCCGTAATCACACAGCAGATCACGTCTCCTATCAAGCAGAGTCATACCACTCTGCACTCCCAACCGCTGATGGAGTGGTGATCCGTATCACACAGCAGATCACGTTTGATGGAGTGGCGATCCGTATCACACAGCAGATCACGTTTGATGGAGTAGAGATCCGTATCACACAGCAGATCACGTTTGATGGAGTGGTGATCCGTATCACACAGCAGATCACGTTTGAGGGAGTGGTGATCCGTATCACACAGCAGATCACGTTTGATGGAGTGGTGATCCGTATCACACAGCAGATCACGTTTGATGGAGGGGTGATCCGTATCACACAGCAGATCACGTTTGATGGAGTGGTGATCCGTATCACACAGCAGATCACATTTGATGGAGTGGTGATCCGTATCACACAGCAGATCACGTTTGAGGGAGTGGTGATCCGTATCACACAGCAGATCACGTCCCCTATAACTCCGCCATCAAGATAAATAATTTCCATCAATTCCACCTTATGAACCTCCCCCCTTACAACTCCGCCATCAAGATAAATAATTTCCATCAATTCCACCTTATGAACCTCCAATTTATCATGTTATTATCAACAGCCATTGATCCAGCGATTCATCACCCAAGTCCTTAATAATTTCACATTTAATCCTTAAGTCTAATTTAAACCAATTCCAAAACCAGAATCTAAACCAAAACCGATTTTGAGCCCCACCTAAACCAAAGCCAACTTTAAACGAAACCAAAACCTAAACCAACTTTTAACTAAACCAAACCGAAACCAACTTTCGGATTAAACCAAAACCATAATCAGCTTTAAGTTAAACCTTAATTAAACTAATCCTTCTTCCTCCTCAAAACCCTAACCCTAATTCTACTGCCGCCGCCGCCGCCAGGCCATCCCACCGTCAGGCCGCCCCGCTGCCAGGCCACCACGCCGCCACGCCGCACGCCGACGTCTCCGCTGGGCCGTGGCTGCCGCCAGACCACCGCCTCCGGCGTCGCCAGACCCGCGTTGCCCCGCGCCTCTGGCCGACTCCGGCCTGTGCAGTCGTGCGCACGCCACCGGCCGCTCCCGACGCCGTATCACGCGCCAGAACTGCGTCGACACCGGGTCCGTGCTGCCTGCGCACGACGCCCGCACGCATCAGCGCCGCACGCCGCCGCACCGCACGCCGCCGCCTCCGCTGCCGGCCGCCGGAGCACAGCGGACGATCGGGGAAGAAGACGGAGATTTTGCAATTTAGCCCTCTAATCTTTCTATTCTCAAAACATGCCATAGATTGGTATAACACAGACATATCTATTCTCTACTCAGTTTTACTTAGATCTAGGTTATCATCATCCTCCTAAATATCATGAGGGTCACTAAGTTTATCGATTATTCAACATGAATTTGTCTCGGGCATAGCGGCAAAGAGAAACGGATGAAAGTAACACCACCTAGTTCGAATAGAGGTAAGGAGAAAACAAATAAAAGTAACTTAACCTACTTCGAATAGAGGTAAGGAGAAAACAAATGAAAGTAACTTAACCTACTTTGAATAGAGGTAAGGAGAAAACAAATGAAAGTAACTTAACCTACTTCGAATAGAGGTAAGGAGAAAACAAATGAAAGTAACTTAACCTACTTCGAATAGAGGTAAGGAGAAAATAAATGAAAGTAACTTAACCTACTTCGAATAGAGGTAAAGAGAAACAAATGAAAGTAACTTAACCTACTTCGAATAGAGGTAAAGAGAAACAAATGAAAGTAACTTAACCTACTTTGAATAGAGGTAAGGAGAAAACAAATGAAAGTAACTTAACCTACTTCGAATAGAGGTAAGGAGAAAACAAATGAAAGTAACTTAACCTACTTTGAATAGAGGTAAGGAGAAAATAAATAAAAGTAACTTAACCTACCTCGAATCTCGATAACGACCGTCCCAAATCTTCTTGCCACTCCGTAAGCCTCCCCAACGATTGTTTCTTGACTCTCTCTATCCGTCCGGGTTTAGTGGGTGGTTGCTGCCTATAAATAGAGGCGGTTATTGGGTTGTGGGTTGTGGGCCCGAGTAATGGGCCGTTATGGAGTGACGGGTGGTTACATTCCTATCCCGTTAAATAAATTTGGTCCCCAAATTTTAAAATGAACATACCTCAAAAGATATGGGGGTATTTGCCCCTGATGTCCTCCTCTCTCTCCCAAGTGGCCTCGTCCACAGAGTGATGCTGCCACTGTACTTTTACCAAAGGGATCACCTTTCTTCTTAACACATGCTCTTTTCGTTCTAAGATCCAAATTGGCGGCTCCTCACATGTCAAGTCCTCCCTCAGCTGTAACTGCTGAAACGATAGTATATGTGTGGCATCTGGGATGTACTTCCTCAGCATTGACACATGGAAGACGTTATGCACATTAGCTAAGGCCGGAGGTAAGGCAAGTTTATAAGCAACTGCTCCAATTCGCTCTAAGATCTCAAAGGGGCCAATATAACGAGGTGCTAACTTGCCCCTCATCCCAAATCTCATCACGCCCTTTGTTGGAGAGATCTTTAGAAAAACATGATCGCCCACGGGAAACTCCAGATCCCGCCTTCTGGTATTAGCATAACTCCTTTGTCTACTTTGTACTGTGAGTAACCTCTTTCGAATCACTTCAATCTTCTCGGTAGCTAATTGAACCAACTCTGGTCCCAAAATTTGTCTCTCACCAACCTCTGTCCAACACACAGGGGATCTACACTTTCTCCCATACAAAACCTCATAAGGTGCCATTTGAATGCCAGCATGATAACTATTGTTGTAGGTGAACTCGGCTAGACACAAATGAGAGTCCCAGCTCCCCTTGAAATCCAGAGCACACGCTCTCAGCAAGTCCTCTAGGGTCTGGATTGTTCTCTCTGATTGACCATCAGTTTGAGGGTGATATGCAGTACTAAAACGTAGCTGCGTCCCCAAGGCTTCCTGAAAACTACCCCAAAATCGTGAAGTGAATCTGGGATCTCTATCAGAAATGATGGTAACAGGTATTCCATGAAGTTTTACTACTTCCTCCATATATAGTTCAGCAAGCTTGTCCAAGGAGTAGGTCATCTTAATAGGAAGGAAATGGGCTGACTTAGTTAACCGATCCACCACAACCCAAATAGCATCCAACCCCTTCCTTGTCCTGGGTAACCCAGCCACAAAGTCCATGGTCACATGATCCCATTTCCCTTCAGGGATAGGGAGTGACTGTAACTTTCCTGCTGATTTTTTGGTGTTCAATTTTGACCTGTTGACACACTAAACATTTGGAAACAAATTCTGCAATATCTCTCTTCATGCCCTGCCACCAATAATTTTGCTTCATGTCTCGGTACATTTTTGTGCTACCTGGGTGTACTGAGAAACGAGAGCGATGAGCCTCGTTTAGCAATTCTTGCTTCAATTGGAAGTCATCAGGGACACACAGCCGACCCTGATATCGAATCACACCATCAGTAGTCACATCAAACCCTGGTTTAGAATTTTGAGTTAACTCAAATTTTAAGGTCTGCAACCTAGGATCTTTTAACTGGCACTCTTTAAGTTTCAACACCAGCTCTGACTCTAGACGCAATCCAGCTAGCAATCCTCGTTGAGTCTCAATTATAATGGTTAGTTCCATATCTCCTAAGGTTTCTAAAATCTTCCATTTTCTTACCAATAAATGTGCTGAGTATCCTACCGATTTCCTACTAAGTGCATCTGCAACAACATTGGCTTTACCTGGGTGGTAGTTGATTGAGCAATCATAATCCTTGAGGAAATCCAGCCATCTCCTCTGTCTCATATTAAGTTCTTTCTGGGTGAAAAGATATTTCAAGCTCTTATGATCTGTAAAAATTTCAAACGTCTGTCCATAAAGATAATGCCTTCAAATTTTTAGTGCAAAAATGACAGCTGCTAATTCAAGGTCATGAGTGGGATAATTTTTCTCATGGACCTTTAATTGCCTGGAGGCATAGGCTATCACTTTTCCGTGTTGCATTAGAACACAACCCAATCCGTTGATGGAAGCATCACTGTATACCACCAACTCATCACCACCAGAAGGTATGGTCAACACTGGTGCAATAGTCAACCTTCTCTTTAATTCTTGAAAACTTTGCTCACAGTTCTCAGCCCAATCAAATTTAACATTCTTCTGAGTCAATCGGGTCAGTGGAGTAGCAACCTT
Organism: Trichopus zeylanicus subsp. travancoricus; assembly: GCA_005019695.1. Classification (NCBI taxonomy): domain Eukaryota; kingdom Viridiplantae; phylum Streptophyta; class Magnoliopsida; order Dioscoreales; family Dioscoreaceae; genus Trichopus; species Trichopus zeylanicus. The sequence goes on from RXID01014222.1 coordinate 236,916, forward strand.
GGAAAAGCCTTTCACAAATCTTCTATAGTAACCTGCCAATCCAAGGGAGCTTCTCACTTCAGTTACATTAGTGGGCCTCTTCCAGTCCAGCACAGCTTCTATTTTCTTGGGATCCACTGATATACCAGCACCAAAGATCAAGAAAACCACTTTCGACAACCAAAAGCCACACTTACTAAGTTTGGCATATAATTTCTCTTGTCTCAAGGTTTCCAACACAATTCTGAGATGTTGCTCGTGCTCATTGTGACTCTTGGAATATATTAGAATGTCATTTATAAAGACAATGACAAATTGATCTAAATACTGCCTGAATACCCTATTCATTACATCCATAAAGACAGCAGATGCATTGGTCAAGCCAAATGGCATAACAAGAAATTCGTAATGTCCATAGCGAGTTCTGAAGGCCGTCTTTGGGATGTCCTCCTCCTTAATCTTGAGTTGATGGTAGCTAGATCTTAGGTCAATTTTTGAGTACACTTGGGTACCCTGTAACTGATCAAAGAGATCGTCAATTCGTGGGAGAGGATATTTGTTCTTTACTGTGCTCTGATTTAACTAACGGTAATCTATGCATAATCTCATAGTCCCGTCTTTCTTCTTCACAAAAAGAAATGGTGCACCCCAAGGAGATGCACTAGGGCGTACGTAACCCTTGTCTAAGAGCTCTTGCAATTGTTTCTTCAACTCTACTAACTCCACTATTGCCATTCTATAAGGGGGTTTCGAGATCGGAGCTACACCGGGCAAGAGGTCTATGCCAAACTCCACCTCTCAGTCAAGAGACAATCATAATAACTTCTCAAGAAAGACCTCTGGATACTTTCGGACAGTAAGAATGTCCTCTAATCGAGGTGTACTCAATAGCTCCTCAGAGATAAAAACTAGATACTCCTTGCAACCCTTCATCAGTAGTTGTTGGGCTTGCAGAAAAGAAATGATAGGAGAAAAGTTTTCTTACATACCAGAGAAAGTAAAAGCATCTTGTCTAGGTGGTCTAACAGTTATTACCTTCATCAAACAATCAACATTGGCATGATAAGCTGCCAACCAGTCTATACCTAAAATGACATCAAAATCCTTAAAATTTAATAGCACTCGATCTACGGTGGGTTCTTAGTTTCCAATCCTAATAATACACCACTTGAATACCTGATCTACAATCATTTTATCGCCAGTAAGCATTCCAACTATCAAAATTATCTTCAGAGGTTCAGTCTTTCTAATCAGCTTGATAGCAAAGTGAGGGACAATAAAAGAATGTGTAGAGTCATAATCGATCGATATAGAGACCATCCTATTATCGATAAGAATTGTACCTTGCACCACATGAAATAAATCTTAAAACTATGTTATTCTTAAACCTTATGCTCTGATACCATATGTGACGCCCCCGACCCAGTACGATATTGTTCCTGGGCGTCTGCGGCCCACAGCCCACCCGACCCCAGGATTTTATTTTTCCTAGTTCCCTAAGAAAAGGCCTCGTTATTGGGTTTATGGTAGTCATCATATTTAGCCCAGTCTCAACTCCAACACTTTGTCGATGTGGGACTAAAGACAACTGCTACCAATTACAGGCCCATTGCCTGCCTACTGGCCCACTGGCCCCACCGGGCCTTACACTTTATACGCTCTCTTGTTGTATCCCACATAACCACATTTACTGCAAGTATATATTTCTTTACTTGATGTTTCCATTAGATCATTAATCCTTTTCTTCTTAGACCTATCAGGTTGTCTCCTTGAACATGGAGGAAGCACTTGCATAGTATTTGGCACAGACACCCAAAGTTGCTTGCTTGGCAGTAGAGTGACAGATACATCATATATTCTTTTGTATGTCTCCAGAATGTAGTAACCATCAATAAAATCAATTGGATCAAGTCGAATATCAAGGAGAACAATAATACCATGAACACAAGGCACTCCTGTCAGCTGCCACTGCCTATAATCACAAATCCTCTGTCTTATGTCGACAATCCATCGACCTGCAGGATCACTGACCTCTGAAATATCATCAGAAGATCTCCAAATATGGTATCTGTTACGTGCTTGTAAAACTTTCATAATAAAAGCTTCTATTCTTGGCAATAGCTTTCTAGACCAATGAGATCACAATTATAAGATATAGTAACTATAAGATATAGTGCTGAGTCGGGTGCATCACAATTATAAGATATAGTAACTATAAATAAAATATAAAAAAAATATTTTGTGTTAAAATGAAAGAGAAGGTTTTCTTTGCTAATTTTGAATGCCAATTGAGTGTTGTAAACTTGACATTTTCGGGGGGTTCTTAGTATTTTTCTTAAAATAATTGAGGTTTAATGAAAAATATCGAGTAATTATCCTGGTGTCTAAAAATATCATAAAAGAGAGGGAGTTATTTGGCAAAACTCCTTTAAATTAAAGAGCTTCAGAAAGCCCCAGGTCGAATCCGACCTCTTCTCCTTTTCTCCTCTCCTGAAAAACGAAACCCTAACCCTATAGCTGAGCTCAATTGGGCATCAATGGCGACGATAAGCCTTCGTAAGGGTAACGCTCGGCTGCCGCCGGAGGTGAACCGAGTTCTGTACGTGCGGAACCTGCCGTTCAACATCTCGAGCGAGGAGATGTACGACATCTTCGGCAAGTACGGCGCCATCCGCCAGATCCGGGTGGGCACGAGTAAGGACACGCGCGGCACAGCCTTCGTCGTCTACGAGGACATCTACGATGCCAAGACCGCCGTCGACCACCTCTCCGGCTTCAACGTCGCCAACCGCTACCTCATCGTGCTCTACTACCAGCAGGCCAAGATGTCCAAGAAGCAGGACACCAAGAAGAAGGAGGACGAGATCCTCAGGATGCAGGAGAAGTACGGCCTTTCGTCTTCCTCCAAAGATAAGTAGCTTTTGTTCTCGTTGTATAAAGGTGTCGGTCGTCTTTTTCTATGCCGCTTGTGCTAGTATCATATGGACTCTTTAATGGATTGTCTTCTGAAGTATTGTGGAGAAATTGGAAGAATCTGCTACTTTTGGTCGTATGAAGTTGAAAAGCAATCTATGGTCATATCAAGCTATGTTATCTCTTACAATAACAGCACATTTATTGGCTATGTGATGCTGTGAATTGTCTTCAGTTTATTATGTGCAACAACATATAAGAATTCCTGATTTTGGTTGTATGATGTTGATCTGTAATCCATTGTTTGCATCCTGGTTTCATTTAAAATCTGAGACGAATCACTGTTGTTTGTGATAACTGATAACCGATGATGATGGATGTATGGTGCTTTTAATTTCTTGCAATTTGCTAGTTTTAGTGCATTATCGACTGGACTGTAGGCAAGTATTTAAAAGAATGTGTTACTTGGTTGTGGGCTGATGAGTAATCCGTGTTTTATCTTAAGATTTCCTCATATGTTTGAGATCAAATCCACCTTTTGCTTAAGATAATGGGCTGCTTGATGACTGTATGATGCTGTGATTGCTTGCAATTTATCTAGTTAAATGGATACTCTGCTGTACCCTATGCAAGGATTTAGAGGAACATCTTTTTTGTTTATATGGAGTTCAATATTGATTTGTGCTTTTGTGTTTGTTTTTGGTGCTTACAATGGTTTGTTCGTTATGATCAAAGACAAGTAAGTTTCAGGCTTGTCTTGAGACATGTATTACACATCTGTTCAATATGAATTTATGCTGCTTATGGGAGTTGTAAACATCTAACACAAATCCAGTGCATATTAATGGATTGTCTTGTTAAGTTCTCTAATAATTTGATGGAATGTGTTGTTCTGGTCACATGAAGCTGGCAAGTGATCTTGGTTCCTCTCAGGATTCCATTACTTGTTTGAGAGGAATCTATGTTGCTTGTAATAACATATTGAGTGATGGCTGTATGATGCTGTGCATTGCTTACAGTTTAGGGTGTTTTAGCTGGTTGCAATTTGTGTGAATTGCAAACAAGCTATGATGTTCCAATGAATTGCAATCCAGATGATAGGAAACCATAATACCACTTTGGGCAAGCGTTCAAGGGAATGCAATGTTTTTGCTATATTTAGTTTGAAGTTGCTGTGCTGAATTTTGTTGATTTCTTGTGCTTATATTTTTTAACTGTATTTTGTTTGAATTTGGATGCTACAAGATTTTGATGAAATTGAATGTTTTTTCTTTCATGGTTTTTGTTGGTTTGCAAAATGAGTATATAGTGCGCTTGAATATGTTGGATGTAATATTTGGGGCAAATGATGTTGAGGACTCTGTAAAAGTTCCCTTAAAACTGAATTTGAATGTGTTTTTGTGCATAATCAAAGTTTAATAAAGGTTTTTATCCATATTGCTTTGTAGAATTTATCTGCCTAGTTCTTTTGTATGGTACACGATTAAAATTAAAATGTCTGATTTCTATACTTCTGATTTCTAGAGTATGCTTCATGCCTTCAAACAGATGCCTCACCTTGTTTTGTTGGACATAACCTTTTGATCATTTTTTTTCAGTAATCACCTTTTATCATTTTAATGAGAAACTTAGGCCACTAGTTTTTAAAAACTGTTCTTACAGTTACTGAAACAACTAAAAGATTTTAATTGTAATTTATTTAAGCACTAGTTCATAGTAAAAGAAAAAGAAATAAATTGATCATTCTTTATGGATTGTTTGCTGCTATACCCAGCAGAGCAAACAAACAAACACAAAAAATGAAGGCAAGAGAGACCTAAGCTTGAACTTGAGTTCTGCGGCTTCTGCGATATTTTCGAGGATGGTGTCAGCCAGATGGGGTGCAAGTCGGGGAGACCGCCCTGGACAGGCGCTGAGCCCATGCAAGGCACTGTTGCTTCAGTGCCCATGTCGAAATCCAGACAGCACCAAACGACGGTGGGACGGATGTTATGCAGGAGCATCCACAGTGAAGTAAACATGATTTCCTGCGCCCCCAATTTCTATCGCGGAGAAGGAACAGGAGCAATTTTCACCCAAAAAGAGCACGCCTTCTCCTAAACAGTCCACCTCGCTCCATTGCATGTTGCTTCTCTGCCCTGAATACTACCGCCTACCCATTTCTCCTGCACGACCGCGGGGGACGGATTACAGTTTTCCACCCATTTTTTGTTCTTAAACATTACAAGAACAAGCAAAACCTCGCCGCAAAACTCCTCCAAGAAACGTTATTCTCTCCTGTGTCGTAGGAGGAGTGGCTCCTTACGCCGCATGGGGAGCTCCACCATACTGAATTCAGTTAGAGGATCAGTTGACCACAAGCCAATTTGTCTAGTTCCGGGTATATATGTTGCCCCATAAGCAGGAAGCTCTCCTGTAGGTTACACAGATTATTGGATTTGAATGTTTTAAACTCAGATTAAAATTTTAATTAAAATAAAATTTTGAAATTTAATTTAAATTTACATCTGATTTTGAATATTTATTATATAATATTTAGAATTGTAATTAAGATAGAACTTAGACTTAATATAGATTTATAAATATTTAAATAATATATAAAATTTTAAATGCGGTATAGTATTGAGAATGAATTAAAGAAATATAGAGAAAAAGAAATAAAGAGAATAAAGAGAAAGAAAAAGAAAAAGCGTGTCGATTATCGTATATGAATTTGGTGTTTTTCAGTGGTTTCTCGTAATAATTTATTGTGATGTTCTCTTAGAATTTTTTTCTAAATGTGAAAATGTCGTCGAAACTCGGTAAAGAATTTAATTGGATAAAAAAATAAAGTCTTTTTTGTAAACTCTTGTAAATTGTGTTAATAAGGAATCACTTACCCTCTTATAGACGTAATCTGATTTCGAGTGAATCACATATATAATTGTATTTCTTTTTTTTTATTTTGTATTATTTTTGTTACTTGTGTTGTTTGTGAATAAGGTAATTAGTAAATCTTTTTCTATAAATTATAATGTAATCCATGTAGTGTCCATGCGAACTTGATTGAGTGCTAGACCGTAGCATCTATCATCAACAGGTGCGGCAACCATACAGGTAGGCTCTGCTAGATTGCTTGTCATGCATGCCGTCCTGAGACGTCTGAGCATCGTTTGATTTGAGATCATGATTGAGACTAGTAAATTACTTTTGTAAACTAATATTTTTTTATCAAAATTAATGCTTTGAAAAACTATTTAATTTATTATAATAATTTAGTTAATAATAATATAAAATAAATAATATTAATTTTATAAAAAAAAATTGAAATGGGCTTATCCGATTCTAATGCAAACTAAACGGGGCCTGGGGTCTACTTCATCTAGCAAGCGAGGAAGCTCGATCCAGGCGGGCACCATTGGGTTCACCAGAGAAAACTTTCTGCTGTTCTTGCTGTCCTCGACTTCATTCCAAAGCGAACCATATGCCGTTGAGCGGCAGTAATTCTTGGTGGCGGTGTCCTTCCAATAGCAGTAGTCGAAGATGCGCAAGTCGACGTTAAAATATCTGTCATCAGACGGACTGAAGAAGGTGGGACTTCTGTGGTGGGCGTCCGCAGGCAGCATCAGCCAAGGGAACTGAACTGCTTCTGTCCGAACTGCGCCGCCGAGCGCCAAAGTTTACAGACGGCGCTAAACCTTACGCGGTCGCTGGCGTTGAGATGCCTCCAGATGTTGGCAAGAAGACCCGGCTCATGAAGGTCCCACCACCGGTCGATGTCAATCGCTCCTTCCATGGGCGTTTCTTCTTCACCGTCCGAGTCCGGCGGACCCCACGAATCATCTACGTCCGTTGGTTCGTGCAGCACGGGCCTTGTTTCCAATCTGCAGTACTCGTGTTTCCGGCACAGATCATCAATTTCCATGGCGCTTGTTGCACGAGCATGCACCTTCCAATGCGCGCGCGACAATTCTCTCAGGTCTTCTGAAGTGAAGCGCTCTTTTGTACGGCTACTATAGTTGTTGAAAGGCGTGGGGGAATGCCGGTCTCGCTCTTTCTGTATATAGAGGAACGGAACAGGAAACGGACACCGCTTCCGAGTAGAAGTTTGCAGGCGTAAAGGTGGTGCTTTCCGAGTACGAGAAGGAGAAGCCTGAGCACAGGTCGGATTCCGCCGTTTATACGTATAATTAACCTCCTTAAATTAGTTATAATTAAGTATGGACGAGTGATACTAACGTATGAGATCCGTTACATGAGGGGCACCTACCACTCACAACCGTGTGACACTAGGCCCGTAACAAAAACCAAAAAAAAAAAAAAAAGCCACTTCTGATCGGCCATATTGGAACGTTGGTGTCAGCCAGAGGGTATGCATGTCGACAAATGAGCCATCCAAACCTTTGTTTCCCCGGAGAGGATAATCTTCTCTGTATTCTTCCAATTTTGTCAAATGCTGTATTCTGAAATTGAGGACTAAACTGATAACTAATGGACAAAACCGACCCTCTTCAAACTTCAGAAAGGCCTGCCAGTCATCTGTGAATGAGATTCATAAATAGATTTCATGTCTTAACCTCTCAAATGTAGCATCAAGAGAACTCTTAAGACCATTCTGACTGCGATTCGTTCTGATGTTGCCCACCATGCCGCCAACTAAATTTGATCGACTCTTCTCCATCTACTGCACTTGATCTTCATCGAAAACAACGTCTCTTCTCTTCAAATTGTTCGGCTCATTCCCTTGCCTCATCATTGCCACAAACTCATCATAGTTTATTCTTCCATCCTGTGCATGAGTTTGAGAAGAGGCATTGGTTCGGTATTGTTGGATATCTTGTATACAGATTGTTTCAGAATGCATGGGCTTTACTTACATTGTCAGCATCGGCATCAGAGATGATCTCCTTCAAGTCACGCCCATCGTTCAGACCTTGTGCCTTGAGAGCTTGCTCAAGCTCTTCTTTTGTTATATAACTAAGATACACAAGCAAATCATTGATCAATTATTATCTCATTCTCTTGGTGCTGTCCATGATCTATATCAAGTTTGAAGGGTTTTGCTCACCCGCTGTTATCTGTATCAAAATACTGAAATGCTTTGTAGAGGTGATCTTCTCTGTCCATTCGGTTCATGTGCATTGTTGCAGTGATGAATTCTTCATAATCAATGGTTCCATTGCCATCCGCATCAGCCTGTGATGGATGTGATTTGGAATGCAATGTTAGCAAAAATTGAAGACTTGTTACTAGTTTGTGCTTCAAGTACAACACTTACAGCTTCCATTAACTGCTTGAGTTCATATTCGGAGAGCTTTGTTCCTTGTTTGGAGAGCCCTTGCTTTAATTCTTCAAGGGTAATGCTTCCACTATTATCAGTGTCCATGCTCTTGAACATCTCCTTCAGCCCCCTAATCTCTTCCTCTGATAAGCAACCTGCAATCACCTGAAAATTAAAGAAATAAGCACAAAACTTCAGTACGAGAAGTCAAACATCAGGAAAATATACAGATAAAATGAAAAAATTTACCCTGAGAGCAGCTTTTTTGAACTTGTTCATTGCTCTGAATTGTTTCAACCTGTTAAGAACAGCATTGTCAAGTGGTGTGTCAGGTGCTTCTCCATCTTCTTTGACCCATGCATGATCTGCCACAGAACTCCATACCATCTTGTCACATTCAAGATTGAGCAGCAAAGGCTTCAGAAAAGCAAAATTTTTTATACAACAAACAAGTTGATGAACTTACTGAGGACTTCAAATGCAGTAATTCTCTGCTCGGGGTCTAAAGTGAGCATTTTTCTGATAAGATCTTTGGCACCTGGAGAAATATTGGGCCATGGATCACAGGTGAAATCTAGTTCTGCTCTGAGTATGGCATTGAAAATTCCATTTTCAGTCTCTGCCAAGATAAAGATCAACATCTGCTGGTTAGCTTCAATATTTGATGGTGAAGATGATCAAGATGAGGAAAAGAAGAGGAAGCTACCAGCCCAGAAAGGAGGAACTCCACAAAGAAGAATGTAGAGCATAACCCCTACACTCCATATATCCACCTCTGGCCCATACCTCCTCTTCAGCACTTCAGGTGCAATGTAGTATGCACTTCCAACTATGTCCTTGAGTACCTCTCCTGTTCGACCATAATATTTCGTTTTCATAATAAGTTGAAATAGCATAATCATTTTACTTTAAACAATCAAGTAAATATTCTATTTAATCTTGTTAATCGTGATGATCATGTTTTCCCTATTAACAAATTAAGCTTCAAATAAATGTACTCCTTGACTTGGTAGAGAAGAATTGTAGTTTTTGAATCAAATATCAAGCTTTTGTAATGATGAAAAATATGGCAGACTAATCACCGTACCTTGCTTGAAGAAGACTGAGAGCCCGAAATCGGTGGCCTTGAGCGGCGAATCTTCGTCCTTGTTCAACAAGAGGAAGTTCTCCGGCTTGAGATCCCGATGGACAACGCCCATCGACTGGAACGTGTGCACGATCCGAACGATCGCCCGGAGCAGCCCGGCCGCCGCCCGCTCGGTGTAATGCCCGCGGGCGATGATTCGGTCGAATAGTTCCCCACCAGCGCAGAGCTCCATGATAAGGTGGACCGACTGCTTGTCCTCAAAGGCGCCCTTGAGCTCGACGATGTTGGGCTGGCCGGTGAGGTGATGCATGATCTGGACTTCCCGGCGGACGTCCTCGATGTCCTCCTTGTTGATGAGCTTCCGCTTGGCGATGGTCTTGCAGGCGAAGTTCTCGCCGGTGAGCTTGTGGGTGCAAAGGTGGGTGATGCCGAACTGGCCCCGGCCGAGCTCCTTGCCAACGGCGTAGGTGGCGCGGACGTCCTCCATGGGGCGGCCGAGGACGGGGCCGATGGGGGCGGGCCTGGCCGGGGAAGAAGGGGAGGAAGTGGTAGGGGGAACGGTGTCGGCGGAAGCCTCCGCCGGGGGGTCGGCAGAAGTTTCCGGGGCACCGGCTTCGGGGTTCGGGGCCGTCTCAGATAAGCAGTTGCCCATGGAGGAGAAGGTGGCGGCGGCGATGGGGAGGAGGAGGCGGAGAGGAGGAGAGGGTTGGCCGCAGAAAGAGAGGCATGGATTTGGGGAAAGAAAAGAGGCTGGATTGTTTGGGAACAGAGAGAAAGGAAGGCGACACGAATATGGAAGTTGGAGGGAGGGGTGAGGAGAAATTGGCGGGCAGGGCCACGGGTTTTTCTACGTGCTAGGTTGTTTTTGGGGGAATATTACATATATACACAATTAAATAAAAATTATTATATTCATTTAATGAAAATAGCAAGGTTTATAGTTGCGGTTTGGATTTCGGTTTTCGGACCTAGCAAAACCGATATGTTTCAGCCGGTTTCAGCAGAAAGATTTTTTTTAATTATTAATTATGTATTGGCCAGAATTAGACTATAATTTGACTTCAAATTTAAAATATGATAAAATATTTTAAAAAAGTTGAAAAAATTTTAAAAATTAGAAATGAATTTATACTTAAATTTACCTAATATTAAATATTATTTTAATTAATTAAAATTAATTTTGATAGTTAGCCACTGATATAGTCTATTTTTAATATATATTAGTGTATTAAAAAAACATACAAGAAATAATATATATATGATTAAAAGTTAACAATTAACATAAGTACATTTAAATTTTTGTGACAACGATTTACATGAAGGTGAGACCAACACAATTTTTTTTTTCTTTGCTTTTGGTGGAACGGTCATACACGCATGTACGTGAACAAAAAAATCAACGTGTTTCGATCAAAATCATTTTCATTTCAGTTTTAACAAAAATATTTTTTTTATTAATTATATTTTGACTAAAATTTAATTTAATTTTAATTATTTTTTAACTTCAAATTAAAAAAATATAATATGTTTAAAATTTTTTAACAATAATGAACAGTTACGTGAATAAAATTATGTACGTGAATAATATCTGACAGAAACTGGTAAGAACGTTGAAATCAGATTAGTGACAGTGCTGGCCCCGGTGTAAAGCCGATCTTAGTTTGCGAGAGTAGGGGCCAGGTCCGCGAGGGCGCGAGGTAGGCGAGAGAGCGGCAGCAGGGTGGCGAGTGCACCGAGCCATCCGGCGAGGGCGCGGGCTCGGACATAAAGCCGGCACGAGTTTGCCGCGCAAGCTCGCCCCACGAGCGCCCCCCTACGCGCGCTCGCCCCGCGAGCTCCCGCCCACGAGCGCTTGCTCGACACGCTCCTGCTCATGTATGTTCGCCCGTGAAGATAAACAGTAAACCCCTAAACCAAAACCAAATTTAGGGTTTCGTTTTAGGTTCGACCGAAACTGAGCTGTTTCGGTCGAAACCATGGTTTGCAGTTTCGGCCGGTCCAGAACCGAAACCCTATTTTGGGTTTCGGTTAGGGTTTACTGTTCAGTACTGTTCATAGTTATTGTTCATCTTCACCGAGCGCGGGCGAGAGCGCATGCTGGCTAGCGCGCGGGAGCGGGAGCTCGTCGGGCTCGAGCCCGGGCAGGGGGGGGGCGGGAGCTCGCCGAGCTCGAGCCCGGGCGGGGGGCGGGAGCTCGCCGGGCTTGAGCGCAGGCGGGCGGAGCTCGTCGGGCTCGAGCCCGGCGGGTGGGCGGGAGCTCGGGCGGTGGGCGCCTCGGTTGGGGGGTGGGGGGAGCCGGCGGGGGGCGTGGGGAGGACCTCACGCCGGCTTCATGTCCGAGTCCAAGGGCCATGCGTACTCGGTAGTCTGTCGTCACTCTATCGCCTATCTCGCGTCCTCACCGACCTGTCCCGTACCCCCGCAAGATGAAGTCGGCCTTACACTGAGATCAGCACTATCGCCAATTTGATTTTGATGTCCTTATCGGTTTTTGTCCGATACTGTTCACGTACATAATATTATTCACGTAATTATTTATTATTTTTTAAAAATTTTAAACATATTATAATTTTTTAATTTGAAGTTAAAAAAAATTGAAATAAAGTTAAAATTTAGTCAAAATATAATTTTGATTTTGGACTTTCGATATATGATTATACTTCAGAACCGCTGTCACGAGATCGTGCAGCGCTAGTTGTTCTAGCTCATATGCTTACAAATACTCGTTCGGATCATTCAGGTACTGAATTTGTAATTTCACAACCAGATGTTCCAAATCAACTGATGATGATTATGATGATTAGTTGTATTATTTTAGAATTTATAAAATTATGTACGTGTGAAATACATTTTAATGGAAAGTTAAATGTGCTTATGCTAATTTTAACTTTTAATCATATTCATATTATTTCTTATATATTTTTTTAATATACTAATATATATTAAAAATAGACAATATCAGTGACTAACTATCAAAATTAATATTAATTAACTAAAATAATATTTATTATTATGGTAAAATTAAGTATAAATTTATTCCTAATTTTTCAAATTTTTCTAAATTTTTTTCAATATTTTATCGTATTTTTAATTTGAAGTCAAAGTACAGTCAAAATATGGTCAAACTCTGGTCAACACCCAATTAATAATTTAAAAAAATCTTTCGACCGAAACCGAAACGGCCGAAACTGCCGAAACGTATCGGTTTCGCTGGGTGCCGAAACCGAAACCGATACCGAGTTATAAAACCTTGGTCGAAACGGCTCAGTTTTGGTCGAAACTTAAAACCTTGGAAAAGAGTATTCTTGGTTGGGATTTTTGAACCGATTCGAAATTTAAAAATACATATGACTTTTTATTGCAAATAAGTTTTTATTTTTCATTTTGGTGTTAAATCAATATTAATTTTTAACCAACTAAATTTATATAACCAAACTTTTTAATTCCAACTATCAAACTCTCTTATTTTTTTCTTCTTGATGCACATTGATCATGTTCTCTTTTTCCACCTCCTGCTTCTTCTTCTTGTAAGGCCCGGTGGGGCCAGTGGGCCAGTAGGCAGGCAATGGGCCTGTAACTGGTAGCAGTTGTCTTTAGTCCCACATCGACAAAGTGTTGGAGTTGAGACTGGGCTAAATATGATGACTGCCATAGACCCAACAACGAGGCCTTTTCCCGGGAAACTGGGAAAAACAAAATCCTGGGGTCGGGTGGGCCGCGGGCCGCAGACGCCCAGGAACAATATCGTACTGGGTCGGGGGCGTCACATAGTGGTATCAGAGCCACTCCGCACCTCTTGATCGATGTGGGCTAGTTAAGCGAGGACGCTGAACTCTTGAGAGGAGGAGATTGTAAGGCCCGGTGGGGCCAGTGGGCCAGTAGGCAGGCAATGGGCCTGTAACTGGTAGCAGTTGTCTTTAGTCCCACATCGACAAAGTGTTGGAGTTGAGACTGGGCTAAATATGATGACTACCATAGACCCAATAACGAGGCCTTTTCCCAGGGAACTGGGAAAAACAAAATCCTGGGGTCGGGTGGGCTGTGGGCCGCAGACGCCCAGGAACAATATCGTACTGGGTCCGGGGCGTCACATAGTGGTATCAGAGCCACTCCGCACCTCTTGATCGATGTGGGCTAGTTCAGCGAGGACGCTGAACTCTTGAGAGGGGGAGATTGTAAGGCCCGGTGGGGCCAGTGGGCCAGTAGGCAGGCAATGGGCCTGTAACTGGTAGCAGTTGTCTTTAGTCCCACATCGACAAAGTGTTGGAGTTGAGACTGGGCTAAATATGATGACTACCATAGACCCAATAACGAGGCCTTTTCCTGGGGAACTGGGAAAAACAAAATCCTGGGGTCGGGTGGGCCGCGGGCTGCCGACGCCCAGGAACAATATCGTGCTGGGTCGGGGGCGTCACATAGTGGTATCAGAGCCACTCCGCACCTCTTGATCTATGTAGGCTAGTTCAGCGAGGACGCTGAACTCTTGAGAGGGGGAGATTGTAAGGCCCGGTGGGGCCAATAGGCAAGCAATGGGCCTGTAACTGGTAGCAGTTGTCTTTAGTCCCACATCGACAAAGTGTTGGAGTTGAGACTGGGCTAAATATGATGACTACCATAGACCCAATAACGAGGCCTTTTCCCAGGGAACTGGGAAAAATAAAATCCTGGGGTCGGGTGGGCTGTGGGCCGCAGACGCCCAGGAACAATATCGTACTGGGTCCGGGGCGTCACATATGGTATCAGAGCATAAGGTTTAAGAATAACATAGTTTTAAGATTTATTTCTTGTGGTGCGAGGTATAATTTTTATCGATAATAGAATTGTCTCTATATCGATCGATTCTGGCTTTACACATTCTTTTATTACCCCTCACTTTGCTATCAAGCTGACTAGAAAGGCTGAATCTCTAAAGATAATTTTGATAGTTGGAATACCTACTTGCGATAAAATGATTGTAGATCAAGTATTCAAGTAGTGTGTTATTAGCATTGGAAACTAAGAACCCACCATAGATCTAGTGCTATTAAATTTTAAGGATTTTGATGTCATTTTAGGCTTGGACTGGTTGGCCGCTTATCATGCCAATGTTGATTGTTTGATAAAGGTAATAACTTTCAAACCACCTAGACAAGATACTTTTACTTTCTCCGGTATGTAAGAAAACTTTTCTCCTATCATTTCTTTTCTGCAAGTCCAACAACTACTGATGAAGGGTTGCAAGGGGTATCTAGTTTTTATCTCTGAGGAGCTATTGAGTACACCTCGATTAGAGGACATTCCTATTGTCCGAAAGTATCCAGGGGTCTTTCTTGAGAAGTTATTAGGATTGTCTTTTGACAGAAAGGTGGAGTTTGACATAGACCTCAAGCCCGGTGCAGCTTCGATCTCAAAACCCCCTTGTAGAATGACACCGGTAAAGTTAGTAGAGTTGAAGAAGCAATTATAAAAAAAAAAAAAAAACTTTTGGACAATGGTCACATACGCCCTAGTGCATCTCCTTGGGATGCACCAGTCCTTTTTGTGAAGAAGAAAGACAGAACTATGAGATTATGCATTGACTACTGTCAGTTAAATCAAATCATAGTAAAGAATAAATATCCTCTTTCTTGGATTGACGATCTCTTTGATCAGTTACAAGGTACTCAAGTGTACTCGAAGATTAACGTAAAATCTGGCTATCATCAATTAAAGGTCAAGAAGGAGGACATCTCGAAGATGCCTTCAGAACTCGCTATGGACATTACGAATTTCTTGTCATGCCATTTGGCTTGACCAATGCACCTGTTGTCTTTATGGATTTAATGAATAGGGTATTCAGGCAGTATTTAGATCAATTCGTCATTGTCTTTATAGATGACATTTTAATATATTCCAAGAGTCATAATGAGCACAAACAACATCTCAGAATTGTGTTGGAAACCTTGAGACAAGAGAAATTATATGCCAAACTTGGTAAGTGTGGCTTTTGGTTGTCGGAGGTGATTTTCTTGGGTCACGTGATCTCTGGTGCTGGTATATTAGTAGATCCCAAGAAAATAGAAGCTGTGTTGGACTGGAAGAGGCCCCCCTAATGTAACTGAAGTGAGAAGTTTCCTTGGATTGGCAGGTTACTATAGAAGATTTGTGAAAGGTTTTTCCAAGATTGCTACTCTACTGACCCGATTGACTCAGAAGAATGTTAAATTTGATTGGGCTGAAGATTGTGAGCAAAGTTTTCAAGAATTAAAGAGAAGGTTGACTACTGCAGCAGTGTTGCCCATACCTTCTGGTGGCGATGGGTTGGTGGTATACAATGATGCTTCCATCAACGGATTGGGTTGCGTTCTAATGCAACATGGAAAAGTGATAGCCTATGCCTCTAGGCAATTAAAGGTCCATGAGAAAAATTATCCCACTTATGACCTTGAATTAGCAGCTGTCATTTTTGCACTAAAAATTTGGAGGCATTATCTTTATGGACAGACATTTGAAATTTTTACAGATCATAAGAGCTTGAAATATCTTTTCACCCAGAAAGAACTTAATATGAGACAGAGGAGATGGCTGGATTTCCTCAAGGATTATGATTGCTCAATCAACTACCACCCAGGTAAAGCCAATGTTGTTGCAGATGCACTTAGTAGGAAATCGGTAGGATACTCAGCACATTTATTGGTAAGAAGATGGAAGATTTTAGAAACCTTAGGAGACATGGAAATAACCGTTATAACAGAGACTCAACGAGGATTGCTAGCTGGATTGCGCCTAGAGTCAGAACTGGTGTTGAAACTTAAAGAGTGCCAGTTGAAAGATCCTAGGTTGCAAACTTTAAAGTTTGAGTTAACTCAAAATTCTAAACCAGGGTTTGATGTGACTACTGATGGTGTGATTCGATTTCAAGGTCGGCTGTGTGTCCCTGATGACTTTCAATTGAAGCAAGAATTGCTAAACGAGGCTCATCGCTCTCGTTTCTCAGTACACCCAGGTAGCACAAAAATGTACCGAGACATGAAGCAAAATTATTGGTGGCAGGGCAGGAAGAGAGATATTGCAGAATTTGTTTCCAAATGTTTAGTGTGTCAACAGGTCAAAATTGAACACCAAAAACCAGCAGGAAAGTTACAGTCACTCCCTATCCCTGAAGGGAAATGGGATCATGTGACCATGGACTTTGTGGCTGGGTTACCCAGGACAAGGAAGGGGTTGGATGCTATTTGGGTTGTGGTGGATCGGTTAACTAAGTCAGCCCATTTCCTTTCTATTAAGATGACCTACTCCTTGGACAAGCTTGCTGAACTATATATGGAGGAAGTAGTAAAACTTCATGGAATACCTGTTACCATCATTTCTGATAGAGATCCCAGATTCACTTCACGATTTTGGGGTAGTCTTCAGGAAGCCTTGGGGACGCAGCTACGTTTTAGTACTGCATATCACCCTCAAACTGATGGTCAATCAGAGAGAACAATCCAGACCCTAGAGGACTTGCTGAGAGCGTGTGCTCTAGATTTCAAGGGGAGCTGGGACTCTCATTTGTGTCTAGCTGAGTTCACCTACAACAATAGTTATTATGCTGGTATTCAAATGGCACCTTATGAGGCTTTGTAGGGGAGGAAGTGTAGATCCCCTGTGTGTTGGACAGAGGTTGGTGAGAGGCAAATTTTGGGACCAGAGTTGGTTCAATTAGCTACCGAGAAGATTGAAGTGATTCGAAAGAGGTTACTCACAGCACAAAGTAGACAAAGGAGTTATGCTAATACCAGAAGGCGGGATCTGGAGTTTCCCGTGGGCGATCATGTTTTTCTAAAGATCTCTCCAACAAAGGGCGGGATGAGATTTGGGATGAGGGGCAAGTTAGCACCTCGTTATATTGGCCCCTTTGAGATCTTAGAGCGAATTGGAGCAGTTGCTTATAAACTTGCCTTACCTCCAGCCTTAGCTAATGTGCATAACGTCTTCTACGTGTCAATGCTGAGGAAGTACATCTCAGATGCCACACATATACTATCGTTTCAGCAGTTATAGCTGAGGGAGGACTTAACATGTGAGGAGCCACCAATTCGGATCGTAGAACAAAAAGAGCATGTGTTAAGAAGAAAGGTGATCCCTTTGGTAAAAGTACAGTGGCAGCATCACTCTGTGGACGAGGCCACTTGGGAGAGAGAGGAGGACATCAGGGGCAAATACCCCCATATCTTTTGAGGTATGTTCATTTTAAAATTTGGGGACCAAATTTATTTAACGGGGTAGGAATGTAACCACCCGTCACTTCATAACGGCCCATTACTCGGGCCCACAACTCACAACCCAATAACCGCCTCTATTTATAGGCAGCAACCACCCACTAAATCCGGACGAATAGAGAGAGTCAAGGAACAATCGTTGGGGAGGCTTACGGAGTGGCAAGAAGATTTGGGACGATTGTTATCGAGATTCGAGGTAGGTTAAGTTACTTTCATTTGTTTTCTCCTTACCTCTATTCGAACTAGGTGGTGTTACTTTCATCCGTTTCTCTTTACCGCTATGTCCGAGACAAATTCATGTTGAATAATCGATAAACTTAGTGACCCTCATGATATTTAGGAGGATGATGATAACCTATATCTAAGTAAAACTGAGTAGAAAATAGATATGTCTGTGTTATACCAATCTATGGCATGTTTTGAAAATAGAAAGATTAGAGGGCTAAATTGCAAAATTCCCATCTTCTTCCCCGATCGTCCGCTGTGCTCCGGCGGCCGGCAGCGGAGGCGGCGGCGTGCGGTGCGGCGGCGTGCGGCGCTGATGCGTGCGGGCGTCGTGCGCAGGCAGCACGGACCCGGGGTCGACGCAGTGCTGGCGCGTGATACGGCGTCGGGAGCGGCCGGTGGCGTGCGCACGACTGCACAGGCCGGAGTCGGCCAGAGGCGCGGGGCAACGCGGGTCTGGCGACGCCGGCGGCGGTGGTCTGGCGGCAGCCACGGCCCAGCGGAGACGTCGGCGTGCGGCGTGGCGGCGTGGTGGCCTGGCAGCGGGGCGGCCTGACGGTGGGATGGCCTGGCGGCGGCGGCGGCAGTAGAATTAGGGTTAGGGTTTTGAGGAGGAAGAAGGATTAGTTTAATTAAGGTTTAACATAAAGTTGATTATGGTTTTGGTTTAATCCGAAAGTTGGTTTCCTTTTGGTTTAGTTAAAAGTTGGTTTAGGTTTTGGTTTCGTTTAAAGTTGGCTTTGGTTTAGGTGGGGCTCAGAATCGGTTTTGGTTTAGATTCTGGTTTTGGAATTGGTTTAAATTAGACTTAAGGATTAAATGTGGAATTATTAAGAACTTGGGTGATGAATCGCTGGATCAATGGCTGTTGATAATAACATGATAAATTGGAGATTCATAAGGTGGAATTGATGGAAATTATTTATCTTGATGGCGGAGTTGTAAGGGAGGAGGTTCATAAGGTGGAATTGATGGAAATTATTTATCTTGATGGCGGAGTTATATGGGACGTGATCTGCTGTGTGATACGGATCACCACTCCATCAAACGTGATCTGTTGTGTGATACGGATCACCACTCCCTCAGACGTGATCTGCTGTGTGATACGGATCACCACTCCCTCAGACGTGATCTGCTGTGTGATACGGATCACCACTCCCTCAGACGTGATCTGCTGTGTGATACGGATCACCACTCCCTCAAACGTGATCTGCTGTGTAATACGGATCACCACTCCATCAAACGTGATCTGCTGTGTGATACGGATCACCACTCCACCAAACGTGATCTGCTGTGTGATACGGATCACCACTCCATCAAACGTGATCTGCTGTGTGATACGGATCACCACTCCCTCAAACGTGGTCTGCTGTGTGATACGGATCACCACTCCATCAAATGTGATCTGCTGTGTGATACGGATCTCCACTCCATCAAACGTGATCTGTTGTGTGATACGGATCACCACTCCATCAAATGTGATCTGCTGTGTGATACGGATCACCACTCCATCAAACGTGATCTGCTGTGTGATACGGATCTCCACTCCATCAGCGGTTGGGAGTGCAGAGTGGTATGACTCTGCTTGATAGGGGACGTGATCTGCTGTGTGATTACAGATCATCACTCCATCAAGCGTGATCTGCTGTGTGATTACGGATCACCACTCCATCAGCGGTTGGGAGTGCAGAGTGGTATGACTCTGCTTGGTAGGGGAGGCAGCCACACCCATAAGATATCCTTGTTGATTTATTTCTTGCTGTGGATGTTAATTTACCTAATCACCTTTGTCGTCGAATTATTGTCGTTGCCGCTGTGTTAATTTTATTGTTGCCACCAAAAATTGATCTCTCCTATTGTTTGGAGGAGGTAACTTCCTACTGAGCATTCGTGGCTCATTCTTTGATTGTTCCTATCCACAGGAGAGTAGCAGCCTGGCACAGGTGTCTACGGTAGCAGAAAGTACGTGCGCAACTATCTTTGGAGCTGATTTATTTACATGTTATTCTATTTATGTGGGGAAAAACTTTATCAGACTTGAGTATTTCCAGTGAGACCACGTTTTGTTATGTTATCTGAACTATATTCGTATTGATGAAATAAATTTTAATTCTATGTATTCTGTAAACCTTTTATTTGTATGTTGTCCACTTGAGTTGTGGTTCGATCGGACACGACAGAGGCGTCACACTTCTCATCCTTCACACCTCTCAATTTTGACAAACATTTTGTCAAATATCAATAAAACACACTCCATTCAAACTCTACATTCATAGGAATGAAAGAGAGAAGTGACAACATGTGATTTTTTTCAAAATTGTATCAAATCACAAAATCATGGATGACAGAGGTGTTGTTAGAAGAGGAAGAGCTCGAGTGGAGTGGGATGCAACACGAGGGATGAAGGAAAACACAAAACAATTGAAAAAAAAGCTAGACTAAAGCATGGAGCGAAAGAGGCGGAGGGAAAGAAAAAGATTGGGCCAACGAAGTAGGTGCTAATTATGATTGTAAAGGTAACGAGATAGACGATGATGAACAAATCATGTCAAAGATTTTTGAGTCGATGAGGTAGGCGAGAATTCATCGAAGGTGGTGACAATAGGTGACTGAAGCCAAATATTTCAATATTATTCTTAGCACAATTTTATGCTTTCTATTTGTTAAATTTGTATAGTCAAAAATGAGACAAACTTATACGTAATTTTATAAGTTTATAAAGAGTTATATGTAAATCACCCATAAAAAATATTTTGCCCAACTTATGTGCAATTACGAAAAAAGTCAAAATAATTTTTTTATTATTTAATAAAATTTTGAGGAATTATATGCAAAAATCATATTTATGCAGCATTTGGGGTGGGCCCTCTCGGACCTTAGGAAAATGTTTTGCCATTTTGAATGGAGGTATGCATTTAGGTCCATATATTTTGGTCGACGGATTTGGTTTGAAAACGTTTCGGTTCATTCGCTGGTGAATTTTGAGGAGAAACAATGTCCACTTGACTTGGATTTGTTTTATACAATTTGGAGACTTTTATCTTTCGGTTCAAATGGAAGAAATTGTTTCGGACCATGCGCGAGTTTGACAAAACGTAGAAATCAAGACAATCAATTTCAACCTCGCTTACGTTTTGAGTTTCGCCTAATTTCAGTTGAAATCTATCAATTTTGATCGACATCGGGATATAATTATTTTAAAAATTATTTTAAAATTTAATATTTGATATACTTGTCAAACTAAAATAGTTAAAATAGAATATGTGGAATCCTTTACGCATCAAATCACGATAGAATCATTAAGTGAATTAATTAGATTGAGAGAGACAGATTTTTATTGACTACACACAAAATAAAAATAAATAGAGCGAGAAATCTAAGTTTACTGTAATACTTGGTAGCACATTTATATGAGATTCTTTTATTTGAAATCAGAATCAAAATTAATATTTTTTTAAAAAATTAATATTATTTATTTTACATTATTATTAAAAATTAAATAATATTTTAAATTTTAATTTATTATAAATTTAATTTTGATAACAAAAATTATTTTATAAAAAAATTTATTAATTTTAATCTTAATCTTAATTCTGATTTGAAAAGTACCTTATAAGTTTCGGCCAAGCGAATTCTTAACCCGATCTATACTTACTTTTATACCTACAGCTTCCAATGTGAATAAATTAGAATAAATTATTTTATTTAAATCTTTTACTTTTAAGAATAACTCGAAGAATTAGTTTAATATTTTTGGGCAAGAATTTATCTAAATTTATCTCCTAATCAAACAGGATTCATAGAGTACAAACACACAACCACCGATTAAGATGTCGATTTCTTTTTTTATATTTTTGTCTATTTTATCCTAAAGCTTATAAAAAATTATTAATAATCTCTTAATAAAGGCCATGCCCGGGGGTACCCCACCACCGCATGCCATTCCATTTTTTAACAATAAAAAGTAAAAAAATATTTTTTACCCATGCAAACCATCCATTCTACAGTGCTGGCACGTGCAATTGAAAATTACTTGTATAAAATAAAAAAATTGAAAAAAAAAGTCGGAGATTCACTGCACAGCTCAATCCAGCTCCGAGCCTTCGGATCACAATCCAACGGTTTTAAATCCCTTCAAATGATGACCTCCCATTTTACGCTGGTCGACGTCACGTGATCCTGGTCCACATCGATGAATTTCGGCGGGACAAGCCACCACGAGAACCGCAAAGATCCGCCGTCCAATCTGCTTCGCGATGCGTGACTCAATTATTGACAACTGTTCCCTTATGTCGATGCAAAGTAGACGGCGGAGATTGAGATCTCTAGGTTTCCCGCATGCGCGGTTTTCCCCCCCGACGTGGACCCGAGGCTCTTCCATTTATAGCATGCCGCCTACTTTTCGGAATCCCACTCTCTTTTTAACTCTTTCTTTCTCCGTAGATTTTCTCTTTTTTATCTATTTACTTATTTTCTCTTTTTAAGCAGTAATCTCAAAACTATTTCCTTTGCCTTCTAAAAATCAATTTTACCCTCCAAAAATTCGCTCAAATTCTTCCGTTTTCCGATGGAGAAGATCACTGCTAACCAGAACCTGGCCCCAAAGAGCACCTCCAAGAAAGAGAAGAAGGAGAAAGAAAAGGAGCCAGTGAAGGTGGTGTACATCTCCAATCCGATGAGGTTCCAGACCAGCGCCGCCGGCTTCCGGGATCTCGTCCAGAAGGTCACCGGCCAGGACTCCGACATCGACAACATGCCCGTGTTTTGCCCCACTAACACGCCTGCCGCCGCAGCCGCAGCTTCCCAAGCAGCGGCTCCCGGTGCTGGATCCAGCGCGGGTCAGTCA
This sequence comes from Trichopus zeylanicus subsp. travancoricus, assembly GCA_005019695.1. NCBI lineage: Eukaryota > Viridiplantae > Streptophyta > Magnoliopsida > Dioscoreales > Dioscoreaceae > Trichopus > Trichopus zeylanicus. The sequence goes on from RXID01014222.1 coordinate 259,448, forward strand.
GATCCTTATCGATGTTTCCGCAATAGCAATGATGAAAGGTTGCTTGAGGATTGGACCTCGTCTATGTTCCAGGACCCGCAGCCACACGGGGCATTCCAGCGCGGCGACCAAGTATGAGTTTGCATATCACGAGGCTTTGTGTTATGTATAATCGTATGATCCGCAAATTGTATTTGTTGGCTTTGTTTTAGATTTCAATTGAATTACGACATTTGGTATTGACTTGTGATTTTTTTGTTTGCGTAACTGCATAAGATTCGACATATTTATTAATTTCCACGGGAGATTACATCAGATTTGGAGACTGCTACGTGTTGATTATGACTTTCAATGGAGGAGATCTAGGTCTTAGGATATTGCTGCTAATTCATTCATCAATGCAGAAAAGCTTGCAACTTGTCGAGGGAAACAAAGCTTGATCCTATAGATTCATTCCCCTTTCCTGGATGAACAGGTAAGGTATTGGAAGATCTCTCTCTCTCTCTCTCTCTTCTCTATAGTTATTTTACAATTCTTTTTTATATCTTTCTTTATGGTTGATAATTATCCAAGTACAGCTTAAAATATAACAAAGATAGGTGCTATTTTGTGCTGCTTATTGCAATATAATACCCCTTTGCTTATTTTTCCATAGAGAAGTGCATCTTGGCGGCTATGCCTTAGCAAATCTATCGCAATTACCATACACCAAATAGTATACGAACATCGGTGTAAGCTTCTATAAGCAACGGGAAGCTATGCCAAAGCCCTTTACTTTTTGCTTGTAATCCTACTAAAGGTATGAACTATAGCTCCTTGAAAGACGAGGGATTTGGTTTCCAGTGATTTGGAATGGGGACTTGGAAGGCAAAGTATGAAATGGAAGTAGGGATTCAGTTAATTGAAATATGAACATTTTCTAAACTGAGGGCCATTAATTTCTGTCCTTGAGTAAGTATATATTTCCTTGCTCTATTTTAAGTTTATCAAGAAGGGCATCCGTGTACATGACTTCGGGAACAAAACAGCAGTTCTTGGGTTTTTGGGTTGTGAGTTGTACGCATATTGTGTAAGATTTAATGTAAAATTTTCCACCGAATGCCTTTACTGTGATATCACGTGATGAAGGATGCCTTGTTTAACATGCCTCATTTAATCTTTAGAGGTTGAATGTGACTGAAGATGTACTTTGAGTTAGGATTTTCTCATTAGCTTATAGTGGTCTCAAGTATTTTATTGAAAAATGTTGGAATTCCTGAAATTCTTCACCAATCATTATGTATAATATAATCAAATTCTTTATGGTTTATGGAAAATGATCAGGATTATTGTGAAATAATTTAAAATAAATTTGGACTATTTTCCTTTATTATGTTTCAGTAGAGGTGAGCAAAAAAACCGAAAAACCGGTATACCGAACCGTACCGGTTGATAACCGTACCGAAAAATCAGTTCTCAAACCAAATCGGTACAGTTCCGGTTCTTAAATTTAACAGAATCGGAAAACCAGTTTCTGCTCCGGTTCTACATTATCTGAAAAATCGGTGAACCGAAACCGTACCGGTTTTTCTATATATATATATATTCAATCTCAAAACCCTAACCCTAACCCTAATCCCTGTGCCGCCTCGCCCTCGTTTCGCCCCTGCTCTCGCAGCAATGCACCGATGCCGCTGCCGCCGCCTCGGCCTCGTCCTCGCCTCGACCTTGCGCTCGCAGCAACGCACCGATGCCGCTGCCGCCGCCTCGGCCTCGCCCTCGCCTCGACTTGGCATCTTTGAGTATTTTTGAACTCTTATTTTGATTTTCAAACTTCTTCAAATTTTCATCATTTTCTTATTTTTTAGCCATTATCTCGAAAAAGATGAGAGTTTGTTTAGCTATAGAAAATATTTTCTATTTTTCATCTCTAATTTTCATCTCTATTTTTATGTTTTCATTTATACAAAAAATTTTGAAAAAACAAAGAATGCGTTCATTTCAGTAATAATAGAAAACTACTTTTTTAATTTAAAAGAATGAGAAAATGCATACAAAATCATCTTATTTTTTATTTAAAAAATTTTACAAATAAACAATATTATTTTATTCTTATATTTCATTAATTTTATGTTTATTTCTTAAGACTATTCATTTTATTTTTATTAAATGAATAATGACTCTCAAATTAAAAAATAGTATAAAAGTCTACTAATTTAATATAATATAACTATAAATTTTTCGCACAAAATATGTCATTCAAATAATATAAAAGTGAGAAATATGGAGAAATGTGCGTTTTATCGTAAAAATAAGTCATAAAGAAAAGTTTAGAAAATAACTTTAAAGCGTTTTTCAAAATCTAATATAATTTTATAAAACAGAAAATTTATTCTCAATTTTTCAAATTAGAAAAAAATTATTTTTGAATAACATCTCTACTATTTTGCCTTTATGGAAATATTTTTCAGAAAATTGAGTAGTTTTTTGTAACTGAACGGATCCTTAATTTTCAAATTTTATCTTGAAATTCGATTTTTTATGAACTTAGATGAGCATTATTTTTGAAGCTATTAAAACTTAACAAACTTGTTAAATTTTAATTTGATTGTCATTAGAATCCAAAGGACAATAAACTATATATCTAAGACAATGAGGATAGTTTAGGTATGAAATTCTTCAAACAATATCAGTATGCTTCAGAACTAGCAGAAGACACTGGGGGTAATAACAAGAAGAATACAGTCATTTGTTGAATTGTTGGCATGCATCAATGTTACTCTAACCGGAAAATGGAATAGTACCAGATTCTAGAGAATACATACATATGGACAACAAATTATATGATTGTTGAGATTGACACACATTTCCCTCAGAATAAAAGGAAGAATGACAGACACATTGGTGGTAACATTTCATTCGCCAGTTTTTCATAGGTAGTAACAAAGAGAAAAGAGGAAACGCATATCGACTTGAAAGACGAATTACACCTTATTCCAAGCTAATTCTAAATTTTTGATATCTCATGAAAAACTGGTCTTTTCAATCCAAGGCCATAATAAGTAGCAATCTCCGAGATAGAAATAAGGAAAGAACAAAAAAATATTCTCAATGTTCAAAGAGTTGGAGTTATATGCCGCTTGAAATCATGTCCCAATGATTCATCGTAGGCAGGGTGCATGAGGGAAGCATGAAAGACAAATATACAAAGAATTTTTCAAAGAAACTTTCACAAAGAACCAGAACTCATTCATGCAGATGTTTAGAATCTCCTTATCTCTTATCTTTTTTTTGGTAAGCAGTTGTAATTTGTTCCGTTAATCTATTGTGTCATAAGAAAATCTTTGATATATTTCAATAAGAACTCTTAGTTGTTAGAAACATTCAAAAACTTTAAGGTCTTTGTTGAAAGTTTAATCCCACATAGAAGGAGAGTTCAGATCAAATAAGTTCAAAGCGCACTGCAAATTGCAAGCAATTCATCATGCTCTGATATTTCTCTCTTTAGTTAAACAGAATTGGAGATAAAAAGAACTAAATCATCTTCAATGTGGTTAAACGTATGCACAAGAATAAGCCGATGGCTGAAATAAGCAAACAAAAATAAAAATGGTGAAGTGAATAATTTTGCTTCTTTTAGAGTATTTGGAGGCATTGGATATATGCATGTGCTGGAAGTGAAGAGACATTAGCTGTATGATTGAGATGCCATATAGTTGACTCATCCAATTCCTGAGATCATGGATAGAATTTAGTTCCTGGAATGCAAGCCTAGGATCAAGAAAAGCAAAGACCTTGAAAGATTTATGAGGGACTGGAGAATCAGAGTGATCTAAATTTTTGGTAGCTTCTGTCTGGTTTGGAAAATTTAGATTCAAAAGAAACCATAGATAAGAATAATATCTTTCAGAATGATGCCAAATCAGTTTTTCTTAATTTGTTTTCATGATGAGAAGTATACCTTGAGCAACAACCTATTTACTATTTTCAATAGCATCATGAAAGTGAAATCTAGAAGCTGAAACGTGTAGTATGAGATTTACCGTGTTTTCTTGATGCTTGGTACACAGAAGTAACTTCCTTCACTACGTCTTCATTGAGGGCTCAAACTGCTATTCAGTACTCGTGGTAAACGATATATTTCTCGACAGGCTCTCCTTGATCCTTAGATCAGTTTGGAGTAACTATATTTTTGAAGAAGCATCAATTTTTGTTTCATTTGTTTTTTCTTTTTGAAAGATTTTTAAGGTGATGAGTAGGAAGAGTAGGCCAGCTCACAAAATTGTTTGTCCATCTAAATTCTGATCCTGATGACATGAAGTTGATGTTTACCTGTTGTAAACTCAGTTTTTCATGGTCGGCAATTTCATCAGTAGTGCCTCAAAAGGCCAGCCTAAAACAAATCTTTATGGATGTCCTCACTTATCACGTTCTTCTTTGTGTTCACGAGATCTCTAAAATGCTTTTCAGTTCTCAGTTTCAAATATACGATTCTATGAAGCAATCAATCACGTGTGTTTACTGTGTGCGCAAGCTTGTAGTCAAGCAGATTGCTGTCTTGGTGTGTTCTCGGTGGTGTCTTGCTGTCTGCATGGCAAATTGAATAAAGCGTTCCCTTTTTCATGTCTTTGTTGCAAAGCTTCAGGTAATGCAGGCGCTCTTCCAAGTAGCGAGTGGGAAGGAATTAGGGACTCGAGATCCTTTCACTTGCTATATCTACACTTTGTGATTGGCAAATAAGCTCCATCAATATGCATTTCTTGCTCTTCGCCGTATGTATATGGTTTCTTTTGATTCTATTTTCATTTTTCAAGGCTCAATTGTCATCCATATTATTCTTTTAGAATAATCTTTTCCAGTTTACGTGGCATTCGAATATAATTAAGCAAACGCGATATATTAGTATATGCTCGTTCCGTAAAATTTTAAATTTTCAGAATTATATTCCTCGACTTTTCTCGATGTAAATTTTCTTCCAACTCTCGCTGCGACTCTCGCTGCGATTGGAGAAAAGTCAGACCATCGAACTTTGACCTGTCCGGTACTTAAAAAAATAAATCTAAATATCAAATCAATATCGCGCATGTGGTATTTTAAGTCGAACATGTATTTCATCGAATTAGTTTTCATTATTTAGAGAAGCTGACACCGATTAAGAGTCACCTCGCACGACGTGACTGGTCATCAGTAGTTCCCGCAGAGCCAGAAGAAAGGCTTTCTAATCAATAGCACTTTCGGTCAAAAACCAAAAAATGAAAATTTGAGATACGGACCAATGAAATGGGGCCACGTGGATTCTATCTTGACGGAGGATTATGTAGCTATTATTGCCCTATGACAATGAATTAACGTGGATAAGCGCTGGGTCGTACCCGCGCTTCGTTTGCCAGCTGTATTTGATGATCCTTGGTTCTATCTTACGATTCCTGCATCCGCCAGTGAAAATCCAATGGGCCGTCATAAATTAGGTCGCACGCGGAGAAGAAGAAGAAGAAGAAGCAGCGGAGGACCACATCCTGCTCCCTTCTTCCCGTGGTCAGCAATTAGCCGCGTGATTTATTTTTAAACAGAAAATTGATTAAACGCGGTGAGTTTGTTTCTTCCGAAAAAAACAGAATCCGGCCGAGTCAACCAAGCCATCGTAGAAAGCAAGTCGCAAAATAATTTGTTATGAGATTTACATTTAAAAAAGTAATTAACGCGGTAATATTTTAGTTAAAAATCTAAACCAAACTAGAGTCGCGTCTCTATCGCACCGCAGCCGATGTCTGCCGTCGTCTACTATATAAAGCACTTGCGAAGCTGCACAGGGGGCTGTCAGGGAGCCGAGGTGAGGTGAGTTCCACTCCATCTCAAAAATAGTCAGCTCAAGCTTCACTCAAACTCTCACCGATGTCGTGGCTTCAAATTTTTTTTAATTTAAAATAATTAATTTACATAAAAATATTTTTTAAAAAAATTATAAACCGAATTTTCCAATGAGCCAGAGTCAAATTTAAACCGAATTTAAACTGTTCACGAATGACAAGATAAATTAATATCTTTAATAGTGTACCACCATAGTGACCACAGAGGAGGCGCTCCGCCTAATCTTCTCATTTATTGAATAAATTCCAATATTATTGTATTTTCACAAGAGAATTATCTAGATTTTATATGTAATTTAAATTTACAAAAAACATCTCGATCCGAGAAGGTGCAAGCGTTTGCATCTGTTATAGGATTGAATAGAGTCAGCTCCTTCGGACCGGCGAGTTTTCAAACCAGGGCTCGAAAAGATGCAACTTCGTCGAGAGTAAAACTTACAACTCGTGTAGGCGGATGACAAGTCTTTATAGGCACTATGATGAAATTGTTAGTAATTCTGAACCCTCGGATTCTCATCCAACGGCTCTAACACAAATTCTAAAATTTTCGTTTCTTCCCGCCAATCACCGTCCGACATCGGCTCTGATGACCTCAGCATGCCACGGTAAGTAGACATCAGCGAGATGGGTAACCTTCCTGGGACGCGACAAAGACAACCAGCTCGGGTAATTAACACCCAACTTTGCGGGTTCCTCTCTCTATTCGTCCCAACAATTTAATCTTCTTCCATTTTCCACGCCGGATCAGGCCCTGTCTTTTTCCGCGATCTCTCTCCTCCGTCCATGGACGGACTCAAGAACAAAGAGAAGAAGGAGAAGGAAGTGAGGAAGAAGAAGGAGGAGGAGCAGCCGCCAAAGGTGGTGTACTTCTCCAATCCGATGAGGTTCGAGGCCACGGCCGAAGACTTCCGGGATCTGGTCCAGAAGTTCACCGGCCGGGACGCGGACATCGATAGCATGTCTGAATATCCCGCCGCCGAACAATCGGGCGAAGGTTCCTCGGTGGCTTCGGGCGGTGAGAAGCCGGATCCTTTTCAATACCTGTGTGGCACAAGTGAGAGCAACGGCGACCTGCTCCTTTATCCATTTTCGCTTGAGGAGTGGACATCATCGATGATCTACAACCCGTCTTCGCCGCTGGCTGACGGCCGGCCAATCGATCGAGTGTGAGTTGCATTTAATTTGCATGGAGCCATATATATGTGTGTGTGCGCGTTATAGATTTGACGCATTATGTCATTAGAGCTTTGGATTGTGATTTTATCTATGCCACTATGTGAATAACTGTTCATAAGGCTGACTATTGAGAAGTTTAAGCTCGTTCTAAAGTTGCTATGGTTTCCATTCAGGAGTGAACAGTGCATATATGCAAAATCTCTCTTTATATTCTGTATATAGTACTAGAGATGCGTCAAAAAGGAATGATAGAATTAGATCTCTTCTGAGCACTTCCATTGATCAATTATCTCAAGAAGATTTTGTTTACAATGTTCCTAGCGTTGGAGCATACCTGATTCATCCTTGTGACTAATCATGTAGTCAAAGCATAGAGCCAATGGTTTGATTATTCTGTCTTTGGAGCTTTGGCCCTATAACTCCATTATCTGCATGCAACTAGTTATCATGGTGGAATCTCGCCGTGAAAGTGATATGATTAATTATCAGAAACTTGCAAGAGAAACATAAGATGCAAAAGTTGTGGATTCACTTCCTTTCATTTTCTTTTGTCCGATAAGAATTAACTTACTAAATTCTTGCAATATGATTATGTCAAGTTAGTAGCGTCCGTGGTGTGCTGAGTTGCAGATTTGTAGTCTATATTGCATTCATTTCTGCTCGAAGCTAGAGACGCCCGATAATTGCAATAGCATCTTGGACAAGGATTACGTGATCTTTAGGTAGAAGTTAGTGCTTGAGAACAGTTCTAATAGCTTTTATCACTACTCTAGTTTCTCATTTGGTGGACTAGTAGCCTAGAAATCTTTTGGAGAAGTTAGAACTTTCACTAAAGATAATGAAACAAGATAGAAACTTTAGGGGAGGATTAGATGGATCAAGATGACTCCATAATTCCAGGAGCATTTTCAGTTATAGCACTTTGATTGATTCTTCTAGCTAAAAACCATTGGTTATTGGAATTAGACCTAATACTTTCATGCATTTCCCTGTTTTTTGTATCACATCTATGTAATAGCTTAATAGGTATTTGGAAGTGTGCTTGTATAAGTTAGATATAGGTGTAAAAAGTACCGTCTCCACTCCTCTCTTTTGCCGCACATCCTCAGAGCTAGCAATTTCTGCCAATGTTATCAAAGTTGGATGATCAATGCTCATAATGTGTCTTTTAAGTAGTTGATGATAGGATATTATCGAGGTCATTTTCTGATTACCATCCCAATTGAATGGAGATAATTGTTGAATATGATATATATGTATTTGCGGAGTTTGACTATAGTACATGCTGGAGGGTGGGTACAACATCGATGAACATGAGGGAGCCATGGACGTCTTAGTACCCAAAAAAGGTAAGATGAAAGAAATATTCAGGCACAAATACATATTTAAGCATTAGTAGACAAAAGTGCTTTCTAGACAAATTGTTGGCGCTGAAAATGTAAAGTTACTTCAAATGGCTTGGACAAAAGATATACGGGAAATATATGGTCATCATAGTAATGATGGCTCAGATTAACGAATAAAATGGAGTTAAAAAGGTTAGGAGAGAGAACAAGCCAACCAAGCAAAATAGTGGTTTCGCGAAAATTCTCACAATCCTCCAAATTATATATGTTGAATTTACTAGTTCCGTTGTTCGCTTGTGGAGGAAAGTGTAAGTTGAAAAAGGCTTGAAATGATGAAGGTTATGATCATAAAAGTGGAGCAAAATGCAAGAGAAGAAAAGAAAGAATTTTAAATGAAAGCAAAGGTATTTAATTGCCTCTTCAGTTCCATGAGGAAGTTTATGAACCAGAAAACCATGGCATTATAAGAATTTCAGAAACGTGATACATTTGATGATCATTGGGAAGAGATTGCTGTCAAAGACTATGCTCTCCCTGCCCTTTCGGGAAGGCTCTACTAATTCGAAAACTCAAGTTTTGATTATTTAACTGCACTGATCATGCGTACTTCGAAGGTCGTGCATGCAACTAGAGACTCATCCATGGGAAGGATGTCCTTTGAATTAAGATCCCAAGTCTTCCATAACTATCCTGCACCTTCTAAAATTGTTGGAAGATTAGTTTCGTATTCACTTGTTATAGCTAGATCTTAGCCATCTGTAAGAAATAAGCAAACCATAATTTTTATCTTACAATTTTCCATCTATCATAACAATTCACCTTGTAAGTTGTATCGTATTAGAAATATTGTGGCTTTGAGGAGTTGAACCGAATCTAACTAGTATTAGTTTCTTTCAGTCACATCGACCTTTCATTACTTTATGGAATGCCACTAAAGTATGCTTAGTCAATAGTAAAATTTACTTGTTTAGGTTGTCTAATTAGGTACTCGGAACGCTTCTCATATTCAATGAGCTTGAAATAATGAAAGTTGATCTAAAATGTTATCACATTTTATAGTTTCTCATTTGCTGAATTGTAAGGCAAAGTAGAAGGAAAAGGTTAGGGCTTTACACCATTAATGATGTTGAGTTTTAGGTATATCGAACTCGAATTAGTGTTTAAGTTAAAGTAGGAATCCAAAGTTGGATTTAGATTTATGATTAATTTGTAATATTAGGAGTTATAATTAAAGTAAAACTCAGACTCAATAAGGGTGTATAAATATATTATAATACATAGGGTTTAAGTGTGGTGTAGTATTGAGGTTGAACTAGAGAGAAATAGAAAGAATAGAGAGAAGAGAAACAGAGAGAGTGTCGGCTCTCGTGTGTATGTCTTTCTAGTGTTTCTCGGTAATCTCTCGTGGTGTTATCTTGGAGATTCTCTCTAAAAGTGGAGGCGTTGCCGAGACTTGGTGAAAAAATTTAGTTGAGTAAAAAAGAGTGAAGTCTTTTTTATAGATTTTTGTAAAAGACTTTTTTCTTGATAGTGGATTTCTCGCTGGCTTACTTTATTATTTTCTTTTATCTTGTATTATTTCTCATTTTTTATGTTGTTTGAGAATAAGGTGATTCGTGAAACTTCTGCTGCGAATCCCAACAATTAGGATCAAAGCTTTAGTGCAAATAACAAAGATGGCAAAATCCTTACTCGAAGTAGAGAAGTTTGACGGTAAGATAAATTTTGCCTTATGACAGAAGAAGATGAAAGTGGTTCTTACTTATCAATGTCTGCAAAAGACGTTAGAGAGAAAAGAAAAGGGGTTGACCAAGATAAGTAATGAAGACTGGGAGGAGATAAATCAAAAGACATTAAATTTAATTATTTTAAACTTCACTGATGAGGTTTTGTACAATGTCATTGACGAAAAGATGACGACAGCCATCTGGACAAAACTTGAGAAGTTATACATATCAAAAAGCCTTATGAACAAATTTTATCTGAAACAATAGTTATACGGATTGCGTATGAGCGAAGGTACAACTATATTATATCACCTGAATGCCTTTAATAAAATTATCAATGATTTGCTGTAAGCTGATGTGAAGTTTGAATAGGACGATAAGATGCTGATTTTCCTGATTTTTTTTCCTGTTTTGTACGATCATATTGTGACCACAATTTTTTATGGTAAAGAAACTCTCAAGATGAAAGATGTGACAACTAATTTTCTTTTTAATGAGAAAAGGAGAAACTCCAACATAATATGGAGTTTGGTGAAAGATTGGTGGATTACCGAAGAGGAAGATTAAGAGTACATGGAAAAGTCAAACAACGGTCCAAATCAAAATTAACGACGAAAATACAATGTTATTCATGTAAAAAGTATGACCATATTAAACGATATTACCCTGAACGTGGGAAGATAGAGTTCTCCAATATGACAACGGCAATAGCGGATGATATTTTTGAGAATAGTGCGAATGGAGATGTTCTTGCAGTATTCGCAGAAATTGGCACTTTTAATAAGTGAATTTTAGATTCCAATAGTTCTTATCAGATTTGTTCCAGGAAGGATTGGTTTACTTCTTATGAGGAGAATAAGAAAAAGGGTACTGTTTGGTTGGACGATAATTCAACATGTGAGATCATTGGTGTGCGAATAATCAAAATCCAGATGTTTGATGGAGCGATTCATACTATTACTGGAGTGAGGCATATTCCCAAGATGTGAAGGAATCTAATTTCACTTGGTGTACTGAACTCAAAAGGCTGTAATTATTCAGTAAGAGATGGAGTTATGAAGGTGACACGCGATATTAAAATCCTGATGAAAGGTGAGAAGTGCGATAATGTTTATCGATTAATAGAGAACACCATTGTAGGTGGAGTTCTCATGGCTACAGTAATAAAGAGAAAATATGATACTCGGAGTAATTTGATGGGAGATAAATATTTTTCTCAAATTACTTTTACTACAACAGCAGATACAAGTTATTCGAAAAGCTTCCAAAAGTATAAGACTGTAAGCATAAAGAGCGAATTCGAGGTTTGCTCAAGCTCGCGTCTTGTGATTAGCTAAATAAGCTAGTAGCCCAAGAGCAGGGTCTGGATGAGAGATGACGGTCGAAGATTCGTGAGGATGCTCGAGTTGAAGCCAAGGTGGAGATTGTTGAGTTTTAGGTGTCTCAAATTCGAATTAGAGTTTGAGTTAAAGTAGGAATGCAAAATTGGATTGAAATTTATGATTAATTTGTAATATTAGGAGTTGTAATTAAAGAAAAACTCAGATTCAATAAAGGTTTATAAATATACTATAATACATAAGGCTTAGGTGTGGTGTAGTATTGAGGTTGAAGTAGAAAGAAAAAGAGAAAAGAATAGAGAGAATAGAGAGAAGAGAGAGAGTGTGTGTGTCGGCTCTCGTGTGTGGATTTTTATAGTACTTCTCGGTGGTCTCTCGTGGTAGTTGCTCGTGATGTTCTCTTGGAGATTCTTTCTGAAGGTGGAGGCGTTGTTGAGACTTGATGAAATAGTTTAGTTGAGTAAGAAAGAGTGAAGTCTTTTTTATAAACTTTTGTAAAAGTTTTTTCTTTTGATAGTGGATTTCTCGCTGTCTTATTTTATTATTTTTTTTATCTTGTATTACTTCTTATTTATTGTGTTGTTTGAGAATAAGGTGATTTGTGAACTTTTCGCTGTGAATTCCAACATAATGAAACAAAATATCGACTTGAAATGGAGAATGGATCAATATGACTCCATAAATTGTCATTCTATAGTCATTTTCAATTAGAGCTTTTTGATTAAATCTAGCCAAAATACATTGTTTGTTAGAACTAGACCTAATGAGTCCATGTATTTGCTTGTTTTATATAATAGACAAATAGGTAAATGAAACATACTTGTATAAGTTAGATTTACAACTCTATTGTGTAATTTTATGCATTTGCATAATGTATAGAAGAACACAGATGGGATAGGGTGTAAAAAGTGTTTGAAACTAAACCTAATTAAGTTTGATAACTTTTTGACTTTTGTGTTTAGGTAAGTGTAATGGTTACTTAGAAAATACATTGTATTTAGGAAAGTGTAGTGATCATAACTTAGAAAATATATTGTATCTAGAGAAGTGTAATACTCTAAAATCTTAATTATGTATCTATATATATATATGGGATTTAAATCTTTATGCAAAAGGGATTAAAATAATAAATGATTTTTTTTATATTTTAGCCAACTTCATTCTTAAGTTCCCCTTCAAAGACATTGGTTTTCATATTAATTTGTCAACAAGTAGTATAAGAGCTAATAATGATTTAGTGATGGTGAATGAGATGCAGCTTCCAGTGCCTCGTCTTATAAATACCAACTACAATTGATTTACACAAATGAAATCTTTGCTTGGCTCGTAAAATCATTTGAAAATTATTAAAAAGGGCTATGATAAAGGAGGACAAATTTAAAATAAGTCAAGAAAGAGAGATAGCTGAGCTTGCTTTTTTATCTATTAAAAATTGGAAGAGTTTGGTTTGAGAGGATTGCTCAAATAACTATTGCCAAGCAATTACGGGAAATATTTGAAAACTCCAACAAAGAAGTTGAGAAGGTGAAGAAAGTTTATTTTCAAATACTTCGAGGAGATTTTGAAGCCTTGCACATAAAAAAATTTGAGCTTATTTTAAATTATTTCGTAAGGGTTATGACAGTTGTCAATCAAATCAAGAGAAATAGAGAGAAAATGAACAATATGTGAGTTGTAGAGAAAATTCTACACTTATTAGATTTCAAATTCAACTAGATTGTAGTTGTTATCGAAGAATCAAAAGATGTGGAAGCTATGTCTATTAATGAGCTTATGAGATCCTTGCAAACACATGAACAAAGGATTACTAACAAAAAAAACTCTCTTTAAAGAAAGAGAAAAAAATGCAATATTAAGATTGCGGTCAAGGCCGTGGATGTGGACGTAGTTGTGGTCAAAAGCAAGGAAATACTTCAAGTAATGGTGATGAAAATCAAAGCTAAAAAACCACAAAAGGATGTGAAAGAGGAGGAAACTTTAGAAATCAAAGGGACGATATACAATGCTATACTTACAAAAAATATGCGTACTATTCTTTGAATTGTTGGTACAATAAAAATAACAAAATTCATAAAAAAGCTAACTTTGTTGAAAATAAAAATGAAAGAGGATGAAGATGATAAATAAGGGATATGATATCATAATACAAGAGCAAACAACTATATGTGTGAAACTAAATACATATTTGTAGAGCTTGATGACACTATTGAAGGGTAAATTATCTTTGGTGATTCATCTAAAATTTGAGTTAAAGACAAAGATAATATTTTAATTCCATTAAAAAATAAAAGTAATAAATCTATCTCTAAAGTTCACTGTGTGCCAATATGAAGAACATATTGAGTTTGGGATAACTTTTGAAAAAAGATTACGAAGTATACATAAAAGATCATAGCCTTATTTTAAAAGACGGGATAAATAACTTTGTTGCAAAGATTGAGATGATAAAGAACCGGATGTTTTTATTAAACCTTAAGTAAGGTATTGTTAAATGTTTGAATGTAAATATTAAAAAAGTTTCATGGCAATAATATTTTTATTGCAGCTATCTAAATTTTGATGATCTCATACTCTTATCAAACAATAGAATAATACAAGGAGTATTTCTCATCAACTATATGGAGTAAAATTATGAAAATTGCTCTCTTGGCAAGCAACCTAGAGTAAGTTTCTTAAAGGATGCATCTTTTTGTGCAATGAGACCACTTCAACTTATCCATACTGATATGTGTGATTCCATTATTCCTACATTATTCGGTAAAAACTATTATTTTTTTATTTGTATTGATGATTTTAGTAGAAAAATATGAGTGCATTTTTTGAAAGAAAAGTCCAATGCTTTTAGTGTATTCAAAAAGTTTAATGTCTCTTTAAGCTTCAAGATTCGATCATGATGGAGAGTATACCTTCAAAGTTTTTGAAACTTATTGTGAAGAGTATGACATTCGGTGCTATTTGACAGTTCTATATTTTTTCCAACAAAATAGAGTTGTTAAAAAGAAGAATCAAACCATTCTAAACATAGTTGGAAGCATGTTAAAAAGTAAAAATCTTTCAAAGAAATTTTGGACAGATACTATTAATTTTGCCATTTATTTGCTAAACAAATGTCCTACAAGGAGTCTTGATCACATCATATCTTAAGAAGCATAAAGTGAAAGAAGGTCAAATATTTCTTATTTGAAGATATTTAAAAGTTTGACATATGCTCATGTACCTGAATAACAGAGAACTAAGCTTGATAATCAAAACACTAAATACATTTTCATTGATTATAATACAAGATCTAAGACTTACAAATGATATAATTCAAATTCTAAAAAAATCCATATTAGCATAGATGTAAAATTTAATCAAAAAGGTATGTGGGATTAGAATGCTCATATGAGAGATATTTAAGATGATTAAGAAAAGATGAAGATTTTGAATTCTTCTATAATACTACAATTATCATTTCCTAATAGTTTTTCTCCGACATCATCTATATTAAATGATGGTTTTGTTGTCCTTTAAATTTTAATGATGATCAAATTAAAATTTAACAAATTTTTTTAGTCATGTTAACTTTCAAGATTATCGAGAATTATCTAAATTTATGAAAGATCGAGTCTCAAGATAGAATATATCAGATAATGAAAAGCAATAACTCAAATATAAAAGGAATGAAAATTTGAAGTTGAAGTTTAAAAATGAAAGTAAAAGTTCAAAGTCCTCATAATGAAAGATCATCTTAAGTCAAATAAATTTAAAATTTTTATTTATTTTAGTCGTATCGAGTATTTAATTTGAGATTTTTTTGTTTAGATCATCCGTTGCGTAGAATTGTACATGAAACTTTTAATAGAGATTTACTAACTGAACTGCATATCCAGTTACTACAGTAATGTTATAGTAGTGCTATAGTGACAGACACCTGATTATAAAATGGATGTCCAGTTGGGACTTCAGCACTGACTGAAACGGATGTCCGGTTCAGGAATGCACGTTCAATTCGTGAAACTTGCATAACTAAAAGTTAGTTTTTTGACTGTTGAAGTAAAATAAACTGGGAGATCTCACTCTTAGTGGTTTGTTTCGATCTATAAAATATAAATAGACATGATTGAACTTCTATTAATAAGTTTTATAACTTTATTTATTATTTAGAAAATAGATTAAGTTTCTATATCTTCTAATTAAAAAATGCTCTAAACTTTTTAACCTCAAAATAAATCCTTATTATCATTGTTCTTAACTTTTGAGTGATTTTGTAGTGAACTTAAAATATATATATATATATTTCACTTCGTAAATATTTCTATGTCTTAAGAGTATGAAAGTACAAATATTCTAGTGTGGAGTGAATCTTCTCGATGGGAGAAAGATAGGTTTGTACAGACATAATTTCACTTTAACAAAGCGTGGAACTTGGCTTTATCTAAAAAAAATGACACTCTGGTTTGGAGTAGTTTGTAAAGGCTTGGATTCGGTTCGAGAAGTGATATCACTAGTAGAGTGATCCAAGTTTTCAAAAATGAGATAGGGAATGTGGAGTATGAGTAATTGATTTTCGAACGACATAAAAATCATAATGTATTTTGTTTTATTTGTATTATGTTAGTGCACTTGTGATTTATTAATAATTGATTAAAATTGCTTAAAATTTGAATGTAATTCTCTTGGAATTGACATTAAGGTTTGATCATATTTATAATAATAATTTTAGTTTTTATTTTTTATTTCAAATTTTCGTTCAAAGATTGCGATATTTGTTAACAAGTTTAAGGCAAAAAAAAAGAGAAAAGAGTCTTAGTGAACTCTACAAGGTTACTAATAACTTAATACTATTTTATCTGTTTATTGATTGTGAACTTATAGATTTTGAAAAAGTATTTCAATATATCAAATAAAAAAAGGGTTATGAATGAGAAAATTAAAGCAATTAAAAAGAACAAAATTTGAGAGATAGTAATTTCTCTTTCCAAGAAACATGAACCAATTAGAGTAAAGTAGTTATATAAAATTAAGAAGAATGCTAAAGAAGAAGTGGAGAAGTATAAAATAAGACTAGTGGCTAAATGTTACAAGTAATATGTCGGCATAGACTATGAGAAGGTATTTGCTCCTATTGCTTATATGAAAATTATTTGATTAATTATATTTTTGGTAACTCACATTAATTGGCAAATATTTCAAATAGATGTCAAACTTGTTTTCTTAAATGGTTTTTTTGATAAAGAAATATATATTGAATAATCCCTGGGTAATGTAAAAAAGGGATATGAAAAGTAAAGTTTTTAAATTGAAAAAGATACTCTATACCTTGAAGCAAGCATCTCGGGCATGATATAATAGAATTAATTTTTTCTTTTAAGCCAATAGTTACATTCAATGTTCCCATGAATATTCTATTTATATCAAGAAAAATCAACATGAAAATGTTTTATGTGTTTGGTTATATGTTGATGATGTGATTTTTACCGATACTAATTCTCTCATATTTGAAGAGTTTAAACAAATAATAATTCAAGAATTTAAGATGACAGATATTGGTCTTATACCGTATTTCCTTAGTATAGAGGTAAAACAAAATAAAGAAGATATTTTTATTTCATAAAAAACTTATGTAAAGGATATTTTAAAAATCATCAACATGAAAGATTGCAAATCGATAGATACATCAATTAATAAAAGTACAAAATTCTTCAAAAATAAATATTGGGAGATAGTTGATGACACTTCTTTTAAAAACATAATTGAAGGTTTGAGTTATTTGACTTGTACAAGACTCGATATTTTCTATAGTGTTGAATTAGTAAGTCATTATATGGAAGAATCAATATCTTCTCATTTGAAAGCAACTAAGAGAATTCTTAGATATATACAACATGCTATAACTTTTGACTTGTTTTATATACATGTAAATAATTTTTAGCTTATGGGTTATTCTGATAGCGATTAGGAAGGAGACGTTGATGATATAAAGAGTATTAGTAGTTTTATATTCTTTATGAGTGATATTATTTTTATTTAGTTCTCAAATAAGTAACCTATAATCACAGTTTTTACTTATAAAACCGAATATGTGATATTTTTTTATGTGTGTATCATACTATCTGGTTAAGAGATCTTTTCTATGAAATGTATTTTTCTTAAAATAAAGCAATCAACATTCATGTTAATAATAAATCGGTAATTACATTGGATAAGAATCTAATCTACCATGAAAAAAGTAAATATATTAACACCTGATTTCATTTCATTCAAAATCATATGAAAAAGAAAGAGGTTAAGATAGTCCATGTAAAATTTCTTGATCAAATTGTTGATATCTTTACCAAACCTCTTAAATTTGATGTTTTCCTTAAATTCAAGAATTTTCTTGAAATGATTGGTAGTGCAAAATTAGGTTTAAGAAGGTGTTATAAACTAAACCTAATTAAGTTTGATGATTTTTTTATTTTTGTATTTAGAAAAGTGTAATGATCACTTAGAAAATATATTATATCTAGAAAAGTGTAGGGATCACAACCTAAAAAATATGTTATTTGTAGGAAAGTGTAATAGTATATGGTTTTTGCTAAGTACCTAGATATAAATATGGAATTCAAAACTTTATGTAAGATGGATTAAAATAATAAATAAAATTCTCAAAATTTAGTCAATTTTATTCTCAAGTTTCTCCTCAAAAATCTTAGCTTTTATATCGATTTGTCAATAGCAAACATAGTCTCCACTCCTCCCTTTTCTATACTCCTCTCTTTTTAAGTAGTTGATGACATGCAGGACATTATCAAGTTAATCTTTTGATTTGTATCATAATTGGATGGAGACAATTAATGTGGAATATTTTATATATATATATCTATAGTGGGTATAAAAATTTATTGACAAGATTTTAGCATTAATTTTATCAAGTTTTAAATCGTTAGATTATCTAAAGGTTAGTATACCTTAAAATTTAGGAGAATTAGAATTTAGGGTTTAGAGTATATTAATTCGTACATAAATTTAACGGTTTAAAATTTGATAGGATTAATGTTAAAATTCTATATTTTAAGTCCTAAACCTTAAATATTAAAAACTCTAAATCTTAAACACTAAATATTTAAGTTAATATCTTAGTTTTAATTTTATAGGATTTAATGTTCTTCTATCGATAAAATTTTATTATATATATCTATCTATATATATATATATATAGGCTCGGTTGATCAATAGGCCAGTAGGTAGGCAATGAGCCTGTAATTGACAACAGTTGTTTTTAGTTCGATATTGACAAAGTATTAGAGTTGAGACTGAGTTAAATGTGATGATTGTCATAGATTCAACAACGAAGACTTTTTCCGAAAAACTGGGAAAAACAAAATCCTAAGGTAATGTGGGTCACGGGCCGTAGAGATCCGGGAACAATATCGTAGTGGGTCGGGGGTATTAAATAGTGGTATCGGAGCCACTTCGCAATTCTTGATCGATATGGATTAACTCAACCAGGACGTTGAGCTCTTGTGGGGGGGGAGATTGTAAGGTCCGGTGGGACAGTAGGCTAGTAGGTAGGCAATGAACTTGTAACTAGCAACAGTTATCTTTAGTCTCACATCGACAAAGTGTCGGAGTTGATATTGGGTTAAATATAATGACTGCCATAAACCCAACAACGAGATCTTTTCCCTGAAAACTGAAACAATAAAATCCTGAGGGCGGGTCGATCGCAGGCCATAGATACCTAGGGACAATATCGTACTAGGTCAGGGACGTCACTAAATATGTTTTTTAGTCCCACATCGACAAAGTGTCGGAGTTGAGATTGAGTTAAATATGATGATTATCGTGCTGGATCAAAATGCAAGAGTAAAAAGAAAAAGAAAAAAATTGAAGTTTTAATTGAAAGCTTAGGTATGTAATTGTCTCTTGCGCTTTATGAGAAAGTGTTTGAAGCAGAAAATCAGCTACTGAAATGCAATATAAAAATTTTAGAGGCATGATGCGTTTAATGATCATCGAAAAGAGATTATCATCAAAGATAATGTTCTGGCTGTCCTTCAGGGAAGACTGCTCAATATCAGAATTCAAGTTCTGATTACTTGTTGTGTATCACTGCACTAACTCGAGTAGTTGAAGAATCATATATGCAACTTTGATCATTCATAGGACGTTGTATACCTTTTTTAGAAAAATAGGTCAGCATTACATATAACAAATGTAAAATCACAATGTAGAATGGTCAGGGCATAAGAAGCCTTACGTGTAACTCTCATCCTTCATATCAAGCTTTTTATTGAAGCCGTCCATCTCTAACAAAAGCTTAACCTACATTAGATGCTGTCAAGGTTAGTGGAACATTTTGAGTTTAGATTTGAAATTATTTTTCTGGATTTGGCAAGTATGTCCTTTGAACTAAGATTCCACGTCGCTGATTATCCTTCATCTTCTGAACATGTGGGAGGACTAGTTCCATGCTCACTTGTTATAATCAGATCTTAGCCATGTGCGACAAATGAACAAACCGTAGTATCTTATCATGTTTTGGGAATGAACAAGTGCATGCTGCCTTAGCAGTATATCAGGAACACAAATCAACAGAAACATTTATAAAACGGATGGGAATAGCAATCTTCACAAATGTTTTGTTTAAAGAGTTTGCTTTCTGCTTCTTCTATATATGCTAACATGAGCTTAGTCTTATTCGCATTATGCACAAAAACTGCAGCTTCTCATTTTGATGTTAGCTGACTTTGAAATCCAATTGTCGTGAGTGTACTAGTTTTTGGTTCGTTAAACGGAATTGGTATGTCTACATCGTTTGCTTTGTGTTTGTACTGATTCATGAGATACTTCTCACTCAGCCTCGATTTCAAGAACAGTAAATAGGCAGTTCGACTCTAGGATGATCGGTTTCTTTGGAATGCATCTTACTTTCAGTGTGCTTCCGGAGTTTGAAACTGTGAGAGAGACGATGTGAAGGCGTTGATAATAAACTGGTGATTCTCTTGTTGATACACGGTATCTTTGTTTCTTCTTTTTTACTTCTCTTTGTGGTCTATTTTTGACACATCTTGTTGAGCAGGAACAGTACGTTGGATACTGATGAATTCAATATACTATTTCTTCCGGTTTAACAACCAAAACTTAGAATCATCTGTACTCACAGCTCCTGGTTTTCTCTAGCAAATTAATTCCCAAAAAAAGAAGGATAAATATTATGCAATAAAATAACTTATTTAATTAAAAATGACACAATAGCCGGAGTAGCTCAGTTTGGTAGAGCGTGAGGCAGTTAACCAGGAGGTCGAAGGTTCAAACCGTTCTTTTCTAGCGTGATATTCTTTCTGCTTTTCTGCAAAAGATGGAAGCAGCCCAAAAGAAGCCCAATTTCTGGCCTGGCCCATGATATTTAAAATTTATGCACAAACCCTTACATTTCAACAGTTTTACTTAACTTTCAAAAAAAAATTAAAAAAATAGAGGTTTTACTAGTGATCGGATGATTTTACGTATCTCAGATTTTAATATATCCAATTTATTATGAGCTCGGACTTAATTAATCGGTGAAAAAAATCTATTGGATGTAAAAAAAATAAAAATACGTCTCATCAAAGGATTATTTATTACTAATATGTTTTGACTACATAAAAAACAAAGTTATTTACAAAGTTATTCGTAAATAAATTATAAAGATTTCGTGAAGAAATATTCTGTTGAAATTGCAAATTGAAGACTGCGGTTTCCTATATTTCAAATAGCAGCCACATTTTTGCTATCTTTGTAAAAGATATTTACAAAAAAGTCCATTCTCGTTCTTTGCAAAAAAAGGGTAATTAATTTGTATTTAGACCTGCATCCTGTTTTCTGATTTCAACAAAATCTTGTGAGTTTGGTGAAAATATCCCAAACTTTCCGGTCCCCAACGAGAAACGGCCTCTTCGTCTCTCTCCTCTCTCTTCAGCGCTCGCTCCTCGCCAATCCCCAACGCCGTTTCCCTCTTCCCTATTCTTCTCTTTCTAAACCCTAAACCTAGCTCGCCGGAATCTCGCGGGGACCAATTGCCGCCACCGTTGCGAAAGAACCGGTTTAAGTTTATAGAATATATATTTTTTTTTACTGTATATATATATATAATAAATTTTATTTATTTAATATTTAATAGGAGACTAATTAATCATACCTCGTATTATAATAAGCTATGGCGTCCCTGCTGGTTCTGACCACTCCCGCGACCCCGAAATGCCGGCAACCAGGGCAACCGTGTCACCCGCCAGTAAGGTTCCCTGTCTCTCATTTCTCCCTTAGTGTTTGGATTCGAATTGATATTTTGTGATATTGATGGATAAATTGTTAAATTTTCGTCTTTTAGAGCTTAATATGGATTGGTGAAGTGAAAATTTTCCGATATTGAGGAAGTTGGAGTTTTTGTAGATTATGGTTGTGAATTATTCTTAATGAAAGGCAGTATTTGCTTGAGGAAGATAGTATTTGCTATTTTTTCTGAAATCTGAATCGTTGTGAGGGCTTAAAAATAATGGGGATCTTATGTTAGGTTTTGGATGTTTACAAGGATCTTGGATGCTGAAATAGAAAATGTGGCGATGGATGTGAAATAGAACAAAATGCCGAAAACGTATAAATGCGAGGATTAAAACATGTTAACTGGGATGAATGGTAAAGCCCCCTTTTTCTTTGCTGCAAATCCATCTCTCACTTAATCTCATTCTTTTTTTATCCCTTCATTAATTCATTCAGATATCTCAAACCTAAATGTAGATTGCCATGCCTTGATGACCAATGCAAGCAATTGTCTAGACCTGGAAACTCTATGCAACTTTGTCTATAGGAGATGCTCTTTTTCTGTTTGTGTCAATTGAGTTGTAGGGAATATTTTGGGCCTCCTGATGAAAAGTTGAAATCTGTTTCCAGAGGTTGCAGGCTTAGAATTTCTGAGGATGAATATTTATTTCGTGGTGCAGAGGAAGGCCACCAAATTTCATCCAATTTAACTCGGATTTGACTCATACAGGTCCTTGTGATGCACTAGTAGTTCCTGCTGATGCTAATGCTATTAGTTTATTTTATCCAACATTTATTTATTTTCTGGTTTTTTGTTTTTTTGCTCTTTTGCTGCCCTTTTTTCTCCCATTTACACTTGAGTGCTATGTCATGCAATATCATTTTCTTAATGTGACTTTATACAGGGGCCATGAGCCATCACAATTCAAGTCTATCTGGTGAGTTTGTGCCTAAACTCAGAAAGCTTAAATCTCTCATGGTACCTGTAGGTTCCAGTTCTTATGTACATGATTTTTTACTGTGTTAAGCAATAGTAGTTTTCATACCCTTTTTCTAAACTGGTTTTAGTTCAATAAATCTGTCATATACCATGTTGGTGCTGCCTTAACCTTTTCACACATGCTGGTTTGGGAACTTCACTACTTTCTCCCTCCATGCTCTGATCTTGCTTTGTGCTGAAATATTTTATTCACATTCTGTACATAGATCTACTAAACACATGATAAACCAACACCAGATCTACTAAACACATGATAAACCAACACCATTAACAGGTTAGTGAATCTATATTATTCTCCGATTGGGGATCTGAGTAT
The DNA here is from genome assembly GCA_005019695.1 of Trichopus zeylanicus subsp. travancoricus. NCBI lineage: Eukaryota > Viridiplantae > Streptophyta > Magnoliopsida > Dioscoreales > Dioscoreaceae > Trichopus > Trichopus zeylanicus. Next base: position 282,441 of record RXID01014222.1, read on the forward strand.
AATATTTTTTTCTTAAACATAACGTATATAAATATCTATCACATTCTGGAACCCACCAATAATCAGTTCAGGCTAAATATTTTGATAATCTGATGGCAGTCTATGCTAGACATCATTTGTTTATCATTCTTTGGATTCATGTCTCATTCTAGTTCATTCTCTTACTAATATTAGTATTTTGTCTTCAGAACCCCAGTTCATGTTGAGATCCATGGGATACCTCTTTGATTATCCAGGGCACCCACTTATTTGCATTGCTGCATTAGCATCTGTATCCACAGGCTTACGACTATCTTGTATACTTTGATTCTAAATTATTTCTGTCATCCAGGACATATGGCTCCATTATAATGTAATTGTTAAGTCACTGATATAGTTTCAGACTCTCAATTAAGCTGGGTTTTTGTTTTTGTTTTTGTTCTTTTTGTGTGTCGGCACATTATACTCATTTTTTATTTAAGTAATATGTCATGTGACAATGTAGGGGGAAATTATATGGCCCTGATTTGAATATAAGCAAATTACCTCTTCCACATAGTTCTTAATGCTCAAATATAAATCTCATGAATAATATTGACCTCTTGATCTTTATATTCAAATGTAAAGTATTGTAGCATATTTGGTTAGGTGATTGCTTTACATCAAAGTTTCTTACAACTGTCTGACAAAGGGGTGAAATTAATACAAACTGGGTTGTGATGGGCTGCTTGATCCCTTGCTGTGTATGCCTAGAATGAGGTGTTTAGTAGTCATATTCATCCTTCTTGCACATATGCTATTGTAAGCACCACTCTACAAAGATTTCTCTGAATTGTGCACTACATGTGACAATTGTTTAGGATGTGCTCTGAATCTTTTGATACATTGCAGAATAATCACATTCTGACATTCTGTGTTTGGAAAATGGGGAACAACGTTGACTAGATAAATGATAAGGAATGTAGCATCCAAAAATTTTGAAATGTTCTTCTCCACCAACTTTTTTCCCTTCTGCTGATGCCCTGTCACTCCTGACGCCACTAAATTTATAGTTTTCTCCATATTAATTATAGCTCAGTTGGTTATCCTGTGCAGTAACCCGCACCGCCAATGCAAGGGGCATCCTATGTATAACAAATTTTTTTATTCCTGTTGGATATGCTAATTTTCTTTTCTCCATGAAAAATGATATTGTGTGCAGCTCCGAGAACAATGCTCGATTAGAAGGTCCAGAATTTCTGGGTTTGGAAGCATATGAGGCACATCGCTAATGGGGATTGGTGATGTAAGCCACTAGCTGAAGTTATTGCGGTCTCCATAGATGTTCTGAAGATTTAAATGTTGCTTATAATGTCTGCTCAGATGGAGTTGTAGTTGATAGTCATGCTTATGGTGTTAATGGTGCGTGGTCGAGTACTTGGTATTGCTTGGTCTTGAATAAAATGAAGACAAAGCTAAAAGCAGGTATCCATCAACTTCACTTACAGAGCAATTTTGTTCTAGGTTTTTAATTGTACAAATCAGATTCTTCTTTTGAGACTTTGAAATTAAGAAAGCAACAGATGATCAACATTTATGCTGCAGGATTTAACTACAAATTCATTGGAAAACCAGTTGTGCATTTGCTTGTGAGTTTGAAAGGTAAGCATCACTGAATTCATAGCTTGAATTTGAACGAACCAGAACTTGTCTTTATTCATCTAGTTATCAAGTTTCTTTTGTTTATCGTCATTGGTTATCCAAGTTTTTCAAATGATGGATCATGTTTACAACTTCCAATTTTTAAGGCCTATTATCAATGAGATGCGTCAGAAATCCATGATATATGATAGTTCAAAAGGCTGACAGCTAAAGGATAACAGTGCAGGTATGTCCTTTGCTGGATCCATTGAAAGTCAGTTTGTGCAACCACAGTATGGTACCGGACAACATGGAATTGGTTCAATACAAAAGGAAGCTGACCTTCAAGAGAGTAATGCATCTGAATGGTACTACTACTTGTGTAGTTCTTGATTTGATTCATCTCTCCGATGGTGGATGAACTGAGATTCATAATGGCATGAAGAAAAGTCTCAACTCTCAACATTTTTGTTTCTGCTGGTGTAGTTCGGTTATGGTCATCTTCATCACTCCAGAGTCATCTTTGCCACCACATTGGACATTGAGCTTGTCTGCTGTTTCAGCATTTGGTGTTGAGTCATTGCTTATCATCCACCATTCTTTTGTTCAAGCCTATCCAAACCAAAACAGAGACTTCAATTCTGGTAAAAAATTATCTGCCCAAAGCAACTACAAGTTTTATGTAGTGCCTGAGATAGGTCAGTCCAAAATAGCCCACCCCATATTTGTAGAAATTAGATTCAGTCGCTAAGGATCTGAACCATCCATCACTAATCTAACTGTTCAGATCTGTTGGATTATAACAGACCTGGACTGTTGGATCCAAATTACATGGGCCGGATCCATCCCTGCGTCACCACCTCAGCGACTGAATCTTGTTTCATACTTGAGCCTCACGACTCTTGTGTTGGAGCTGTTTGTTTCTTATATCACACCCACTTCTCCTGTAACATCATATATATATAATTAAAGATAATCAAGAGATATTTTAGTTGGCAAATGTTACTCCGGGGCCATCTTTAACATTATTGAGTGTCTCAAGTCAACAGCCCTTCCATACGCCAAGCTAGCTGCAATAGATGATCTACCAAAAGTTCCTCTGAAGAAGAGCAACTCCGACAGGTCATGGCAGCCGAAGCGATTGTTTATGGAGCTCTACGGGCAGCCTCTGCCCAAGCTACAACCCTTGTGCTTGCCCAGTTCAAGCTGTTCTCTGGCGCCAAGGCTGAGGTTGACAATCTGAAGAACACACTCTCCATTGTCCAAGCCTTCCTCCATGACGCTGAGATGCGGCGATATAAGGAGAATTCCATCAAGATCTGGCTCCAGCTTCTCCAATATGTCGCCCATGACGCTGAGGATGTCCTTGATGAGCTCGCAACTGAGTTCCTCTGCCAGAGAGCGGAGGAAGCTGCATGGTTATGGCTGGGACCAGTAAGGCATTTCTTATTACATTGCTTCGCATGCTTTACAACTGCGCCCTTCTTGTTTGAATACCAGATAGCTCGGAAAATAAAGGCTGTCAGGGAGAGGCTGGACTGGATTGTGAAGGAAGGGAGGAGGCTCGGGATCCAAGAATCAATAGCACGGAACAGCGAGCATCATGGGGAGACAGAGCCAAGAATGCATAGGGAGACCAGCTCCTTGTTCTCTGGCTCTGCAGTAGTTGGCAGATCTAAGGAGAAAGAACAATTGATGCAAATCCTTTTCTCTCCGCACAGTGCAGACATTGATCACTCAAGCTTCTCGGTTGTGTCCATCAGAGGCATGGGTGGCCTGGGAAAGACCACACTCGCACAGGTTGTCTACAATGACAAGCAGGTGGAGGGCTATTTCAAGCTGAAAATGTGGGCTAAGGTGTCTAATAACTTCAACCCACTGGAACTTCTCATACACATCATAGAATCTGCAGAGAAGAAGAGGCCTTATGTCACAACCTTGGATGGGCTTCAAACTGAACTCAAGAAAATATTGAGGGGTAGGCTGTTTTTGTTGGTTTTGGATGATGTTTGGGACATTGATCTGTTGTGGGAGATCCTGCTTTCTTCACTGAAGTATGGGATGGCTGGAAGCAGAGTTATTGTGACAACTAGAAACCTGAGTGCAGTCAGTGTTGATATTGCTCCTACATTCTCCATCAGTCTCGAACCCCTCCCTTTCAGTGATTGCTGGTCAATCTTCCAAAGGTGCACTGGTTGTTCTATTATGAAAGGAACAAGCCTGGAAAAGATGGGTGAAGATATTGTTCGGAAGGCCAAGGGCATACCGATGGCTGTGAGGGCACTTGGGGAGCTTGTGAGGACTTTTGGGCCAAAGGAGAATAGGTGGAAGCATGTGTTGGAAGCCGAGATATCACAGCAGTCTGCGGGTGATGTTGATATCATCCCCATCCTAAGGCTCAGTTATCAGCACCTTCCATCTCCCCTAAAACAATGCTTTGCCTTTTGTGCTTTATTTCCAAGAGGTTTCCTCTTTGATCAGAACACCTTGGTCAGGATGTGGGTGGCATTGGGATTCATCCAGTCTCGTGGCAACGAGCAGTTGGAAGATGTTGGAAGTGATGGCTTTGATGCTTTGCTGCGTGGATCTTTCTTTCAGCCTGCACAGGGTGGGGGGTACTTGATGCATGACTTCATGCATGCTGTGGCAGTATCTGTTGCAGAGGAGGAGTATTTCAGAGTGGATGATGGTGATTTGGATAGAATTCCTTGCAAGGTCCGGCACCTATCCTTGTCTACTGTCAATCCACAGATATTCAAGTTCCTTCAGAGATTTCCAAAGTTGCATTCTCTTGTATTCTTGAGCCAAGATCTGCCTATCTCTGTTTGCCATCTTGACAACTTACTCAAGCACTTGACGAGACTTCGGCTATTACATCTACCCCTAACAACAGAACCCTCCAGCACATGTTATGGCATTAACTTTAAGGAGTTTCCTGAGTCTATCTGTTCACTGAGGCAACTCCGCTACTTGCATCTCCATATTAATGGCATCAAAAGGCTGCCCGGATCACTCGGCACTGTTTACAACCTGCAAAATTTGAAGCTAGAACAGTGCCAGAAGCTAGATGAACTGCCAAAAGGGATGACTAAACTGGTCAACTTAAGATATCTTGAGACAGATGCTAGAGATGAGGTCTACAAAATAAGTGGTATTAGGAAATTGACTGCGCTTCAAGAGTTGAAGGTTTTCAGTGTTGGAAGGGAAGTTGGACACAGGTTGGATGAACTGAAGGATATGAGGCAGCTTCGGGGATTCCTTTCCATTTCCAATCTAGAGAATGCAAGCTCAAGGAAGGAGGCAGAAAAGGCTAAACTAGACAATAAAGAATATATTGAAGGACTTAAGCTGGAGTGGGCTGGTAGGAGATCATATACGATCGACCCCAAGGCCGATGAGGAAGTTCTTGAAGGTCTGAAGCCAAATTTCAACCTGAAGGACTTGGCTATCATGAATTATGGCGGCGTGAGATCTCCAGGTTGGATGCAGGGCCAAGTGCTTTCATTTCTGGAGACTGTTCGCCTCATTGGATGCCAGAACTGGAGAGTTCTACCACCTCTTGGCGAGCTGCAATTTCTTAAGGTACTTGAATTGAATGGGATGGGTCTTGCAGGACAGACTCCGTGTTTTCAGTTCTATGAGGATGGAAATTATCAAGGCCAATTGTTCCCTAGCCTTCGGACTCTTCGAATATGGAGTAAGCAACAACTTGTCATGTTTCCTACTCTGCCTCCTACATTGACAGAACTCCGAATAGATGCCAAAGGATTTTATGCAAACTTTGTGGTGCTGGACAGAATTAAGTTTTCATTGCCATATGGTAATGTGCTGAAGATATCAGACCCTATGGATATATTGCTTCCATGGAAAATTCTGCAACCAGTACATTGGAAGGTTCTTAGGCAGTTGACAATAAGCGACTGTGCTTCACTTGTGGAGCTTCCAAGGGAGGGATTTCAATTCTTAGTCTCACTCAATGCATTATCGGTAATAAACTGCCATAAGCTAAGGCAATTGCCACCCCTCCCTTCAAGCCTTGTGAGTTTGAGAATTTGCAGGGCAAATATAATTTGTAAAGCAGGTTTGAGTTTTCTGGCCAATACACAAGAAAATTCTTGTGTGACAGATGTGAGTAACTTGCATTCTTCATCAACTCTATCATCGTCGCCGCGCCTTTCAAGCTTGCAAATTTCAGAGTGCCATTATTTGCAGTCACTGTGCGAGCCTATGCTCGGGAAACATTTGTGCACATTGAAGAGTTTGACCATTGAAGAATGCATTAGCCTTGCATCTTTGCCACAGGATGGGTTTGAAGCTCTTGTGTCTCTGAACACATTGATCATATCAGATTGCCCAATACTGAGAAGGTTGCCTTCATTCCCTCCTTCACTGAAGTACTTGCGATTAAATAGAGTGGGATTGACTGCTTTGCCCGAATTGTGGAGTAAAGATGTCACACAAGGCTCTTCATCATTGCCATCCCTTCAGAAATTGGAGATCATTGGGTGTAAATTCATCAAAACCTTGTGCGAAGGAATATTAGTGCAAGACCTAAAGGCTCTCGAAGAAGTTTTTATATGTGACTGTGAAGAGCTGGCGTCTCTGCCAGGTTTAGGAGCACTCAGCTCACTTAGAATATTTACTGTGTTTAAGTGCCCCATGCTGATATCTGTGGCTCAGAATGATATTCCCGTCTCACTGAAGACACTAGAAATTGATGGCTGCCCACTGCTATTGGATCAATTCAAGGAATGCTGTCATGGGCTTCAAGTATCCCGCCCCCAAATTGGGTACATTGGAGGTCAATGTTGCAGATTGCGGCCTATGTCGATGACAGGTAAAGATGCTGACCTCAATGCCTGTTCCCGCTTTGTAGGTAGTGCAGATATTTATTCTGCTACTTGAACATCTTTAAATTTGCCTATTAGCATATATTGAATAATCTGATTTTTAGAGGGAAAACTGTCATAGAATTAATTCTCTTTGAAATAGGTTCTCTTTAGCTCCATTAATTGCAGAACATGACTTGCATTCTACTGGGTTTCAGATCATATGGGTCATGCCTTATTGTCAAAAAAAAGAAAAAGATGGGAGTCACATCAAAAGAAGGATAGTAGAAGATTTAATAGTGGGAGGCGCCAAGCCCGAGCCAGCATTATGAAGAACATCTTTCGATGACATCTTCTGCATGCTTCTATTTAGAGGGAATTCCAAATACATATGAATTGGCTATTGCTTCAATTATCACTTGGCTTAGCTTCCGGGATACCAAGATCATCATCAAATAACTAAATGAAGTGAGTTATGCTTCCCTGAAATAAGTGCTATATCTTCTTCCAAGGCAGCAAGAACAGCTATATGTTTGTGCATGAAGTTACTTCCTTCTACTCTCCTGAAGTGCTATATCTGCTTCTGCGGCAGCAAGAAGAGCTAGTTATACGCTTGTGCTAGTAACAAAACAAGGGAGATATGTATTCAGTGTATCTGGATGTACCAGTGAGAACTTGTTTTCTTCTTTTTTTTAGTCTTTTTTGTGTGAAGTAGCCAAATTGCAGAATATTCCAGCACCCTTGCCTCCCATCCCAAAATGAAATGGACAATTCCCTTTCAACTTTTGTTATTGAATTGTAGCAGCCTACGATGTTCACAGGTTACGAAATATATTTGTGTTGAAATTGATATTTCAGATGCTTATCAGGCAATTTCTCTATATTATTCTTGAATTTAATAGAAATAGTTACTCTCTTGTTTTTTATCAGGAGCATCTCCTTTTGTACATATACTACCCCTATACAATGCGCAGATACCTCTGTAAAATTTTGCAACACAGATACCCTGTAAAATAAAATTGCATATAAACCCCATGAAACCATGATATTTGCGTATGTACACCTCTAGAGGTTTGCAAATACAAAAATTATGGCTGTATACAAGGGCAATATGAAAAGAAAAATCTTGTTGTTGATGATGGTATTCTAGCCCTGTGTTGCTGACTTCTATGGGTATAAAGTGGAGGAGGAAGCCAAAACTTGACATCCTTGTCTCCCAAGATAAATATGAAACTAAAATCAAAAGCAAATGTGGTTATGGTTGGATAATTACTGTTTTTTTGATAATGTTATTTATTTTTATGGTTTTAAACTTTTAGCGGTATTAATGTTGTTATACATATTAATCTCATAACATCAAATATTATGTAAAAAGGATCAAAATCAAAAGGCTTATCATGCCATCTTGAAGTTGTCCCAAGAGATTAGACATCGACCTCAAACAGACAAGAACAATTGTGAGTGTCAAAATAGCATTTTTCTTGTTAATGAACTCTTCAATTCGCATGCAATCATTATATTTCATTAATTTTCTTGTTATAGTAAATCACATCTTAAATTTTTTAATCAAATCAATGATCCTTCGCATAAACTAAGAATGTTAAATTTTAGTTGAAGTGCTAGTGGGGCGAGAATGATGTGGACCAGTTGTTAGAAAGTCCAAAAATGTTAAATTAAATTAACATAGTAGATTATATACTAAACTATCTTAAAAATTTAAATTTATAGGATATAAATTTTTTATTATATATACTAAACACTATTTATTTAATTATTTGATATAAAATTAATTTATTGCGTATGATATTATAACAACGAGTATTTGGATTGATTTCAAACATCTCAATCCAATTCTCACAATTTTATTGTTTAATTACAATAATACTGTTTGAAACTTTTGGAATTGAAGTTTTCAATAATTCTAAATAATGGCATTTGAATTCCTCTCCCAATAGAAAGGGATTCCCAATTTCGAGTCGGAATTACATGGGGCCCATATTTATTTGGATGGGTTAATAAAAAATTTCTTTATTTGGTTCAACTATTAACATTATTTAAAAAAATAAATTACAATTTTTATTTAAAATTATATGGAAAAATTTTTCTTTTACTCATTAATTTTTTTGCATATTTTTGTAAATATTAATACCTATAATTATCAATTTCTAATATAAAATATATTTTATTAATTGAATAAATATTTTAAAAATTATTTTTTAACGTAAATATATTTTTAATAGATATTTTTTTTAACTACCAAAATATATTTTATTAATTTAATAACTAAATATTTATATTTTTTTTAAAAATAATATGAATAAAATAAAAAGGAGTAATTTTACTTATTTAGAATTGATTGATTTTTATTTACAATGCAAACATCGAAATTTACAAAATTATCAAAATTGATAATTACTTAATTTTATTTTAAAAATATATTCAAATATCAAAATTTATCAATTCGATTAATTTTTTTAATTCTCCCAAATTAACTATATTGATAATCACTTAATTTCAAACTGAAATTGATCCAAAACGGTCGCGTACCCAAACCAACCCTTTTGATCATGCTCACAAATCAATGAAAGGCTTTCTTCTTTTTTTTTTTTGGTTATAATGAATATTTTTTTGCTTGCATTTACGAAATGGCCATCATAATATTCTCTTGCTTTTTTTTTTTTTTTTAAAGAAAAACAACCTATTTTATCCTGGTATTACGAAATTTACCCTTGTTTTCAGCATTTGCTCGTATATGCAAAAAAACCCCTAAAATAAAAACTGGAAGGAGATAAGGTGGAATTGACCCACAGACTCGCGCACCTTATCTCCTACTGCTGTTGGTTTTCTAATGAGAAGAAAGAGACACGATGAGAAGGACAAGATTGCCCATTCTAAATTTCATTAATTAATTATCGTACAATTTTGGTGAGTATTAATACATCAGTACTCGACTCACATATTTAACCTCTCCACTTTGCTACGGGGACAGTCAAAATTTTTTGAATAGCATAAACAACATATTCACTTTGAACAGTAAAAAAAAAAAATTGAATGGAAATTTGATACAATGAAAATTGTCAAGTCAAATTAGTCTTGTGATCGAGACATATTTACATTTTTTATAAAGTACCTTCAATGACATATAATTATATTATTTTTAGTCCAAGATAAAAAAAAAAATCCAGTGCTTTTAATAGCATAAATATAATTGCATATTTTCACATTGGTTGTATACTTTTTAGAATATGTGATCATTTGTGTATAACTCCTTATAAACTTACAAAATTATATATTCTTTTTATAAATTTAAAAAACATATATAACTCTTTGATCATAAATTATGTTGTATATATCTCTTTTCGTTAAATGTCTTTGCATATAAAAATTTGATGAAGCGCGTTGTTTTTGTATTTGACGAAATATTTATAAAAATTAAAAAAATGTTAACGAGAAGGGAAAGAAAGGGTGAAGGAAAGAAAAGACGACTGATATATAATTTCGCATGTTTAGAAGGAGGTATATGCAAATCACCCGAAAATGTATTCCCCGCTGGCCGATAAACAAATGCTTTTTGGGCATTTTCGTACATCCAACGCAGCTCGCTTATCCAAACGAAGGATCATTTCTGTCATTTAAAAATCTTATCCGTTAGGCCTTCCTACCGCATGGGCCCCACCGGATCCCGCACGTGTCAAAATTCCACGTGTATTATGCCTCGTCCCGACCTCTATAACGAAGCCCGCATCCTCCTCCCCCATCTCTTCCCTTCCACCGCCTTCCTCGCCGGAAACTTCTTCTCCGGCGGCGTTCACCTGCGGCGGCCGCCGTGAAAAAGCTCTAGATCCTCCGCATTCTCCTCGCTCTCGTTTTCTTCTGCTTCAGAAGCAGATCTGTGGCATTGTGCAGATCCGGGCGATGGGGAACGCGAGCGGGAAGGAGGGGGAGAACGCCGCCGGAGACGCACCTTCTAGGGCTGAATTGATGGATGGAACGCCGCCGGACAGCCCCAGAAGGTTCCGATCGCCGATGTTGTTTGCTCCGCAGGTGGGGATCTGTAGCCCCGGTGAAGCATTTCGGTATTCGATCATTTACTTGTTTGGAGATGGATATTTTGTGTGTTTTCGTCGATTCGGTGCTTGATCGATGTTCATCTTCTGTTCTGAGATGATTTGGTGGCCGGTTTTTGTGAAATGTGATTGCTTTTGATCTGGATTTGATCTTTAGATTCATATACTTCGTTAGCTTTTCGTGTTTTGGATCAGAAGAAGATCCTGATATTTTTATCGTGAAGGTGGAGGAAAATTTACTATGCCTGTAGTAATATTTGGAATTTAAGTATGCCAGTTGATGATGAATTGGTTCTCCTTGTTTGACAATCTTGCTCCAAGCACATTTTGTTGCCTTAATTGAATTCTGATTTTGTATGGATTTTTTGTTTCTGATAGCGAAATGTATTTTTGAGTGTATCCTGTAGTGATCTTTGATTGGTTTATACATCCGTGGTTTTGCGGGAGGGTGGCGTTCAACGTGCAAAAGAGTTATTGGATGCTCATATCCTAAATTTCTTGTTCTCTGATTGGATTCTCCTTAGCTGTTTATGTTGATTGTCGTGTATTGGGAAAGCATAATGAATGTTAGCGAGATAAAAGCAAATTAAAACTGGCTTTGAGAACTGCTATCTTATGGGGTCATATTACCCACTATTTTTTAGTCATATAGCTGCTTTAGCATTTTACAGTTGTATAGTTTAGGTAATGCACATCATGATCATGAAGGTTTGGGGCCATTGTGTAGATTTAAACTCATTTTTCTGCTAAAAATGCTAAACGGTAACAATACCTTAAATATATGAAACTTTTGTTGGTTGATATATATGATCCAACATAGTTCCAATAGCTGAAAGTAAATTATACCCGAATGCTCTGGCATCTATTTTGATTGGGTGGTTGCATCCTAGGCAGAACCGTCGGAAAGCTTGTTCAGACACTGACAAGATATCATGAGGTAAAAATTAACTGAATGCTAGCTTTTGCTGTCCTCTGTGTCTGCTATTAGGAAGTGACTGATACAATTAAATCCATTTGTTGTCAGATGTTCATTTGGAATATCTTACACTTTATTCTTGGCGTATATTTGATGAAGACTACTTTCATGCGTGGATGAAGGGATGTGCAATGTATTGCAGGGAATGAGCATCCGATTCATTTTCACCAAACAGTTGTAGTTGATAGAATGTGTTGTATATTATTAGCCTGGACTAATGCTTGAAAAAACTGCATCTTATGTTGTTCTATATCACTGTAAAGTGTTTTGCATATTGAACTAGTTCAATTCATGATAAGTCTAAATTTCATGATGACTCTGTTCACATCAACACTGCAACATCCTCATTTTTGCTGTATATAGTTCTAGATTTCCTGTTAAGAATGTCAAAAAGAATATTTCCTTAACACTCACAGCCTTTTAATTTCCTTGGTCTTTGGTTGGCTTATCAGAGAATAGTTTAATTATGAGAAGAACCTGTTTTACTTAGCCAGCATATTACTACAACTTATATTAGTTCTCTGTTCTGAGTTTCTTTAGAAACAAATTTTGTTTTCTTCTTTGAGAAAAGAGTTCTTTTTCTATGTATATTTTGGGTTGGAAAAATTATGCATCTTTATGGTTGTCAAAGTATCTTAAAGGAGATTATTCAAATGAATGCATATTTGCAGTGTTATTCTTATTTTCCTGGGTAAATCAGTGGTGTTCATGCTTTTATTTTTCTGAGATCGCAGTTGTATTTGTTCTACGAGTTTTTTTTATCAAACTTGGAGTGTGTTTAGTAATAAGTGCTTATTTTGAGTATGTTTAAGAATTTTGAACTGATCTAAGTTTGGTAAACTCCAAGGCTTTAGTTGTCTGTCCATCTCCTTATTGGATAATCATTGTTGCTTTGGTAGAAAATATCAGATGCTAGCTGAAGTGCTGTGAAAATAATTACTGACATTCTTATTTATATTCTGAATCAAACTGACTAGTTTATCTCCAGGTTCCAGTAGTCCCTTTGCAAAGGGGTACGGATGCAGTACCAGTTTTTAATCATGTGCGGATGAATGATCCCACTGGGCATTCACATGCAACTCCTGAAAAGGGTATCCCGACATTGATTATATGGAATCAGGGAGGAATTGATGTCTCAGTTGAAGGATCATGGGATAACTGGACGTCTAGGTACCCAAACAAACTTCATTTCCCACCGTTTTCTGCTTTTATGTTACAAGAACACTGCATTGTTTGAAGCCAATCACATTTTCCTTGCATAACGTCCAGGAAGGCTTTGCAGAAATCAGGCAAGGACCATACGATTCTGTTGGTCCTCTCTTCTGGTGTTTATCACTACAGGTTCATTGTCAATGGAGAGCGAAGACACATTCCTGATCTTCCACATATTGCTGATGAGATGGGTCATGTAACAAACCTCCTTAATGTCAATGTAGGTCTCTATAAATACTCTTTAGTAAAACTATAAATTGAGTTGGTTATTTCACACTAAAATTTTACTTGACTTTCGGTTCTCTAAAATACTTGTGATTGGTATTTCTCATGCAAGTTCTTTTCTTCAATCCAGGACTATGTCCCAGAAAATCTGGAAAGTGTCTCTGAATTTGAGGCTCCACCATCACCAGACTCCAGCTACAGCCAGCCATTCCCCGTGGAAGAGGACTTCGCCAAAGAGCCACCGGCAGTTCCACCGCAGCTGCACTTCACCGTTCTGGGCACAGAGGAAGCATCTTCAAGACCGCAGCATGTCATTCTCAACCACCTGTTGATAGAGCGAGGCTGGGCTTCACAGTCGCTCGTCACCCTCGGCCTGACCCACCGTTTCCAGTCCAAATATGTGACCGTTGTGCTCTACAAGCCAGTAAGACGGTAGCTAATACAGCGGCTACATCACCTTAAAGAAAACCTGTTAGTTTTGTGTTGGAATGTTTCTCTAGTGAACTTTAACTATGTTTTTCTTCTTCTTTTTTTCGGTTAGGGAACTTCAATCATGTTACGCTCTATATATATACTTCCAGTTTTCCAGTTTCATTGTGACTATATTCATCTTTTCAGAATTATCTTAGGTCTGCAGTGCTTTTATCAGGCACTGGAATATTCTGTTGTTGCTAACCTGTAGAATCAAATTCTGTAATAGCTGAGATGAATGGCAGCAGAGAATAGCCGAGTATTAATCAACAAAGATTGAGGAAAAGAAAAGAAAAGAAAAGAAATAAAGAAGTAGAAGGTTGCACTCATTAGCAGCAGCTTTTTATTTTTATTGATGTGAGGGTGTTATCCAAAGGGAGTGCCACTGGAAGATGGTGTTCGAGGGGCCCATCTGGGCACCTTGGAGGCAAGCACAGTCTGGCTTTCTGCGTCTCCGGGTTGAAGTCCAGCAAATACCAACATCCTTGATGCGCCATATTTCCAAATATCCAGCTACAGCGGGTAAAACATGGTTTCCCTGGCCGCCTACCTCTGCCGCCGAGAAGGAACGAGAGCAGCCTTTCCTGACGAACAGCGCACGATCCCTCAGTCTCTTCACCTCAAACCATTCTATCTTGCCCATGTCCGCTTTGAACAACGTCAGCTTCACGTTCTTTTGCATGACAGCGGGCAAAGGACGAGGGCTCTCCATCCAGAACTGATTCGGGTATGACACCTGAACAAGCAGAACCTCGCCGCTGCATTCCACCAAGGAAGTGAACTTGAATTGACCGCGGGTCGTGTTGTGGAGCCGCTCTGGCTTCTTCATCGGAAGCCCCTCCAATCTGTATCCAGCATGAGGGTCAGCTACTATGAAACATTTGGCCTTAGTCAGGCGGTATAGCTTGCCATTGCAGCTGATGATGCTCTCCAGCGTTTTCTGCCGCTGTGGGTTGGGCAACTGTATGGTTCAAGAGCTGTCGATGCCGACCCGGCAGACCGCCAGGGCGCAGTTTGGAATCGCCGGGGAGGCGACAATGCAGCCGGGCCTTGCTGGGTCGCCGATAATCCAAGCGAGCTGGAGGGATACAGCAATCAGTCCAGGCACCGAACGCGGGAATTTGGCAACGCCAGGCAGCTTGATCCGAGCGCGCGTCATCGGGTTCACCAAGAACAGATGGTAGCTGCGTCCGTCCTCGGATGTCGCTAAAATAAAAAACCAACCATGTCCTGAAGCGCAGGAATAGCATTTGTTGTTCTGACATATGTCATTGAGGAATGACATTTCGACGTTGAATCATCCGTCTTCAGACTGGCTCAAGAAGGCGCGCCTTCTGAAGCGGCCTCGCCTTGCGGGGAGCATGAGCCGAGGGAACTGAACAGGAGGAGATGCATGCTGCCGAGTTTCGCGGCCGCGTGCCAGTGTCTACAGACAGCGCCGAACCTGACATGGTCTCGCGCATTTACATGCTTCCGGATGTTCACTAGGGAGTTCTGGCTCGCGAATGTCCGGCCAGCGTTCAACGTCAGTCCTTCCTTTCCTTCTTCCCATGGCTGTAGCGTACACAGACTAAAGCACTGGACATAAACCTATAAAAGCAAAGCGGATAATCCGTGCACTTCAAGTGTTCGGCTTTTTGTTTGGTCCGAGTGCTAATAGAACGAAAATCAGAAAAATAATTTTGGAAAAATTCTAAGCTCAAAAGTAGAGTCTCCAGCTAATTTTTAGGTACAAATCATTTATACGGTACTCTTTGTTAAAACCAAAAATTCATTGAATTTTTGGTAAAAAGTCACAAGATTTGTTACTACGAATGCCAATAATTTCTATAAAATTTTTTTTCTGCAGTAGGTTCAGCCATGGTTCTCAGTTTCCGTCGAACATTTCAGTCTGAATATTGATTTTGAATTTAAAAAATATATTATTTATATTTATATATTATATTTACATTATAAATCACTGTTATGTTAGTGGTTAAGTGTTTAACCTATATTACAAGATATTTGAGTTCAAATTTTAGAAGCACCCTTTTTTATTTTCTTGCATATTTTATATTTTTTATCAAAAAAATTTATTTGATACTTTTAATATATATATATATATATATATTCTCATTTTTAACATTTTTTTAAAATTTTAAATTAAAAATTTAAAAATAATTTTACCAAAATCAAAATGGGACGTTTGTGATGAACATCTTGGACGTTTGTGACGTGGCCCTTCTAACCAACCATCGCCAAATATTGCTTGCAAATATCAAAATAAATAATAAAATAAAACAATTGTTACATGAAAAAAAAAAGATCACAAATTGCTAGGAGTGCCAATTTAGTTTGTAGTTGGCGAGTAGCTCAAGTTCAACTCAAATTTAATTCAGCTTGTTTTGATTTGTTTGATAACGAGCTAAACTTAAGTTGGACTCGATTTATTTGATTTCAGTTTGAAAACTCATTTTATTTTTTAATATATAAAAATATAATTTTTAAAAAATAATTTATAACATATGATATAATATATATATTTAATTATTTTATTGTGATGTTATAGTTAACATATTTTTTTATATTTAGATATTATTCTATTAGTATGATTTCTTCAATATTCATATATTTTAAATTATATATATTACCATCATTATCTATAAATTTTTTTAATTTAATATTTTATTATAAATTTATGAAATATAATTTGTGACTTTGATTGGTTTTTTATTATTTTTTATATTTTAAAAAATTATTTTAAATACAAATTAATTTAAAAATAATTTTCTAGCAAAAATACAATTTTCTAGTAATTTTCTAGTAATTTTGAAACATTACGAGCATGAGATGGTGTATGTAATAAGCTATTCGTCGTCTCTTAGACGAAGAAGCAAAAGAGGAAACTGAAAAAATGCAGAATACTTCTGATACAAGTGATAATAGCAATGGTGGTACAGCTGGTGACACCAATTTTCAACAATCACAATATGATGACTCATCTTCATGTTTTCCATAGTATGGAGGAAATTAGTTTTTGGATTCTAATTTATATGGCGGTTATGTGCCACAATATCCATATGATTCATATGGTAGGCAAGATGTCAATCAAGGTCCAATAGACAATGCAAGCTCTAGCTACTATGACAGTTATCATAACGAGATGTCTTCTTACAATCTAGGATATCATCAGTCAATGCAGGATCATACGACTTCGTACTATCCGCATGTTGAACAATACTATCAATCACAACTTCATCGCACTGATGAGTATGGTGATGAAGAATACCAATCTCTTCAAGATCCACGTCGAAACAGCATGTGGTTATAAGACGTGGATTTATGTCATCTATAAAATGATATTTTCATTATTGTCTTAAGTTGATATCTTATTGTTATTTTATGACATTTAAATTTAATGTCTATATGGTTTATTTTATCGCATGATAATTTATCTATTTCATTAGCACAATTTATTGTAATCTTTTCCTTCTGACGTATTTTTTATTATCTATTTTATGTTTATAAATACTGACAATTATAATATATTTTTTTTCGAAACAGATAATGGCAAATCCGAATGATTATATTACAGTTCTAGATCAAGTTACATTGCAATCAGGAAGAATAATTATGTCAATTCTTCGCCAAAAATTTATATTTTATCATAGAATGATTCCACCTTCGGCCTATGATCCACTTGGACAAGTTTTAATTGAGCAAACATTACAAAACCGTAGAAGAATCAATGATCAAATTTATCGTGCCTCTCAACAAGGTTCACTTAATACTATCAATCAGCGTCTTGCCGTAATTTTCCCTGAACACTTTGCACAGTGTGATATTTATTTCTCACGGGTTATTAGACCACTTTTACTATGTGTTGTCAATCACTATAGTTATCATTTTCATTTTGGACCTTCGATATATAGTTATACTTCAGAACCGCTGTCACGAGATCGCGCAGAGCTAATTGTTCTGACTCGTATGCGTACAAATGCTCGTCCGGATCATCCAGGTACTAAATTTATAATTCCACACCCAGATGTTCCAAACTCAACTGATGATGATTATGATGATTAGTTGTATTATCTTAGAATTTATAAATTATGTATGTATGAAGTACATTTTAATGAAAAGTTAAATGTGCTTATGTTAATTTTTAACTTTTAATTATATTCATATTATTTCTTGTATGTTTTTTTAATACACTAATATATATTAAAAGTAGACTATACAATGACTAACTATCAAAATTAATTTTAATTAACTAAAAAAATATTTAATATTATGCTAAAATTAAGTATAAATTCATTCCTAATTTTTTAAACTTTTTCAAATTTTTTCTAGTATTTTATTGTATTTTTAATTTGAAGTCAAAGTACAGTAAAAATATAGTCAAACTCTGGTCAACATCCAATTAATAATTAAAAAAAATCTTTCGGCCAAAACCAAAATGGCCGAAACTGAAACCGAAACGATCGAAACGGCCGAAATGTATCGAATTCGCTGGGTTTTGAAACCGAAATCGAAATCGCACAATAAAACCTTGGTATTTATAGGGATGATTGAACGGCCTTGTACTTGAGGGCATTAACCTTATTTTACCATTAAGTTGGAGGTTCGGGCCGATGGTCGGTCAATATTGAATCTCGCATGAAATACTCCGTCCTTGTTATTATTGGAGTGTCAATGAGTCAAATTTCAATGACCGATCTTGGCTGGGGAAGTCAAATGGGTTGTGCTTGAGCCAATATCACATTTAAATTGTATAATTTAAACTTTTAATAATTATTTTTAACTACTTAATATTGAACTTATTTTAATATTAAAATAATAAATAATAGCGAAATATGATTATATTTATGATAAACTAATAAGTACCATTCAAGATAATAAAATAATAAACATAAAACCTAAAAGTAACATGAATAATCTTAAATAATAGCATAAATAAATATATAATTTAAATAATAAAAATATTAATATAGATATATATTATATAAATAATGACAATAATTTATAAAAAATAAAATTAACCGAGTTCTCAAGCTGAATTCAAAAAACCTTAAAATATAAATAAATATATTATATTAGTATATTATATAAAAATAAAAAAAATGACTGAGATTTCAAGTTGAAATCGAGTGAGTCAATTTTAACTTGAATTCGACTCAATTTCAAACTAAAAATTAAGCTTGTTTTTTTAACGGGTTAAGTCGAGCTCCAACAACTCGTGAAATCTGAACTAAATTAACACTCCTAAATAATATATCTTAATTTTAAAAAATTATTCATTTTTGCAATAAATGTAGGACCTGCATTACTTATTTATTTTGGATAATAATAAACCCAAATATTTGTCATTTTCCTGAATAAAACAATTTATTCCTCTAACAGGAAATTAGAAATTAGAGTGGACCCAAAAAAATTTCATATATTTTCTTATGGTTTTGGTTTTGGTTTCAAAGCGAAAAATATCCAATTTGTCTCATTTTGATTAAAAAAGGTGACCGATTTATTATTTTCAGTTTAGAACTTATCAATTTATTGACAAAATTAAAATGTTGGTTCTCTATTTTTTTAGTTTAGAATTTTTAATTAGAACAAATTTAAATTATTTTTTGTGTAAATCAATATATATGTGTGTGTGCGCTCGCGCGCATGCGTATGAATAATATGTGTAATGCAAATAAATTTGATTTATATTCTTGAATTATGTGTATAAATATGTTTAATGATATATGTATTTTCAAGAATTCGGGACATTGTAAATTTAATACAGTTATGCTATGATGACATTGCAAATGCATTCAAATGGTAGTAAGCCTCGGGGATATTTAATTTGGTGGTAGTGAAGTTAGCGTAGTCAGTGTACAAGTCCGGACTGGCGCTGTCTTCAAAGTGGTAGTTTTGGGTCGACCAAGCCTTTCAGAGGAAGAATTTTTTAAACTATCTTTTGATTTAGAATTTTTTTTTATTATAAAATTAATATTATTTATTTTATATCGTTATTAAATTAAATTATTATAAAAAAAACAAAATAATTTTTTGAATTTTAAATTATTATAAAATTATTTTTAATAAAATAATATTAATTTATAAAAGTAATCCAGTAATGCTGATGTTGATTCTAATTCTAATTTCCGAGCAAACGATGCTCTAGTGTCTACCGTTTTTGTATTAGGAATTTGAGAATGACAATTCCTTATCCTATTTTGTTTTCTATTCCTCACCATTTTTATCATCTTTGGTTACTCTGTTGTCGCTATATCTTAATTTTTGAAGCCGAGTAATAACTAAGGGTTAAATTGGACGAGTGCAGTACACTGAGTCAGATTGAACTTCGAGTTATCGCAAGGTGTAGGAGATATCAAAATTTGATTACAACCCTTTCGATGAAGTTGATGGATGTTCTTCCTTCACGCTTGCAGATATCAAAAAACGGCCCTAGAGTTTCTTTCTCCTTCAAAAGCATGAAGGCATGAGAAGCACCCTGTCATGTATGAACCACTCCAGGATCAGCTCGTAGAACTTCATGTTCGTAGAGGTGTCAATCTTTTCGATAATGCGGAATATGCATCTCGATCAGATGGCCTTATGGGGTGTTGAGGTATGCCTAAAACAAATTCAGACGGTTGAATTATTCTATCCATTTGTGAAGTATTACATGTACTAGGTTTCGACCTTCCTGACCACAGCAAGCAGGGATTGCCAGAACTTGGAGAAATATATCCACCTGGAGGTGCTGGGGATCGGCTTGGTTTAGTTGACCCCGTTACAGGTGAATGTCTTCCGGCAGCAATGCTTCCTTATTGTTGACGGATTTTGTTGGAAGGTTTAACAAGAGATCTTCAGGTATTTGTTGGCAGTGCTTTGAAACACGATTCAAGTAATGTTTGTGCTGAATAATGAAGTGCAATGACATGAAAGTGTTAATAAAATATCAGGTGCTTTCTGGAATCTTGCTTCTTGTGATTTCCATTCTGTTTTCCAATGTCATATCAATACCAACAACTGCTTGCTTTTACTTCACTAATTCTTTCACATCAGTTCTTATCTAGTGTTCTTGAGGCATGTTGGGAATGAGGAATATTGTTATGTCCTCGCTACATCAGCTATGCTTCATTAAGAGATACGAGTCTTTGACTCGTTTATGCATGCTGCGCTAGATAAAACAAGATCAGGTTGTAACCGTGAAAGAATATCACTCGTACTAATAGAACAGTGCTTTAATAAAATTTTGGGCAATTACGTATACCCTCGTAATTAGGGCTAATTATGTACATCCCTCTTAATTTTTGTAATTACCTACACTCCCAAAATTTCGATTTTACCCTCCATTATTTTTACAATTAAATCCTTAAAAACTTATTTTCTCACTCTCATCCTTTCTCCCAAAACATTTACAAATAAGCCATTAAAATATTTTTATTTATAAAAAAATCCAAATATTAATATTTTTTAAATAATCCCATTGAAATTTTTATTTATAAAAAAGTCCAAATGTTAATGTTTTTTATATGAAAATTTATAAAAAGGACCTTCAATATTTTAAATATTTTACAAATAAACCCTACATAAGAAATTTAATTACAAATCTTATATTTGTGAAATTACAAATAAGTCCCTTGAATTTTTTTATTGATAAATAAGTCAAAAATTTATAAGTTAAAAAAAAAAGGAAAAAGAGTTGAAAGTATTAAAACTTGAAATTTTAAAATAAAAGTTTAATAGTTTCTATATTTACAAGTAGACCCCTCAAATTTTTTTATTTATAAATAAGCCCAACTTTTATCAAATTTTTAATAAAATTTCAGAATATTGAAGTTTTAAAAATTAAAATTTTGAATTACAAATTTAGTATTTGTATATTTACAAATAGACCCTGTGAATATTTTTATTTATAAATAAGTTCAAAATTTTATCATCTTTAAAATAAAATTTTACAAAAAAGACATTGAATGTTTTTAAACTTAAAATTTTAAATTATAAGTTTAATATTTGTACATTTATAAATAGACCCCTAAAATATATTTATTTATAAATAAGTCTAAATTTTATTATTTTTTAAATAAAATTTTACAAGGAAGACATTGAAGATTTTAAAACTTAAAATTTGAAGTTACAAGTTTCATATTTGTACATTTACAAATAGACCCCTTTAATATTTTATTTATAAATAAGTCTAAATTTTAATCATTTTTAAAATTAAATTTTACAAAAAAGACATTAAAGGTTTTAAAACTTAAAATTTAAAATTTCAAGTTTCATGTTTGTATATTTTCAATTAGATCCCTTGAATATTTTTATTTATAAATAAGTCTAAATTTTTTATCATATTTTAAATAAAATTTTACAAAAAAGACATTGACGGTTTCAAACTTAAAATTTAAAATTATAAGTTTAACATTTGTACATTTAAAAATAGATCCTTTGAATATTTTTATTTATAATAATTTCAAATTTTATTTATTTTAAAACTAAATTTTACGAATAAATCATTGAAGGTTTAAAAACTTAAAATTTAAAATTACAACTTTCATGTTGTACATTTATAAATAGACCCCTTAAATATTTTTATTTATAAATAAGTCTAAAATTTTTATCATGTTTTAAATAAAATTTTACAAAAAAAACATTGAAGGTTTTAAAACTTAAATTTTAAAATTATAAGTTTGATATTTATATATTTAAAATTAAACCTCTTGAATATTTTTATTTATAAATAAATCCAAATTTTATTTATTTTAAAACTAAATTTTACAAATAGACCTCTTGCCGGCCATGTTTGCGCCCGCGCGCCGTGTCGGCGCCCTCGCCCTTGCCCTCGCCCACGCACCGGCACCCTTGCCCCTCGTCGGCACCCTCACTGCTCACCGCACGCCACGCGCTCCTGCCCTTGCCCTCGTCGGCGCCCTCGCCCTCGCCCTCGCTCGCGTGCCGGCGCCCTCGCCGTCCTCGCTCGCCGCTCGTTTATAAATATTTAAAATTTTTTATAAATAAAAATATTTCAAGGGTTTATTTATAAATGATTTGGGAGAAAGAATGAGAGTAAGAAAATAAGTTTTTGGGGGTTTAATTGTAAAAATCACGAGGGTAAAATCGAAATTTTTAGAGAAAATTTTGATTAAATAACAATCAAGGAGGTGTAGGTAAATATTTTGAAAAGGGATGGTGTAGATAATTAAGAAAATTTCTGGGGATTTTTCGTAATTACCGAAAATTAGGGGGATTGTAGGTAATTAGCCCTAAATTTTTTTATAACACATGAAATATTTGAATGAAGATCAAGTTGTACATTGAGTCCTGACTATTGGAGCAATGCTTCAATGAAAACTCCCAAGCATTCCTTTTAAAAATGATTGTTGGAATTTTTAACTTTTTAGGGGTCTATGTGTAAAAAAATATCAATTTTTTTCATTAACTAATATCCTAAATACCTTAATTATACTTCATTAGTTAAATATTACTTTTTATTATCCTAATTATGAAAATTTTTTATTATCATAATTAATTATTATCCTAATTCTAATTTGTTACTTAAATATTACTTTTATTATCCTAATTATTAAAATTATTATAATTAATTTTTTCATAATTATAATTAATTTTTAAAGTAAAATTTGTATTAGTTTTTTTTATTAATAAATATTATGTTTTTAACTAATATAACTATCAGATTACTTCTTTACTTTTATATATCACACTATCTAAACAATCGAAATCATATTTTTTTTATTTTTAATTTCACTATCCAAATGATTGAAATTATGAAATTGACAAAATTATCACTTCTTTCACTTCTATATCAAAACTTATACTACAATTGAAATTATATTTCTATTATTTTTATTACTTCTCATTTTTGTTACGTATACTACTTTTAACATTTTCAGAAGTAAAATTCTATCTAGACCCACTGTTAAGCATAATGGGAGATGCTCCGTGGAATTCATATCACTAATACTTGGAATCGGAAAAAAAATGGAAAATAAATGCGTTTAGCACAATGACCCAAGCAAAACTAAATGCGAGATGATTTGCGCCCCGACCGAAGTCCAAACGCCGGGCACTCTCTTCCTCGGCTCCAGTGAGTTATGTCCCCGTGTTTCATTCGCGGCTTGCAGCTTTGCGATGAAAGCACCATTCGCTCCTCGCCATCACCGGACTGGACCCCGGCGTAAAAGCAAAAACAAGCAGCGTCTTCTTTAATCTTCACTCCCCACCTTTTCTCTTTTTCTAAAGCATCCTTTGCCAGCAGGCTGGTCCTTGGTGTATCGCCATTCGCCAATGCAAAATTCCAGTCTGCCGACGAGTTTGGCGCGTACTGCATGATCCCGGTGACTCCCACGACTGATGGCCCAGAGGACGGTCAGACATCAGTCCGGCGACATCATAAAAGTTTGGATCATCCTTTGTACGTGGCACGGAAACATTTGCTTATTGCTTTTATTTTTCTTAACTTTAAGCTGACCACTTTAGTCCCCGCCCGCCAAAATCAACACACCATCACCATCCATATTCTAAATAATTTCGTTGCTTAACTATCATTTTTCTCGAGGAATAATCACGTATAAATTCCTATAATTAACCTTAATTATGTATAATTCCGTAATTTTCGGAATTACCCACATTCTCTATTTTCGAAAATATTTATGCACACCCCTAATTGTTATTTAATCAAATTTTTTTCAAAAAATTTCGATTTTACCCTCGGTTATTTTTACAAATACACCCCTAAAAACTTATTTTTTATATTTTACACCCCGAAATTTGGTTTTTTGCAAATAGCACTACGAAATAACTCTGATTTACAGAAAAGACCTCAAAATTCAGATTTTTATAAATAAACCCCCGGAAATTATTTCGATTTACAGAAAAGTCCCTGAAATTCGGATTTTTGCAAATAACACCCCGGTGCGCGAGCAGGAGCGGAGGAGGAGGCCGGCGGCGGGAGCGGAGACGGAGGCCGGGCGGGCGGGAGCGGAGGCGGAGGCGGACGCGGGCAGGAGCGGAGGCGGACGCGGGCAGGAGCCGGC
Source organism: Trichopus zeylanicus subsp. travancoricus (assembly GCA_005019695.1). Lineage (NCBI taxonomy): Eukaryota > Viridiplantae > Streptophyta > Magnoliopsida > Dioscoreales > Dioscoreaceae > Trichopus > Trichopus zeylanicus. Next base: position 306,841 of record RXID01014222.1, read on the forward strand.
GGCAGGAGCGGAGGCGAAGGCCGGGGCGCCGGCGCGCCGACACCCGAGCGCGAACAGCCAAGGCCGACGCCGTTCCGCCCTCGCGTGCCAGCGCGTCGGTGCCTCGGCCTCCGTCCAGAGTGTGGAGGCCATCCGCGTCCGCGTGCCGGTGGCCGTCCGGCCTCGGCCTCCATCCCCGGCGCGCGGGCGAGGACGCCGGTTGGCGATGGTCTGGCGAGGGGTGTATTTGTAAAAATTAGTTTTAAAATTTCGGAAAATTTAGATTTATTTTATAAAAAAAAAATTTAAGGGTTTTTTTAATATATAAATATTAAATTTGTATTTATAAATTTAAAAATCATTAATGTCTTTTTTGTAAAATTTTACTTAATATATGATAAAAAATATAGACTTATTTATAAATAAAAATATTGAAGGGGTCTATTTGTAAATGTACAATATGAAAGTTGTAATTTTAAATTTTAAGTTTTGAAACCTTTCGATGAATTATTTGTAAAATTTACATATAAAATAAATAAAATTTGGACTTATTTATAAAGAAAAATAATAAAGATGGTCTATTTTTAAATATAAAAATAGTAAACTTGTAATTTTAAATTTTAAATTTTAAAACTTTCACAGTATTTTCCGTGAAATTTAGTATTAAAAATGATTAAAATATTGATTTATTTAAAAAAAATCAAGGGATCTATTTGTAAATGTACAATATGAAACTTGTAATTTTAAATTTTATGTTTTGAAACGTTCGATGATTTATTTGTAAAATTTACTTATAAAATAAATAAAATTTGGACTTATTTATAAATAAAAATATTAAAGATGGTCTATTTTTAAATGTAAAAATATTAAATATGTAATTTTAAATTTTAAATTAAAAAACCTTCACTGTCTTTTTTTTGTGAAATTTAATATTAAATATGATTAAAATATTGACTTATTTATTAAAAATATAATCAAGGGATCTATTTGTAAATGTACAATATGAAACTTGTAATTTTAAATTTTTATGTTTTGAAATAACTAAAGAAAGAGTACAAAGAGAAATTACATCAGATCCAGATCTCCCACCAAAAGGATAAACCCTATTTATGTAAAACTGGAGATAATAAAGAAAGCCACTTCCTAGTAAATGACAATCATTCCTGAGATTTTATAACATATAGTCTGCCATAACAATAATAGAAGCTTGCAGCTTGCTAAAACAATATAGCCTAATTAGTAATTAGATAGCAATAGCAGCTAGAAAGTTCAAGGCACAAAGCAATATAACAAGTTCTGTTGTTGTCCAACAAAAGCAAACCTTCCATTATTGAACCAAAAAAAGAAACATTCCATTATTCCTTATAAATCAAAATTTGAAGAACATTAATGAAACAAGTGTCTAAAATAACACTTCTCATTTCTCAGTCAACAAAAGAGAGGTGGATGATAAAAGATATGATAGTTCCTCTTGAGTCGCTAATCCAAAACTTTGCCATCTAACTCTCCTCAGTCTATCTAGCAGAAATATGTACCTGTAAATAGAATGCACCCATAGTTATGATAACCAAGCAACATGACATCATCATCATTTTCGAGAAGACTGTTTACCCAATCAAAATTGATCTTAGAGATGTGACGAACTTCCTGCAAAAGAATACAGTGACATTTATTAATGTATTGTTTCAAAATCACATAAAATAAGAAAAAAATTGTCAATTTTTTAAAAGAAAAACTCACATGGTAAATGCATACTAAAATTTGAAGTCATTACGGCAGACCTTCCTCTTCCTCTTCCTCTTCTCTTACCACGTTCTCCAATATATTGGTTTCCCACTGACTGTAGATTACTGCTAGATCTAGAAACATCAATTTGTTGTTGTAATCCAAGAGACTCTTTACACGCTCTCTTGTTATGTCCCAGCTGACCATATATACTGCAAGTATATATTGCTCTACTTGATGTTTCCATTGGATCCTTAATCCTTTTCTTCTTAGGCCTACCAGGTTGTCTCCTTGAACGTGGATGAAGTACTTGCAGAGCATTTGGCACAGACACTCAAAGTTGCTTGTATTTAAAATTTAAAATTTCAAATTACAAGTTTACTATGTTTGCATTTAAAAATAGACCACCTTTAATATTTTTCTTTATAAATAAGACCAAATTTTATTTATTTTATAAGTAAATTTTACAAATAAATCATCGAACGTTTCAAAATATAAAATTTAAAATTACAAGTTTCAAATTGTACATTTACAAATAAATCCCTTAATTTTTTTAAAATAAATCAATATTTATTTTATTTTTAATACTAAATTTCACGGAAAATACGGTGAAAATTTTAATATTTAAAATTTCAAATTACAAGTTTACTATTTTTTTATTTAAAAATAGACCACCTTTAATATTTTTCTTTATAAATAAGTCCAAATTTTATTTATTTTATAAGTAAATTTTATAAATAAATCATCGAACGTTTCAAAACATAAAATTTAAAATTACAAGTTTCATATTGTACATTTACAAATAGATCCCTTGATTTTTTTTAAATAAATCAATATTTTAATCATTTTTAATACTAAATTTCACGAAAAATACGGTGAAAGTTTTAAAATTTCAAATTTCAAATTACATATTTACTATTTTTACATTTAAAAATAGACCACCTTTAATATTTTTCTTTATAAATAAGTCCAAATTTTATTTATTTTATAAGTAAATTTTACAAATAATTCATCGAAAGGTTTCAAAACTTTAAATTTAAAATTACAACTTTCATGTTGTACATTTACAAATAGACCCCTTCAATATTTTTATTTATAAATAAGTCTATATTTTTTATCATATTTTAAGTAAAATTTTACAAAAAATATATTAATTATTTTTAAATTTATAAATACAAATTTAATATTTATATATTAAAAAAAACTCTAAAATTTTTTTTATAAAATAAATCTAAATTTTTCGAAATTTTAAAACTAATTTTTACAAATACACCCCTCGCCGGACCATCGCCGGCCGCGTCCTCGCCCGCACGCCGGGGACGGAGGCCGAGGCCGGACGGCCCGCCGACACGCGGGACGGAGGCCGAGGCGCCGGCACGCGTGCGCGGACGGCGTCGGCCTCGGCCTCCGTCCCCGGCACGCGGGGGTGGAACTGCGTCGGCCTTGGCCGTCCGCACCCGGGTGTCGGCGCGCCGGCGCCCCGGCCTCCGCCTCCGCTCCCGCCGCCGGCTCCTGCCCGAGTCCGCCTCCGCTCCCGCCGCCGGCCTCCTCCTCCTCTCCCGCCCGCGCGCCGAGGTGTTATTTGCAAAAATCCGAATTTCGGAGATTTTTCTGTAAATTAAAATAATTTCCAGGGGTTTATTTGCAAAAATCTGAATTTCGAGATCCTTTCTGTAAATCAGAGTTATTTCGGGGTGTTATTTGCAAAAAACCGAATTTCGGGGTGTAAAATATAAAAAATAAGCTTTTAGGGTGTATTTGTAAAAATAACTCAGGGTAAAATCAGAATTTTTTGGAAAAAATTTTGGGGTGTGTGGGTAAATATTTTCGAAAATAGGGGTTATGGATAATTCCGAAAATTAGGGTTGTACGTAATTAAGGTTAATTACATGAAATTATACGTAATTATCCCTTTTCTTAATTATCTGCGCTAATCCCGGAGTATCCCCCCGCTTTCGCACTCCCAGTGGCACTCCCGTAAATTTCCCCCGACACGCGGTCCTCGCTCGACCTTCTGCCTTCTTCGTCTTTTTTGGATACCGCCTGTCCCCGGAACTGAGATTGCAACACTGGCTCACCGGCATAGCACGCAATGCAGCCCTCCTCGTCCCGCCGGGAAACCACTCCGGAGTACGGCCGAAATCCCACCGTCGGCTGCCTCTCCGGCCTCCTCCGCCTCCTCTCCCCCCGGCGTCACTCCCCCAAGCGCCTCCCCTCCGGTCCGATCTCCAGCTCTCCAATTCCAATCTACCACTCCCTCCAACACCACCGATCTCTATCGATTTCTAACTCGGATCTCTTATTCCAGCTCGAAAACGGGAAAAAACCATCACAGCCGCCCCGCCGGCGCCGGAGAAGAAGGAAGGCAAGAAGGAATTTGAGCATACCTCGTCGCTGGAGAAGAAGAATCCCCTCGATGCAGTGCCGATCTCGCCGGAGAAGAAGAACGACCCAAATGCGGCTCCAATCTCTCCGGAGACGAAGAATTCCACCGATTTGGCCCTGATCCCGCAGGAGAAGAGGAATCCCCTCGATTCGACTCCTATCGCACCGGAGAAGAAGAATCCTGCTGCTGTAGTCCCTATCTGGCCAGAGATCCGGCGATCTCCGGCCCTGGTGGCGCGACTGATGGGGCTCGAGGACGCGCCGCCGGAACCCGGCGAGCCCCCTGCGGAGAAGAGGAGAGAGCTGTCAACGATGCTGGAGAAGTGCGATGGGGATTTGAAGGCGCTAAAGCGGATCATCGATGCTGTGCGATTGGCGGAGGCCATTGGATCGAGATCGGACGATGGAAATTCGTTCATGGAAGCGACGAAGTCCGCGGAGGTTTGTGCGGAGCAGCTCAGCCCGGTTTCGGTTTTGGACGCGTTCGCCTCTCCGAAATTTCCCGCGAAATGTTTGTTTTCATTAATTTTTTAATTTAAGTTTAATATGGGCTTCAATTATTCGATGGAAATCTGCAGGGGAGCAGCGCACGAAGAAGACGGACGCTGACCGAGGCCGGATGTTATTCCAAAGAATCGGACTGGAAGCTCTGCCCAAGGCGTCTCCGATTTCTCATGGAGAGAAGACTGCAATAAACGGCATGAGTAGCCGACGTCCGATTGTGAGACGGCGGCGGACGACGATGAGGACTGCGGTGGTGGCTGAGGCCGTGGAGGAGGTGTGGGAGGAGCGGTGGGAGCACGGGAGGATTGGGATTGGGCTGGAGATGGACATACTGGGGGACCTGGTGGAGGAGCTCGTGAGGGAATTGATCGGCTGTTGTTACGAGCTCTCCGTTCCGTTTCGCGCCTGTACAAAAAGATTGTGCTTTTGAATTCACAAAATCTTTTAGTTAATTTCCAAAAATTGAATTTTGCTTGAAGTGCGTACCGATGGAGAAGGGCAAGAAAGGAAGAGAAGCACAAAGAGATTGCCAACTCGCACCATTTCTCTGGCTTGGATCTCAGAAGGACTCTGCACTTCACCGTTATTATGTTCTATTAATCTCACTGTTACGCAGATAAATTTTTGAAATTTAATTAGATTAAAACTCCTGCGGATGCTAACTGTTGTGGAAAATGGTTTAATGACTATTAATTACTATTCCTAATCCATTTTGTTCAGCAGTGGGAAGCCACCAACATTGAATGGAAACATTTTCAAAGTACATTAACGTCGCTCTCGCCCACTTTCCGTCGCTCGCTACCTCTGTTCAGTTTCCACGCACCTTCCAATAAAGCTTATTTGTCTCCAATTTGACCATATTGCAAAAACAATTTAATATTTTTATATTAATTTAATTAATAAAATTAAATTAAAATTTAAAATATTTAAATATTTGAATTAAAGTGATTTTTCAACAAATTTATAATATAATATGAGAAATTTTTTATAAAATTAATTTTGTAAGTATCAAATTTAATTTAAATTAATAAAATATAAAATTTATTGTGGCAAATATTGTCATTATTTTTTTTTAAATTATAATTTTTATTTTTTTATATTTTATAATATTTTTAAATCTAATGTCAACATGTAGTGAAATTATAGTTTAAAAATATTTAAAAATAATTTTACTGAAATCAAACATAATTAATTTCGATCAAATGCATTAATTTCGATAAATGTTGAAACTAAATCAAAATCAAAATTTAAAACCTTCATTCAACACTTTCAACACTTGCTCTCAACTTTGCAATGAGGAAAAAAGTTTGAGCAAAAAACATCTAAAAGTTGGTTTTTCATAGAGGCTCAGAATCAGAATTAAGTCAAGATTAGATATTTGAATCCAAATTTATTTTTTTAAGTAGGCATGCGAGTCCAGATTAAATTTACATATTTTTTGAGTTTTCTTAAAATTACATTTTAATGCCATTGGCTGTTCTAATTGCGGCATTAATGATGTGTTGTGGTTCTGCTGCTAAGAGGCTGTTTGGTAACACCTTGAATTGGGGGAATTGGCTGAATTGGGGGAATTGGAGATTCAATTCCCCCAATTCGGCTGTTTGGTAACCAAATAAAAATTCAGAATTCGGTGAGTTCCCAATTCCCACAAATTCCAATTCTGGATTTGAATTCGGAATTAGAAGAGAGGAATTCGCAATTCCGGATCCGAATTCAGTGGGCCCCACCACTACCCGAAACTCCAATTCAGCCGTTTATATACCAGCGAATTCGGCGGAATTTCGCCGAATTCTTCCCGTCACCGAGCCCGTCGTCCCCGAGCGCCTCTGCCCCGAGCGTTGTCGTCCCCGAGCCCGAGCGCCGTCAGCCCCGAGCTCGTCTCCCCCGAGCCCGAGCGCCGTCAGCCCCGAGCGCGTCTCCCCTGAGCCCGAGCCGTCGTCCCCGAGCCCGAGTGGTGGTCCGTCCCCGAGCTTGACGCCAGTTAATTTTGATGATTTTGATAATTTAGTTAATGTTATTACTGCCAGTATCATCTATGATTGCAGCAAGAAAGCATACAACATTTTTTGATCTCACATGTTGGTTGTGTAAACAGCTTCTTACAGGAAGAGAAGGGGGAAGAAGCAAGTCGGCTCCGTCTCCTATTAGTTAACGATAATTATTTCTTTAATTTTTAATATATAATATCTTATTTTTCTTGATATAAATATGATAATAAGCATGTGTATATTGAAATTAAATTTATTATTATTCAGTAATTTCGATCGATGGATGCTGACGAGGATTTAGAAATGATAAATATTCAAGCTGGTGGCTTTACTGTTATAATAGTTCTGTGAATTATAATTGAAATATTGACGATAAGAAAAAGAGCTCGGTTATGTATTAAACTGGTTGTCAATAGAGAGATGCTTAGGAAAAGTATATTTGAGCATATATTACGTGGCGGGAGGCATAATTGTCGGGAGTACTTAAGGATGGATCTTACGGTATTTTTAAATTTGGCCAATATGTTAAGGGACCGTAACCTTCTGTGTGACACACGATATGTAACTGTTGAGGAACAACTTGCAATGTTTTTGCATTATATTGGTTTTCATTCAAGGAACAGGAGTATGAAGATAATGTTTGTGCGTTCGGGTGAGACAATTAGAAGATATTTTAACATGCGTTTGCGAGTTATATGTGAAATTCGAGATGAATTCATGTCTCAGGCAGTCTCCTCGACGAATACAGTAATTCTGAACAATCCTAATTACTATCCGTGGTTCAAGGTATGTTATTCATTATGGTTTATTTTTGTAGGATTGTATATGTTTTATTTCTCACTATTTATATCATGTAGGATTGTATTGGTTTAATTGATGGAACCCATATCCTTGCAAAAGTTCCATCTGACATGGTTGCACGTTTTCGAGGGCGTAAGGGTATCACACAGAATGTACTAGTAACAACTGATGCTGAACTTAGATTTTTTTATGTCTTGGCTGGTTGGGAGGGATCGGCGAATGATTTCACAGTTCTGAAAGATGCTCTTACTCGACCTGCACCCAATGGACTGAGACAAATAGAAGGTAAGATTTGTAAGTTATAAATAATTTGGTGTTTGACTGGATTTTATTTTGATCTTATTAACTCCTTTTCAGGCAAATACTATCTTGTCGATGCCGGCTATACAACAATGGCTAGTTTTATAGCACCATATAGAGGTGTCAGGTATCATATGAAAGAACATGTCGGACGTACACCACAAAATGCAAAGGAGTTATTCAATTATCAACATGCATCATTAAGGTCCAAAATTGAATGTGCTTTTGGTATATTAAAGAACTGATTCAACATATTGGCCAAGACTCCATTTTTCCCATTCAGCACTCAGGTTGATTTGGTTTTGGCATGTTGTGTCTTACATAACTACATCCTTACAATTGATCCTCATGATGAATTGTTGAATAAGGAACTGGTAGAATCGTTGTCAGATGAAGATGAAGATGAAAAAAGTTTTGCTGAAGAAGAGGAGCCGTTGTGTACAAGTTCCACTCTCAAGGAGCAACGAGAAGAGAGCCAGAAGTGGATTCAGTTAAAGGATCAAATAGCCACTAAGATGTGGGATGATTACAATAATAACTAGGCTTATTCCTTGTGTGAACATGTATTTCATTATATTATCTGTGTTTTAAACTTTATATAATGAGTTATTTAACATTTGATTGTTGACTGTTGTTCGTATAACTGTTTATTTTAATTCTATATTGCAATTTATGTAAAGTTGAGGTTTGTAACAAGGCATTAAATTTTATAATTTATATTGTTTCATTGTGGCAAAATTCCTTTTTCTGTTGCTTGGAGCTAATCTAAAAAAATATTTTATTGATTTAATATTGTTTAAATCAATTATCCTTTTTTTAAAAAAAATAAAAATTATCAATATGTAATTCTAATATTATTTATTTTTAAAACCTCAAAAATATGTCTAATTAATTTATTAATTCAATATATATATTTATTTTAAAATTAAATATAGAAAATATTAAAAAAGGGGTAATCTCACCCATTAAGAATTGGGTGGTCATATCTCTAATTCGAAATCCAACCAAACACCGGAATTGAGGGAATTGGCGGAATTCGTTGATTTCAATTTACATTCCAAATAACCGAATTCACGGAATTGACTGGATTGACAATTCCTTTTCTTTACTCAAAAATTAAATCCAAACACCAAAATTATCAAATTCGGCTAATTCCCTCAATTCCCCGTAATTGATCGAATTGACAATTCTCTCAATCTCAAAACCCGGAATTATCCAAACGGCCCCTAAATAATTGAGGTTGAATTAAGAATTTGGTTGCCACACCAAATATGTCGAGACTCTTTTATTATGTGATGTCACCGAACTAATTATGATTAGTTAGTCTAGATACAATGTAACTAATCAGGTCTATAAATATCCCACATAATTGAAAAAATATATAAAAATTATCTCTCTATGTTTGAAATTTTATAAAATTCCATAAATAACTGGTGATTGCAAAAGAAGGAAAAGATACTTTTATGTAATTTTTTGTTATACAGGGGGTTTTTCTGCAAAAAATCACCAAAACGAAATTCAAAATTGATCAGGCTACTTTTGTAATTGGAAGAGGTCCACGCGTATAAAAGGACAAGCCTTCGTTTTTTAATGTCCGTCCGCTGATATTTTTCATTCTTTTCTCATTTTCTCTCTCTTCTCGAACGTTCGTTGCTGGGAAAAGGAAGCGTCATCAATGGCGGATCAGCTCACGGACGAGCAGATCTCCGAGTTCAAGGAGGCCTTCAGCTTGTTCGACAAGGATGGCGACGGTCCGATTCGATCCCCCTTCTCTTTTTATTCTTCTTTCCTATTTTTCGCTGTCTTTTTTCCGATTTAGATCCCCATTAGTTTCTCGATTTTTGGGGCTCGTTTTGTTGTGATTCAGTTCTCATGGACCTGATCTCCTGCTGTGTTGTAACTTGGGTCGGTTTTTTTATTCCTGCGATGGTCGATCAATTTGATATGCGATTTTTTCCCTAGTTTTTTATTGGGAGTTTTGAATAGGATGCGACACGGTAGGATTTTGATGGACTTCATGTAATTCAATTGTGAATTTTGAGGGGATCGAGGATTTCATATGCACACCAAGCGAGTTGATGAGGATTTGGGCGCAGATGTTGTCGTTATTGTTATTGTAGTTGTTTGGATGACGTAGATGATTGATTTCATGAGAAGTGGCAGATGTTGTGGAATTACGGGATCTTTTTTGCAATTATTTTGGTAGATTTTAGATGAATTGTTCTTATGAGAATTTTTCATTTGAAAAGTTATTTTAGATCTGTCCCCGTTTTCTTCAAATTGTATTTGGAAATTTGTTTGCAAGTCTATTTTTTGGGTTGTTGCATTATTTGTTCTTTTCAGCTTGATGGAAATAGTGGATGGATAACTATTTATACGGATAATGTCTGATGGCATGTCGCAATCACTAAAATGTGCTCTTTGCTCTTTGTTTGTATGCACTCTCTTTAGCTTTTGGTGTGAGACATCAAGTCGAAAGGTGTCATTTTTGAAGTTAGAGATATTGCTCATTGTGTTTTCGTAGTTCATCTAAAATACTTATGACAGGCAGGCTATCTTGTTTTGCTGAGAAACTGATCCAATTAATTCGTGTTATGTTTTACTGTTCAGCTAAAACAGATAGTTGGTATAAGATTTGATTTTCTAACTTTGTTCCATCAAAGGGCATGCGTGTTGCCCTAGCTTCTTTTTTTGGATTGCTTGCAATTGCAATGCGTTACTCTATTTGTGTTATGAAAGCTTTCCTGGTGAAGTTTTTGCAGGAATGTGCCTCTTTGTAGGCTAAAAAATGACTGTTTTTTCTGTCTAAGACCATAGTATGATTTATGATGTAAGGCTATAACCCACTTCTTAGCTTCTGTAGTTGTACACAGTACATTCAGTTTTCAGTCATTTATGTACAAAAAAAGCTGCATCCAATGATGTATGCTTCTTACAAGTACTGTTTTCGTACTTGCTAAGCTGATGCTGTATTAGTTGTCCCTTTCCCAATAATTAAATTGTTTGAGTGCGTCATCCTTATTCCTTGAATGATAGTTGTTGTTGCAACTTCTGGCATTTCTTGGGCAAGTATCTTATCTTTACTCTTATTACTATCCTGTTGAAAGCTTTTCTAAGAGAACCATGCAATCCCAGCAATTATGTGCTTTTTAATTTCTGCTGCAGGCCCAATTTTTTCCCTAGAATTTCTTCTTACTAGGCATTCGCAGCTTATGTTTCCAGCGAAATATCTTTATCATCTGTGTTTTTTTAGATTGGCTAGTGTAAATTAAACTGTTAAACAATAGTATACATCAACTAATCATGAGTTAGCAAGTTTCACTTAAACCAATAAAATGTGGGTCTAGACAGTAAATCCCATTTTCTTCAATATGTATAATGTTGTTCTTTTGTCCGATAGAACCAATCATATGAATAGTCCCAGGAAGATGATATTCCATGGTTCTGAAATAACTTGCAAAAGAACAGATGGTTTGATTTTTTTTTTCATGCTATAACTCTGTCGCACTGAATATTAGTGTTTTGAATCTCATAATTGTGTATATCTTACTGTTGGATATGTGTTGTTATAAGTAATTCAGTATTCTATCTTTGCTTCAAGATGGTTGTTATCTGAATAAATGATGCTGATTTTGGTAGAATGTGTTTACACATGCTCTATCTCATAGATATAGAACAGAAATATAAATATTCAGTTGAATTTTACAGGCTGCATCACAACCAAGGAGCTGGGAACTGTTATGCGTTCGCTGGGCCAGAACCCAACTGAGGCAGAGCTGCAGGACATGATAAACGAGGTGGATGCTGATGGCAACGGCACCATTGACTTCCCAGAATTCCTTAACCTCATGGCCCGCAAGATGAAGGACACCGACTCCGAAGAGGAGCTCAAGGAGGCTTTCCGTGTTTTTGACAAGGACCAGAACGGCTTCATCTCTGCTGCAGAGCTCCGCCACGTTATGACTAACCTCGGGGAGAAGTTGACCGATGAGGAGGTCGACGAGATGATCCGGGAGGCCGATGTGGATGGTGATGGCCAGATCAACTACGAGGAGTTCGTCAAAGTCATGATGGCCAAGTGATAATGCCCTAGTAATAAATAATGTCACATTGTGGTTCCCTTGTCTTTTGAAGGTTAGTGTGGGTAGATCTAGCTTTCGAATCATGAGAAGTATGATTCTGTTATCCAATTATTCTCTCCCTCTCTCAGTTGTGGAGATTCTGTGTATTATGAATCTTTCGTTCTGTAATCTTTTTCTTATGTGTTTGGAGTGCTTGGGTATTGCTTGGTTCTGGTGGCTAGTTTCGCTATTAGTCCACCTACATTAAGATGTGTTTTTCACTTGAATTCTCTTGAAGTAATTGTTATTTCTTTGCAGTCTTGCTGCAAGAAAAGAAAAAGGTATTTTCTTTATTATATTTATACCCTGTTTTTTTTTTATTTGTGCAAATTAACATGATTTTTTTTTCTGTACTACATTTCTTAGGGTAAATCTTTTGATGCAATTTAATAAGATCAAAATGTGTGAAGCTTGGTGTATGTACGAAGGAAAGAAATATATATCCATGGAACCAGAAATAGGCTAAATAAAAGCTATACTTGTATGCCCCTACTTTGACCAAAACGGTCCATTGAAATGCACAATGCAAGCAACATGGTTAAAAAGGAATCTGGTTTTGCACGTTTGCCATAACATTTACAACTGAAAATAGGATAAAAGAATCGAGAAGCAGAACATGTACTCTACAAAACATGGGAAACAAACTATCATTTTGTGAGGAAATGAGGCTTCGCACAAGTCTGTTGGTCTTGCATGTCCTCTTCCAATTTCCAAACAACATCCTTCAGGCTCGATGAAAGTCTTTCATAGAACTGCAAATAGATGAAATCAGATTCACCAGTCATCATGACAGCAGAGTAGGCAAATAATTTGTCTGTTTTGCATCTGATTTTAATACTTTGATGCAGAAGAAAGAAAGACTTTCAATGTTCCTGAAAAGATATATACAATGACATCCACAGCTAAATTATAATTCTGTTATGATTTTCTTTCTTTCTAAGTTAATGACATGAACAACCCTAACAACTCAAATCAGATTACCTTAAGGAACTCCAGTGTGTCACCTTTGGACTTCTTCATCTCAACCATGTGAAGAGAAGGGGCCACTTGAAAAATCTGCATGGCCAGTAAGCAAATTTTAGCAAAAACAAAGCTCGTCGATCTCAACAATTAATCTATATAAGTTTTCTTTGTAACCTCAGCAGCTACATTTAGATTTCCCTTCCTCCCTGCTTTCATGTTTTCCAGCTTCATCTGCCAAGAAGCAAGAGAATTGGTTTTGACAAAGAATAGTATAAAATCTACATTTGAATGAATGTGAGTGATGAAGATGTGGTAGATTGAGACCTTGTAGTTCTTCTTCTGAATATCAAAGCCAAGAGGTTTTGCTGCTTCTTCGATCTTGCTAATGATCTCGGTGGCTGGACACTTTGAAGCAAACCTTGTTTCCTTTTTGAATTCCTATGAGAAACAAGTTAAAATAACTGATAGGAAGCAAAATAGTTTATGATAAACAATATGGGTCTGTAAAATGAGACACAAATTAGAGTCAACTATATATGAACCTGCTCTATGTTGAACAAGTTTCCAAGATTGAGTCCTTGCGACATGGATATCAGTTCAAAGGCATTCATATTACTTGGCTGCAATTCCTTTTTCCCCGAGACATAATTTTCCTGTTGCAGATAATAAATATAGAATTCATTGATGAAAATTTTTGTGAAATAAATTGATTTAGAACTTAACTGCAGTGAGCCTTACTTTCACTCACCTTTGAGTCTTCAAAAATAGCGTCTATATTGTTGAGATTTGTGTCAAATTTTTCGGCAAATAATGCAGGCTTGTAGTCTTTTTTGAACCATTTATCCTCTAAGATTTCAGGGACAGTTATTCGCTGCATTCAGCATAGAAAGACAACTCAAAGCAGGTAATAACGAAACCATACAGAGCATTTTTTTTCGAAAGTATTTTTCAGTTCAATAAATCCATAAAGCAGATGAAATCATTTAAATGAAGATAAAACAGTTGATGTTTGATATCTAGATCTTGCATATCTTGAATAAATCCAAATGATAGGGAAAGGAACACTTTTTCTTATTTAACTGAAAACTTACTGTCAAAGGGTTTGGATCCAGGAATCTTGCCAGCAATTTCATTGCACAAAAAGAAGTCCAAGATGGGCATGTGAATTCAGCAGATAAAATCTGTGAACAAGAATTGGATTTGTTTAACAAATAAGATTCAAGGAATGTAAGAAAGATTTGCAATGTTCTCTCTGATGCTCACTTTTTTGTACAGGTTCATGAGATTAGCTTCATCAAAAGGAAGGTATCCAGCTAGCAATATGAACAATATAACCCCACAAGACCATAAATCTGCAGCGGCTCCATCATAGCCTCTGTCATTAAGGACCTAACATGAAGTACAGAAAATCATTTTTTTTTTTGCTTAATTTCTGAGCTAATGGGTGATAAATTACTTGCTGAAACAAAGGATTGAAGAACAGTTAGCACCTCTGGGGCAACATAATTTGGTGTGCCGCAAGTTGTGTGAAGCAAGCCATCATCCTGGAATGGACATTGAGTATTAGATCGAGACAACAATGAACAAGAAAAAATATTTTCTATTGGAGTTCTTGTATATTGAATTCCTGTTGCACTAACTGTTAAAGTTAGTTCTTATATAGCTGCCTTTTTTCTATTTGAGTAGTTTATATAGCCAGGAGTTGTCAATGGCATAAGAAAGGAGTACTGAGAAGAAGAATTACCAGGAATGAGTTCAACTATTAATCATTTTTTACTTGGAACTGTTGGACCATGCAAAAAATAGTATTAAGTAGAGGTAATCAGGAAGCTAAAGGATGCCTACATACCCTGACTTGCCAGGACAGTGCACTTAATCCAAAATCAGAAATTTTGAGGTTGCCATATGCATCGACTAGCAGATTTTCTGGCTGTTAAATGAAAATCAAGATTTATCCTCAGTGAAAACCTTCATTAATGCCTGAAAAACAACAGTTTACCTTCAAGTCTCTGTGGTAAACACCCCTGCTATGGCAATAGTCGACAGCATTAATCAATTGATGGAAATAACTCCGTGCTTCATCCTCTCTCATCCGCCCAGTCTTAGCCTTAATGAGAAATATCCCAAGTGATTAACAACAAAAGTATCACATGAATTTAGTTTGTAACCAGTACGGAATATAGCAAAGTCCATGCTTTACAATTTTGTCGCATAACTCCCCTCCTGTCACATACTCCAGAACGATGAAAATCTTTGTTTTGCTTCCCATTACCTGAACATAGAGAAGTAAGAATTGAAATATGATCTGCTGAAAACTTATAAGTGACATGCAGTGTTCGTATATGTATGACCTACCAGTAGATGACTTTAAAGCAAGTTTAGGTGTAATATGTTGATACATGATCTGACGAAGATATATAAAGTACAACTATAATTTTCATCTAAATAGATTCTGAATTATGCTTCTTCTATCCATAAAATGGACACTTCGGATTGGAAACATAAATGGAACAAGGATCCTGTTCTATTTTATCCTATTGGTTAGAACATTTACCAAAAAAGACAAGAACAAAACTGAGTAGTAGCTGTTACCTCATACAGCTGAACAACATTAGGGTGCTTTATCATCTTCATTGTGGCAATTTCCCGCTTAATCTACAGAATAACAGAAAACATCATCAATTGATTACTTAACGCAAAGGAATGTTCTGATAGCTGAAATAATACAAAGCCAAACACCTTCAACAGAGTTGTCATCGTTTTTGGCAAATGACAAAGAGCTCGGAAGTTATTAAAAATGAGCATTATATCTAAAATATTCGTTCATATTAGCAAAAACTTCGCATGATAAAGGGGAACATGCACTTCATTTTTTGGATGTAGACATTTTTATGTAACATCGATATTCAAATTCAGATGATAACCATATCCAGAAGCCGGTTGTGACTTATAATTTTAAGAAAATTTTACATCATTCAAATATACAAATTTTGATTGCACAATTAAACTTACGGTAAAGATATATGAATTATACAGTAACCATCATTAGAACACTATGAGGCACATTTGATCATGATATAAGCAAACAATTAAAAAAGATATTGCTAAAAGCCTATATCTGACTCATGCATGAAAAAAAAAACAGATTAGAACAACTTGGAAGCCAGTCAGCTGAATCAACTGTAGAAATTGGACAGAAGACATGCTCGCTGACACAGCTTTAATTCACATCACCAAGCATTCAGTGCCTGACAACTTTGAGCAAGGAAGGAAACAAGTAATATTTGTCCTTAAACTTCGAATTTTGCTTGTGGATATCAACTTAATATGTAATTCTCCAAGATTAAAAAGAAATCACAAATGGCCACATAAGGCACAGGGCATATGGGACTAAAAGAAACAGACCTGTTCTGCCAATTTATGCTTCAGAACTTTCTCCTTATCAAGGATCTTGATAGCTACAGGATCGCTGGTCTCTGTGTTCCTTGCAAACCTCACTTTGGCGAATGTTCCTACACCAATCGTTTGACCAAGCTCATATTTACCCACTCTACGCCTCAGTTTGTGTGAACTCATACTTGAATTGAGCTCTTCCAAGTAACACCAAAAGATCAGATGAACTTTTGCAACAAATAACCACACAAATCTGACCCAAAGGAGTTTCAGTGAATTAATTTATACTGAAGCTAAAATCTTGTTAGAAATCTTTTGAATCGGATTCAAACAAGGCAGTTTAGTTCAAAATCAAAATTAGCCAGCTAAATAAAGGAAAAGGAAACGATACCAGTTAATTAAATCAACCATGCATAGTAATGAACAAGGAGCAAATTGCAGGGAGGAAACAGATGTAAGAATTCAATAATTTAATGGTCAAAATATCATATCTTCTTACACCTGGCATTAAAGGATCAAAAAGGTAAGGCAGAGAATTCTGAATGCTTATGCTTTGACACAATGATTCAGGAACAAGAAGCATCCCCAGAAAAATGTTATTTTAAACACATTCTTGAGGTAAAGAGAATAATCATAGATGTCTTATAAATATGAACTATCAACATTTTCACAAAATCAGCTGAAATATTGAAACCCATACCACTAATTGTTATTTTCAAAGTTCACTCCATCTCCTATGAGCCATGAGATCCACAATGTACATGTACATATGTAAACCATTTTCAAGACATAATTCAACATTAGCTCTGATAATTTACTGAAACATACAGCAAGTACAACATTTGAAATTAACAAATAAGAACATATCCATTTTTTTGAACTATTGATGACAAACAGATGGATAAGATATAAGAGTCGAATGGAACATACAAATCTTTGTCAAATGGATTGAAAATTCAAAATCAAAGAAGTTTTAGGATTGAACCAGCAACAGCTATCGAACTCTGAAATCCACCAAATGCAAATGGGAGGAAGAAAAATGCCAAGTTCAAGCAAAAAACAACAGGATGAGTTACATCAAATGGAGATTGACGTCAGTTACTGCATCATCTAATGAAATCAGTAATCAAATGGTTAAAATATTCAGAAACAAAAGCTGGCAACTCTAAAAAGCTGCAAGAATTCAAAGTTCTGAGCCCAAAACATCATCAGCAAAACCAAAAAACAAAGATTCCCAAGCCATGTAGTTCCATAAGCACAAAAACAACAGAGGAACTGAAAACCCAGTCCCACAAACAAATGACCAGTACAGCAACACAAGGGAAACCATGGAGAAAGAATGGCAACCCCACCTCTTCTTTTAAAATTTCAGTAGAACCCAATACAGCTGAATTGAATGCAAGAAGATAAAGCTAATTCTGCATATTATGTGGAAATGTAGCATTTGGTTGGAGGGTACTATAAAAATGTAGTCTCACCAAAGCTATGCCCTAAAAAATCTTCACCAAAGATGGTGACAAAAGAGCTTAACAGACATACTCAACACGGTACAGAGTTGTACTGGCAAATGTCCTCTGAGGGACAGCTCTATAAGGATACTAGCCCACATGGCGTAGGCAGTTTTGCTATCTTGTTTGTCCCTTTGTTCTCTCTTGTTGATAAGCTTTCCTCATTTGGCATCTCATGTTGTTGGATCCATCTTATTGAAAATAGAAAAAAGCAAAAAAAATAAAATAAAATAATAGAAAATTCATTCACACAGCAAAATCTAGATTTGACACATTTATTGGCTTCATACACAAGTCAACTGCCACATGCAAGAACACCCGAAAAAAAAGAAAACTGAGTTGAACAAAGAATAAATCATGAGATAAATGATTAAAACATTTCTTTTTGAGGGTTAATTTTGTGATCCGTTTTTCACAGTTTCTAGTTTTCTCGTTTTCTTTTGTTCCTTGTACGTGCACCTCTCATTGCAAGTTCAACTTCACTTGACAAAACTCTATCTACAAACAATTGATTCTCGGTAAATATAGAAGCAAAAAAAGAACAATAGACAATAGTCCTTTGTATTTTGCTTGTCGTGGGCTGATCTCCCCGCGCTCAAAAGTGTCCATGATTTCTGCACAAGTACCCAATTATTCTCTTTTCTTTTTTCATTTTCAGCACACAAGCAGAGTTGGATTATTAATCTTGTAACTGTACTGAGGCATTCAACTCCTTGACATCAAGCTCCGGTGAACCTGCAAATTTGGAGGTCAGTTATACTTGCAAAGATTTGAACTGACAAGCAGTATGGCAAGCTCTATATAATGGAAACATTTCTACAAACAATGAGAAAGTTGCTTAGGATTTGATTAAAATTTTGAATATTTGATATTAGAGATATCAATATCTGTACAGATTATTACATCATCATTTTGAAGGATATGAAAATGACTTGATAGATAATGCTTATCTAATTCAAAATTTGGTATCATACACATTAAACAACAAAAACTGTTGTCAGCCAACTGGATGGAAATATGTGGCCAAGTCTGCATTATAGTTATAAGATAATTAGTTCAGTGAAAAAATTACCTAATCTCTGTGGGAGTTGGATATCATGATTGACAGGCACCAAGACAACATTTGAGATCTCAACTTGACTAGTTCTTTCATCAACAAACTTTTGCTGTGCTTCCTTTTGACTTGCATTGGAGTATCCCAATTCTTCAATTGTAGGTTCTTCAGTAACAGGAATAGCAAAATCGTCAGGGTAGTCATCTTCATGTCTATTCTTAACTCTCAGATTGTCATCAAAATCTGTGTAATCCAAATTCTGCAATATGCTGGGAATTGGGAACACGTGGCCTTCTGCAATCTTATTTCCCATTTCTATGTCAATTTTTCCCTTTGGACTGATCATATTCATATCAATATTTGGAGATCCAGTTTCTATTGTATCCTCGAACACCCATGATCGGAAATCATTCACCGAAGGTGGCATTTTTGAGAAAAATATATCCTTGAAATTTCCAAGTATGCCCTTGTTAAATGGATTCTCCTTCTTATCGTAACGGTATCGAAAGTTCTCATAAGTTGTCTGTAGCATAACCAAAAAAGAAAAAAGTCACCAACGGAGATGTCATACGGACAGAAGAACAGCATCATCAACTATGAAAAATACTTGAAGTGTTTATTTCTAGATAAAATACAAGCTAAAATAACCTACACGTTTTTCTTTATCATCATAAGTAGTAATTTCAGGAACAACCACCATGCATTTACAGTAATACATATTAAGTCTAGTCTGTTCTTGTAATTGGTAGCTTAAAAGTGACCCGGAACTTACAATACAATTGTTTGCATAATGGTTCCTTATCAACCAAATTTTAACAAACAAAATCAACACAGGAAATTGTTCATTGGACAATTGTATACAGAACTTACCTGGTTTGTGCTTATTAAATATAGATGGAACACGGTTAGGCCACCAACAAACCAGACTGCTATAGAAGTGTAGATAATGAGCACAAGAGATACACTCTCGCTTGTCATAGACTTCAAAAGGGAAGAATAGTTTTTCCTTTCTCCGAGAATATTCAACCATGAAAAGGTGAAGACATATATGCAGAGGAATGTCGACAATGATATAAAATAGAAGAAGAACCTGTAGTTTCTCTGCAATCAATGCCAGTATAAGTTATCAAAAACACTTGAGAAAAATCACTTTTCAAACTAATTATATCAATCGGGAGATTTTAAAAAAACAAGCAATTGCACGTGACTTACTAGTCCTATGCATTGACCAACCCATGGGCAATGGTGATCAAACTTCTGAACGCAATTGTTGCAGATTGAACAGTGAGATGCCCGGGCTGGGCGATAAAGAAAGCAGGTCTCGCAGTATTTTACTTTTACAGCAAAGCCATTTACAGTGACATCCTTGGTGCGTGGCAATCTTAAGTGTGGGGTTCTTCCACTGATCCATTCCATGGATGGAGTAGCTCCCTCACATGCCTCTTCTGATTCTGGAGGATGTGCACTTCTTGGTACTATACCTGGATCTCGACTGGATGTTAGGAGGAGAAAAATCAAATCCTGCACCATGCATGAGAGCTAGAAGCTGTTAAAATGCACAGAAGGAGAATGGCCTTGCAGAAAATCAGACCAAGAGTTCAATTAAACATCACTTACAGCTATTGTGACAATTAATGCCACTACTAGTACTGGATATCCAAGTATATGGCTGTGGTGGTTAGCATATTCCTCATGGCCAAGCTTATTCCGATGATGGATTTTCGCAATCACTTGACAAGCAAATGCCAATGATGGACCAGAAATAAGAAGTACTGTTAGGAAGAGGGAGTTTGCATCTGGACCAAATATCAGCCTTCCACCACAGAGAAATCTCTGAAAATAATAGCAGAACTATTTATTTTGAAGTTAAAATTTATAGATGCAGGTATATGAGCATCAAAAAATTTCTGGTATGCACAATTTATTTTTTTTGTTTTCTTTTCTACTGTAAGAGCAATGCTGGACTCATAAAAAGAGAATTATTGTTTGGTTTTTTTAGCTCAAAATACACTAAAAAATGGATAACAACTACTAAATGATTGAAGTGCTACAATCAATGTTCTAAGCAGCAATAGTTGATTATTGATATCAAATTGTTCTGCTAACATATAAAAAACATAAGTTTTATGAATCCTCAAATATCATATTGATTATCCAGATCTTGAAGGATAATGAATATCACACAGGTACGCAATCAAATAAGAACAAGGGGAAACATGTACTCGCAACCAATTAGATTCACACTCCACCCCAGCCCCCACCCCCTTTTCATCGAATTTCTCAAATTGATGAATCCACCGTATCAAAAACCTAAAAAATGATAACATAAACATCAAGAAAAGAAAGAACCCTTACATTGCTTCCCTTCCAAACTTGATACAATCTCCTCTTCCGCCGCATCCCCGCAGCCTCCATCTCCAAAGTCCAATCCAAAACCAACCCTAATTCAGATACCAAACATCATGATCACCAACTCAATCAAGAGAGGGAGAGGGAGAGGGAGAGAGAGGAGGAGGAGGAAAAAACCAAAAGTTCTCAAAAATGAGCGATTTTTTCTCTCTCTCGCTCTCTCTTCTACCTCCCTCTCTCTCTCTCTCATCGTTTTAGATCAAGAACAGGTGGTAGCAGCCGAAGGGATCATCTCTCTATGTCTAATATTATTTTTTTTTGTCTTCGATCTGTTTTTCTATTGTTTTGTCTAAAACGAAGGAAGAAAATCTGTATGCGTCCTTTTCTTGGGAGCATTGTTGGCGGGATGCATCCGGGCGGCAACCCCGATTTTCCCGCGCGTTTATCAGGCGCCTCCGACAACGACTCCAACGGTCCAGATTTTTCATCGTGCAACAGTAAAAAAAATGAATTTGTTTTCTGTTGTAAAAAATAGGGGTAATTACCGGTGACCCCTTGTAATTTGGGATAATTACCGCTAACCCCCCGTAATTTCCGTAATTACCGTCACCCTCAAATTCGCCCATATTTACCCACAGCCCCTGATTATTATTTAATCAAAATTTTACCCAAAAATTCCGATTTTACCCCCGTTATTTTTACACATACACCCCTAAAAACTTATTTTTTTTATATTTAACCCCCCGGATTTCGGATTTTTTAAATAACACCCCGAAAGAACTCCGATTTACAAAAAAGTCCTCGAAATTCGAATTTTTGCAAATAAACCCCCGAAATTATTCTGATTTACAGAAAAGTCCCCAAAATTCGGATTTTTGCAAATAACACCCCGTCGCGCGGGCGGGAGCGGATGAGGAGGCCGGCCGGCCGGAGGCGGAGCGGAGGCAGCGGCAGGCGGCGGGAGCGGAGCCGGAGGCCGGGGCGCCGGCGCGCCGAAACGCGGGCGCGGACGGCCACGGCCGAGGCCGTTCCGCCCCCGCGTGCCGGGGACGGAGGCCGAGGCCGGCGCGCCCGCACGCGGGGGCGGAACGCTCTCGGCCTTGGCCTTCCGCGCCCGCGTTTCGGCGCGCCGGCCTCGGCCTTCGTCCCCGGCACGCGGGGGCGGAACGGCCTCGGCGTCCGCCTCCGCTCCCGCCGCCGGCTCGCCGGCGCCCCGGCCTCCGCCTCCTTCTCCGGCACGCGGGGTCGGATTTTTGCAAATAACACACCGAAATATTTAAATTTACAGAAGAGTCCCCGAAATTTTAATTTTTGCAAATAACACCCCGAAGTTAAATTTGTAATTTATAAATATTAAATTTGTAATTATAAATATAAAAAACACTAATGTCTTTTTTGTAAAATTTTATTTAAAATATGATTAAAAATATAGACTTATTTATAAAAAAAAATATTGAAGGGGTCTATTTGTAAATGTACAATATGAAACTTGTAATTTTAAAATTAATTTTTAATATTTTTTTTATTTAAAAATAAACCACCTTTAATATTTTTCTCTATAAATATATCCAAATTTTATTTATTTTATCAATAAATTTTACAAATAAGTCATCGAAGGTTTCAAAGATTAAAATTTAAAATTACAAGTTTCATATTATACATTTACAAATAGACCCTTTCAATATTTTTTTTATAAATAAGTCTATATTTTTAATCATATTTTAAATAAAATTTTACAAAAAAGACATTAGTGTTTTTTATATTTATAATTACAAATTTAATATTTATAAATTACAAATTTAACTTCGGGGTGTTATTTGCAAAAATCCCGCCCCCGCGCGCCGGAGAAGGAGGCGGAGGCCGGGGCGCCGGCGTGCCGGCAGCGGGAGCGGAGGCGGACGCCGAGGCCGTTCCGCCTCCGCGAGCCTGGGACGGAGGCCGAGGCCGGCGCGCCGGCACGAGGGCGCGGACGGCCAAGGCCGAGACCGTTCCGCCCCCGCGTGCAGGCGCGCCGGCCTCGGCCTCCGTCCCCGGCACGCGGGGGCGGAACGGCCTCGGCCTCGGCCTCCGCGTGCGGGCGCGCCGGCCTCGGCCTCCGTCCCCGGCACGCGGTGGCGGAACGGCCTCGGCCGTGGCCGTTCGCGCCCGCGTTTCGGCGCGCCTGCGCCCCGGCCTCCGCCTCCGCTCCCGCCCGCCCGGCCTCCGGCTCCGCTCCCGCGCCTGCCGCCGGCCGGCCGACCTCCTCCTCCGCTCCCGCCCGCGCGACGGGGTGTTATTTGCAAAAATCCGAATTTTGGAGAATTTTCTGTAAATTGGAATAATTTCGGGGGTTTATTTGCAAAAATTCGAATTTCGAGGACTTTTTTGTAAATCGAAGTTCTTTCGGGGTGTTATTTGAAAAATCCGAAATCCGGGGATTAAATATAAAAAAATAAGTTTTTAGGGGTGTATGTGTAAAAATAACGGGATAAAATCGAAATTTTTAGGTAAAATTTTGATTAAATAACAATCAGGGGCTGTGGGTAAATACGGACGAATTTGAGGGGGATGGGGATAATTACGGAAATTACGGGGGTTAGCGGTAATTACCTCAAATTATAGGGGGTCATCGGTAATTACCCCTAAAAAATATTATTAAAAATGAAGTTGTGATCACGTTGAGGGCGACGGAGGGAGGGCGGACAGACGGCGAGGGAGAAGACGAGGTCGATGATCGAGTTGGTGGGAAGCCGTCGAATGTCGGCTTTTGCTTTGGATTTTTTTTTTTTTTTCACATTATCATATATACACACACATATACTTATATATTATTTTTGTTGATATTCATATCATGCTCAGTAGTTGGTGCCACCAGTTTGGATCATGGCGAACCACAAACTCTTCTGTGTCCTTTGCTTCACAGTGCTTGCACGTCGGAGTTGCCAAACGAAGAAGAAGAACTGGTGGGCGGCGGGGGGTTGATTCGCTTGACAATGCGTTTGGCATCGCATGCATGGTCATATTTTCACTCGCGACTTGCCCTGTACCAAAATCATACTTTTACATGGGTATATACACAAAAAACCATCATTTATGGGCCTCTTAGCTGGCCCAATTTGTGCAGCCCAATAGTACTTTTGGCCCGTCTTTCCCCTCAGCCGTTGGCACGGAACGAACTGCACTGTTGGGAAAATTAATCGATCGAGGATCTTCCACCAAAATTAGGGTTTTCACCGTGGGGATGGAGATCGACAGCTCCTCCACCTCTTCCGACCCCGATCCGCCATCTCCGTCTTCTAGGGCTTCGATCAACAAGCCAGGCTATGGCATCAATTCTAGGGTTGTGAAAACCGAAAGAAGAAAAAAAGAAGGATTTTGAACTTAGGTGTAGAATTACTAATTTGACGGGAGTTTTGTAAATTTATATTTTAATATGACTTAATCCTAATATTTTTTTCTTTTGATTTATTTTGACATTAAGAATTGAGAAAAATTAGGATTTATTAGAAAAGAGATCACGATTGTGTTGTCTCCATTATGATTTGTATTGTGACTCTATCATTGGGGGTTAAATAATGATCATATCGACATCCATGTGATTATGAGAAATCGGTTTCGCTGCCACCTACTGATATCGAAGTTACAGTATATTCGTGTTGTGATTCCTTTTAGGATATTGTGTATTCGTGAAAAGACCACTGAATTCAAGTGTGTCGATGTATTTGTGACTCAAGATACCTATTATGTGTGTGTTCAATTTTGTAAAGAAGATATCAACCATGATTTACTTGTATATTATTATTAATATCTTTGTTGTTATTATTATTGTCATCATTATTTCCCTTTTTCAAAAAAAAATTTCTTGTTTTAAAAACATACAAGTTTATTGTTTAATTTTAAATATAATTCTATAAAAAACTGATACTTCATAATAAACATGCTTCGAGATTTTATTTCATATTAAATTAATATGATATTACTCATTTTTTTGCAGGTTCTGATCCTAAGAGATTAATTTGGAAAAATGGATGCGTGACGCTCTACAAAATTATTTCTTATTAGAAATAAAAAAGTGATTATTTAAGATCTTATTTATTAATTATTTGAATTCTAGAGTTTAGGCATGAATTACATTATTCGATTATTTTGACTCCTGTGATTTAGTTACATTCCTAACTTGTAGTTTCAATACCTTTATTTTTAGGTGTGCTTGTTATTAATTTACTGTATTATGTTAGATGTTAGTAATATATGTTAATACTGTTATTAGAAGTTACAGAATTGTTAGAAAAATCTATATTTTATAATTATACAAGATGAGTCTTGTATATCTGCTGTGTATGCAGGTATATGACGTCCGTTACGTCTCAATTTTGGGGCATGACATGTTTAGTGTCCTATAGGCCAATGAGCCAATAAATATGCAGCGAGTCTTTAATTGACAGCAGTTATTTTTAATCCCACATTAAAAAAATGTCTAAGTTGAGACTGGTTAAATATGATGATTGTCATAGACCTAACAACGAGATCTTTTTCGGGGAATTGAAAAAAATAAAACGCTAGGATTCGATGGGTCATACACCGTAAACACTCAGGAACAATATCGTACTGGGTCAAGAGTATCATATAGTGATATCAAAGTCATTCCACACTTGTTGATTTGTGTGAGTCAACTCAGAAAGAACGCTAAGCTTTTGAGGGGAAAAAATTGTTATGTCTAATGATTGAGATTGAGTTAAATATAATAATTATTGTAGATTCAACAACAATACTTTTTTTTGAAAAATTAGAAAAAATAAAAACTTAAAATCGGATAGATCACATATTATAAATATCTAAAAATAATAGTATACTAGATCGAAAACATGGTATAATGATATCAGAATCACTTCATTTTATTTTATTTTTTTTATGGATGTGACTACCTCAACGTGTAGGCTGAGTTTTTGAGGGGGCTGAGGGCTTCGATCAAGAAGCCAGGCTATCGCATAAATATTGGCCAGACAAAAACGTTGACAGTTGGTGCAGAATTAGGGAATGACAAAGGTCTACTTCATAACTGACTGCAAAATTGGGAAGAAGCTATGACATTTTCATGGTGGGATTATAGCATTTGGATCAGCTTCTACTAGTTCTTTCTGTTGTGGCAGTTTTGGACATGTATTTCAGTCCCGCGGATCAGGACCCAAATCCTTATGTAAAACTCGATTCTAATAAGATCCAGATCCGTTCTTGGATGGATGGATACGGACAGGTTGTCTGGGAAAATCGATAGAGATACTTAGATAGATACGGACAGGTTGTCTGAGAAACTCTCTAAATAAATAAGAGATTATGTATAGTAGTTATGTTTAATGATGGACCAAAATCCAATGTAAATCCAATTCATGATACCCCAGCATGTTAAATGTATTTTCAATCTATTTTGATGGGAGCTCGCCCTCGTTTGTTATTTCTGGGCTTTTATTTAGATCCTGGCCCCAATATATAGACCAGATCGTGATCCGGCCCGCGTTCGAATTGTACACGTTTTTTACGGATCCAGACCGACCCGAACCCGGGTTTTATAGGGTCCGGCTCGAACCCGGTCCATTTACAGCCTAAAGTCTAAATCCCGTTTTACGGGCACCGGTCAGGTTTAGTGGTGTTTTGGGCACGGAGAAACAACTGTACGCATCTCCTTCGTCCCTCCTTCACACTCCCCACTCTTCACTCCGACTTCTAACTCCGCCTCCTCCACAAACCCTTACAACCCTCCTCCCTTCCTGCATTGTATCCGAGCCCGATCTACTCGCTTCTTCCTCCTCCGCCGACTTCTTCTTCGACCCAGTCGTCTCGTCTCGTCTTTCTTTCGCGCCTCCTCTTTCTTAGCCCTAGCCGAGGAACTATGCACCCAAGTCAGGAGGATATGGAGTTCAACCCCCCATTCTTGAACACTAGTCTGGTGATCATCCCCGTATGCTACCAGGCTCCGCCGCCACATTATCTCTTCAGCAGCAAGTTTTTGGTTCTCATTTCTCTTTCTTTTGTTACATTTCTTCCCGGATTCTTTTTCTGGTTTCTTGGTTTTGATATTTGTTCATGTGAATCCTCAGGGCCTCCCCCGATGATGCCTTGCCCGACGATGCCCTGCTCGATGACGCCACTCCCGATGCCTGGACACGACGAGGGGCTTTACGTTCAATGGCAGAAACCCGCAGACCCATACGTCAAGATAAACTGTGATGGGTCCGTCTGTAAGAGCGGTGCCGGGTGCGGCTACATCCTCAGAGATTTCAGAGGTTCTGTGGTGGCCGGAGAAGCGGTAGACCTGACTGGTTCTTGGACTTCGCTCGAGGCCGAGCTGCAAGCCATACTATCAGGGTGCGAGAGAGCAGTGCAGATGGGAATCAGAATGGTATGGATCGAAACCGATTCATTGATAGCTGTGAAATACATCGCAGGCGTACAGCAGTGATCTCAGGAGTACGACAGCCTTCTCTGCCGCATTCTACTGCTACTCTAGTCCTTCGACGACTGGTTGGTCTCCCACATCTATAGAGAGGGCAATCAGGTTTCCGATCAACTGGCGAAGATGGGATCGCAAGGAAGAGGGTTAGTCTTCTGGAGCGACCCTATCGATGAGATACTGAGCTTTCTTGAGGATGACAGAATGGGAAGGCTCTACATTAGAGAGAAGAGGCTGCAGCAGTTGAGGTTCCGATTGCGTCGAGGGATCCAGCCATTGCATGTTTCCTGCATGCTTCCTCTTGTTTGATATTGGGAAGCCATCGTAGTTTCTTGGATCCCTTGGTCTCTGCACGCAGTCAGCCCAACAGAGAAAAAGCATCGGAGTTGAGTTGCTGTTCTCGAACAGCTGGTCCTTGTTGATATTTGAGCCAGCTACACCTGTATTCATGGTAGCTCTTTTAACGTATGTTGTATTACTTGCTTTTGGTGGCCTGCTTTCACTAAGCTTTCACGGGGGTTTTCCTCGACGCCCTTGGCGTAGGGGTCCTGGGGGAGGCGATGTGGTAGCAGTGGTTGTATTGTTGCTTTGGTGGCCTGCTTTCACTAAGCTTTCACCGGGGTTTTCCTCGGCGCCCTTGGCGTAGGGGTCCTGGGAGAGGCGATGTGGTAGCAGCGGTTGTATATTGTTTCTTTTTCTGAGACAATGGTAAAGAAAACTTGTTGTGCTCTATCTCGTTCTGAGAAAATGGAAAAAGCAGAACATGTTGTCTTGTTTCAGTATCTAAATTTTCTGGAGCTGAGAATGCAAATCATATTGAGAATTATTGACTGCAAAATTGGAGAGCAGGCTATGACATTTTCATGCTGGGATCATAACACTTGTCAGATTCTACTAGTTGAGATGATGACTTTCTGAATTGTACATATACTGACGGTTCAAAATCAAACAAGAAAGATGAAATGTGGCAAAGCCAACCCGGTCTTTTTATTCTTGTTACAACATTAGATCTTAATACAGTCATTTGACCCATAGGCAACTCAGCATACAATTCACAAGCCATTCTCTCTCTCTCTCTCTCTCTCTCTCTCTCTGTCTGTCTTCTCTTCTCCATTTTGAAGCTCAAATTGAGGATTTATAAGCAGTTGGAGCAAGTGCTAAATCAAAAGATGTGAAGGAATGTGGGGTAATCACAACGGCCATGTCTGTTCCAGCATTTAGGAAAATACTCTGGATTGGAACCACCTGCATACGTGAAGGAACAAGTAAATGAGCACAATAAGGAACTGCATAGTGTATTAACAGTAATTAGTTCATTTTTCATGTTGACCTGGAAAAGCAAGACATTATTCTTTGATCTGAAAAAAATATACAATTGTTGTACCTTATTTGGTTCCCTGAAGGAGTTCTCATCCATCAAATTACTGGAAGTAAGTACAGTCTTTGTTGATCCACTTGAGTTGATGATGCTCTGTAGTCCAGCCACAGTGATCTTAAGATTCACGGTATCACCACCAAAATTTATGATCTGAATGAACAAAAATTACAATGTCACTAGGAAGAACTTCACCATATCTGAGTTCAACTGAAATTTAGGAAGAACTTCTCCATATCTGAGTTTAACTGAAATTTACAGGTCAAACAATGACAGAAAAAAAATTACATAGAAAAGGTGTTTCTACACTCTACTCATTAAGCATTTAGATTCAACAGTTCATACAAAAATGTTTTCAAATTAGTGCCATGTGAACATTAACACTCAAAACTATGGAACAAGTATGTATAATTGACTAGCAAGATTGGAACTAGCTCATTTCCAATTTGCGTCCTAAATGAAAGAAAGCCTGAGAGAAATCATTTTTGAGTAGTTCTCTGGACTATTATACCATTGTCTACTAAACAAAAAAGCCAATCATCACATGAATGATTGAATATAACATCCTTCAATAATTAAAATAGGAAGAAATAGAGATTAAAAAAAATCAGAAACCTTTATTCTTAGGTAACTGCTGCTGTCTGCTGTATTCTGCCATGTAATTGCGGAGGCAATCAAAGATGAATAATTTGATTGTAGCATTGAAGGCTGAAGAATTGCACCACTTGATTCTTTAAAAAAATGTTGCATCCAGTAACTGGGTGTTCCATACTGCTGCCATGAATTGAAGACAATGGCATCTGGGCTCCATCTTTATCAAGGAAAATCCAATAATTAAGTATCTTGAATATCAACATAACTGAAAATTGCATTTTTGAAGGCATTGTACTGTGACACCACAGCTATAAAGTGAGATATCTGATGCACCAGGCAACCGGTATCTAAGGTAATTTTTTAAATACCAACTTTAGCAACATTAGCTGTAAACATGCCTCGACAAATCTACAACAAGTGCTTAAGCACTTGTATCATAGTAAGCCAGGTGCACCTCAGAGTCCCAGACCCCCACAGCAAATTTGTGATTCACTGATTTGAAAGGAAAATATGAGGACAACAATAGTAATAAAAAAAGGAATTACCTGCGATCATTATCATTGACGAAAAGAGGTGCATAGCTTGCCATCTCAACAACATCACTGCATTTAAAGCAATTATTCAGAGAAATATCATTGGCACAATGCTACATAGTAATGTGAGAAACAAGTTTGATGGATAACCATGCTTCACATGATAAAATCAAATAGAACAGTCAATCATAACATGGTGAAGAAAAGCAGTCTTACAAATATTTGGGATTCACTCAAATTCACTTAGAGCAGTTATCTTGTACAGTTCAACTTGAAAAGGGAAGTATGAAGTTCTGGTAGAAAATCTTTTACCCCATGGCAGATGCTTTATGGACTACCATACACTTTATGCGGCAAATGCGAAAAATATCTTAGTTTTATTTCTATTGCAAAAGAAGCTCCCCATATGATGGCTTTCCAAGATAATACTGTATCATGATCAATGCATTTCTGCAGAATTCTAATAACATGGTTTGCTGAAGTCCACAAAATGCATCTCTACATGCCTCAAAGTAATGAAACTGTGAGGGATCCAAATGTTAGCATGCAGTTCTGATTTTTGTTAATTTCCTATTACAAAAGGCATGTCTTGAATTAAATCTTAATTTTCCGGAACAAGTTGATTCTTGTTCTAGAGATGCAGAAGTGGAATTACTGTACAAAACCTTACCATAGTTACTGGTGGATACTGGATAGCTCACCTGTTTATTTCCAACCCAACAAGGAAGCCAGCTTCTGCTAATGCTGCCAAAAGGCTTCCTTTGCCAGCATCATTTCCAGTCACAGCATATTCACTTACAAAGGCCTGAATATGATGCTTCAACATTTTTAGTTATCTTGTACTGAATGAAATAAAATTTAACATCATCTCTATTTCTTTTTCAGAGAAACTATGAACTACAGTATTGCACAGAACACTTGAACCCTCAAAGATATGCCTCTGCCACTGGACTAACACTCTGATTCGATTGTGTCAGTTCTATTCTAAAATGTAGCTGTACCAAACCTTGGGGCTAGTTGATGAACGTGATGTGCGGTCAAACTGATGAACCCTTGAAAACATGCTACTAGCTGAGGTATAAACCTAATCCAAGAGAACACTATCAACGGTCAGAAAAAGAAAATAAAGTTTATATAACTCAATCTCTGATAAAGGTAAAAGGAAATTTGACAAATTTAACTTCATGGCAGAACAGGTTGCGTTTTTGTACATGATAATCATAGAGATCAGCAGGATGATCCAACTTGCTTGCAGAGCCATCACAATTAGAAATGATTTTAATATCTGGATAAGCATCCTTTATGGCATAGAAGAACTTGACATAGTTCCCTGTTAGAAACATTAATGCAAAGTGCATTAGATTATTGACTTTTGCCTTAAAACTATAAGTGATGCAAAGAGATCACCTAAAAGCTTTAAAGAAGCTTTGATTTATGTATTGTAGTGTTTATAATTGGTTCATGTTCAGCTACAATTCAGTTCAAGTCATTTGTGGATACTATTTTAGAGGTTTGGTTTGACCTATAAGTTAAGTTATGTCCTGTGTCAGTTATTTCATGTTTGTAAGGAGATTTTAGTGATTTAATAAACTCCGATGGATGAGATTGGAATCGAGTAATGCTGCCAGGTCATAACTTATTGATCTCCCTTCAATAAAATAAGTTTTTTCTGCTTTTTTTCTATCATATTTCCATTTTGAATCTTCCTATTCTTTTCTCCAAGTTATCTTCTCTGTTTACTTAATCCTCAATTTTGAAACAATATGTAAACTAAAATAAGATATATAAATGGATAAGATATGAAAATGGAAGTTTAAGGGTTTCCTTAATTTTTTGAAAAAATACTACCCAAATGCTTATCCAGAATGAAGCAGAACACACCTCGATAGTTTTTCTTCCCACAATCCTCATTCCCAATTGCTACATACTTCAACTCAAAAGAATCTGGATGTCCCAATCCTGCTCGGACAGAACCCCATTTTGAGTCAGGTTCACCCCTAGCGAACTCAATACTATCAAGAGTATCCTGCAGTAAGGGTTAGAAACTAAACTAATCAATCCATGGATATCAAAGGTACATCCAAAATGTATTTCATGGTACAGTTTTCAAGTAATAGCTCAACCAAATTGCATAAAATTAAGAGTTTGTTGCACAGAATGTGATCAAAGAGACATTCCTCTATTTCATATCATGTGCAAAATTCATTTTTGG
This sequence comes from Trichopus zeylanicus subsp. travancoricus, assembly GCA_005019695.1. Lineage (NCBI taxonomy): Eukaryota > Viridiplantae > Streptophyta > Magnoliopsida > Dioscoreales > Dioscoreaceae > Trichopus > Trichopus zeylanicus. The sequence continues at coordinate 339,052 of RXID01014222.1, forward strand.
ATTTCCATGGTTCACTCTGACATCGACAATTCTCGTTTGGTTCTTAAGATTCAAACTTTTCAAGACAAGCAATTTGCAGGTAAGATTCATTATTACAAACAAGTTCCTAATGCGCAAGCCTGGTGAAAACTACCTAAGTTTGTTTTTGGTGATGGTATGTGGCTGCATGAATAGGAGACATACAAGATTTGAATGGACCAAAGAAAATAGTATTACTAAAAGCCAAATTGGAAATTCAGCAACGAAGAAATTCTTAGATACGGTATGTAAGCACAAGGATGCAGTCACATTCTTGGGGAAATTTTCTTTTATCTCCTATAAAGGCATGGCCAGGTCACAAATTAGATGACACATTAAAAATGCAAGTGGCAATCATGAAAAACTAATATTAAAAAATTTAGCTCATGCCTGAATAAATGGTAAGATACTAGAAGGAACAACTTGATCATTGTGGCTGATTCCTGGCAAATGAAGATGATCAAATATATTAGCAGCAGATAAATCCATCAAGATTAACTCTTGAGCAAATGGACATACCATTATTTATAACCCACACAGGAGAGGCACCTAAATCCTCTGCAAGCTGCAATATGCCAACAGTTAAAACTACTCAATTGGCTACTAAACTAAGGGCCTAAAAAGATTTAGTTGAATTAATTTTCAAAGAGATACTTGAAGAAACTCAAAAAATCCAAGCCCATCATCAGTCCAGTACATCCAAACATCACCAAAATGGCCAGGCCTCTCTTCCCATGGGCCAATTGTTTCTCTCCACCGGAATGCATTTCTTAGCCATTCACCTTCAACAAAACAACCACCTAGGAAAACAAAAGGGAGGATTTAGATCTTAGTTGATCAGTTATTCCTAAATCATCACATAATACTTGTTTTTCATGAAAAATATTGGGGGCATATTGCTTATGTTTGCCAGGCGATAAATCATAATCAAATACTGACTTCTTTCAACACATCATGTTGGAAAACTATATCACAAGAAGATCATAGAGAAAAAGTATAGAACAATACAAATTTGTTATCATTAACCACCAAAGCATGCTGAACATGAGCAATGTGGTAGAAATTGAGATATATATAATAAGCATATCTATAACATCTGACATACATTTGTTCTGGCATGTGCATCAAATTTTCAATGAGACAACATCCAGAGAAAAACATTTGCCTACCTGGAAACCTGATAAACCTAGGCTTCAGGTTTGCTAGCATGGAAACAAGTTCCTTACGAAAACCATGACCCTGTAAAATTACAATAACTTACCATAAGAATGGACTGATAGATAATTAAATGCATAGATAAAGGCTGCCTACACAGTGAATTCACCTGATGTTGATATTTATATGAGATGTATAACAACAAAACAGCATGTTTAATTGTTTGTGTACCTTATATGTGTCTAAGGGCATCAGTGACACTTGATCAAGCCATATAACACCCTTTTTAGCAGTAGTCAACTGAAGTCGAGAATTGTGATTTGTTTCTTCAGCTTCCAGCAGAAGCTCCACTTTTGTCCACACTGACCAGTCTGAATCAGCAGCTCTAGGACACGAAGTAGAAGCATATAACAACTAGACAAAACATTAAAATTATTTTGATTAAAGAAGAACCCAAACTGTTTAACTACATAAAAGAGTCTCACACAATGTTAGCAGTAGCAAGACCTTGCAGTCCATCTGAACTCGTCAACGAGACTGATAAATCTACCGATTCCAGTGACCTGGCATACATAGTCAATTTATAGGTCTTCCCTTGTTCAATATTCTGCAGTATCACAAGGATAACAGAGTGGAAATCAAATGACCACAATAAAAATATAAAAAATGGAAGAAAATAATGAATAATCAAAAAATAAAACCACCTGTGGTCAAAAGACCAGACAGCAGATCAACAACAACCATCTATGAACTCTATGAAGGTTAAAAGCAGGTAAACAGATTGGCCAGACTCTAGACTAACAAACCCCAATCCCAGCACACACTGGAAAGCTAGATTCAGATCAGGGACAACAGACAGCTCCAAAACTTAATTTGAAACCCAATTATCTTCTCGTATGGTTGTACTTCAGTCCTGGTTAAAAGCTTAAATTTGTGATGAAATTGAGAAAATTGTTGTTTAGTTCTAGTTGGATCTAAACAAGTGACCTCTTCTTTGGAGAAGAGGTTTCTACTGCTAGGCTAACTAGTTGGAGGAAAAATGGAAAAATCTCCATATATAAGAAAATAATGACCATGAGTTTCTCTGGTAAGTTACTGTAACTTGGCAAAAGAAAAGGTAAACTCATACCATGCCCCAATATCCAGGGTTATATATCCCAACACCACCGAGCGGACAGATATTGGATCCACCATTATCACACAGCACTTCCAGTCGAAGTGCTATCTTATTGCGGTCAAAGCAGGATGAACGGTCCGTTGCAACAACTATGAATGACTCATTCCCAATTATGGACCAAGGATCAATGTTTGATGGAGTGTTCTGGCCACCAGCTTCAAAACCTGAAAATTTCAAATTGCATTAGGATTTGTGCCTAGTGACCATGTGACCATGTGACCAACTGACCACCGCTAACAAAGCACTGATTGTTAAACCTGATAATGACGTAACAGGAAGCTATGTACTGACTCCTTCAGTATTATGAAGATTATGAAGATTTTCTTAGACTCTTTATGTAACTTATGCAATCACTGATTAAACACATTGAGAAGAATTTTCGGGAATGACTGGCCATATTCTATCACTTGAAACATTATATACAATATCAAATTTAATCTACAATAAAGAACACTATGCAGTGACTCACCCCTGTTTCTTACAAGCTCGGCCCACAAACCGCCAGCTCCCGCGTGATTGATCTCCTACACAATGTCACAGCACTCACCATTACACCAAAGTCAAAGCATGGCGTTGCTAGATAACTTCATCGACAATACATGTTAGGTCTAGTTTAATAAAAAGAGTAGAGAATTCACCTCAAAAAAGATCCCAAACAAGTTTTCGGGCATCGTCCGACCCGATTGCGGCGAACCATCCACCAAAAGCGCCGCTGTCCGGTTTGCCGTCAGCCAATTGGCAGAGGATCCACATGAAACACAGAGAAGGACGACAGCATAAAATAACCCACAGGAAAATGGTCCTTGAACTCCCATTGCTTCTTCACCAAATCCGCTTCCAATAACAAACCAATGCTATCTATGTACACTATCCAACACAGACACAAAAATCAATAAAAAAAAAAATGAAAAATCACAGAACAAAACTAACACCAACAAGATTGCAATCCACATCAAAACCAATTAGCAAAATTTGTAACAAAGAAAGCACCTTTATGAGCTTACACACGAGCTAATTGAACAGAAAAATGGCTCAATTGGCAAAAAAAGATCAAACCTTTCACAGAAAGAGAGCACTGAGATCGAAACAGGAACTCGATTGAGATTAAAAAGGGAATAAAATGGGATTTCTTGGAAGGAATACCTTCGAGGGCGGGACGACGACGACGACATCTGCGCTCCACTGCGATCTTATCTGAGGAAAAAAAGGTAAAATATTGGCCGTCAGATTGGGATCGGACGGCAGGTTCTGTTCTTTGCTTGCAAGGCTGGTTGACTCAGTGGGCCTCGAGCGAGAGTTTATCCGGAAGACGGGAACAGCGACTATTTGTGTAAGAATAGACGATATATACAGATGCCCTATTTGTGTAAGAATCACAGCGATGAGTAAAGGACAAAACCAGAGATATTAGTTGCATTACGTGGCACGAAAGCCGATTAGTTCGGAGGTTTGGTCGATTGGTTGATTAGCTGTCAATGGCAAACACGAAACACAAAACATTCTTACACTTTGTAACATAACCCCTTAAATTTCATAATTTTTTACGGCCTCCTTTTGAGTGGTAACAAACTTACCATTAAACATGGCTAGCTCATGACTTATATGTTGCAAGAATTCCAATAATATCAGGGGCTTATCTGTAACATTCAAATTTAGAGACTTATTTGAAATCATTGTTGCCTTTCAAGTCAATAATATGGCGATTTTTGTGTACTTTATTAGTTTAATTAATTATTCATTACGACAGCCAACAAAGACATTCTCACGCCACACAAGACAATAGAATTAGTGCTTATCCACTTCCTAAGCTTTATTAATCAAATTAGTAGGTGCTTTAAATGTCGTGCTAAGGAGAAAATCTTGTGTGTATATATAGAGAGAGAGAGAGGGAGGATTCTATCTGTTTTGTCCTTTAAAAATCTCCGAATTATGGAACTTTACTTGGATATAAGCTTATAATAATTTTGAAGTTAAAATTTAAAATATTAAATTCTAGCACTTAGAATTTAGAGTTTTTAATAAAGAAATACTTATTTTATTATAAATTTATTAAAAATTATTTATATTATTATTATTAGTAAAAACTTACTCATTTTATATTGTAAATTTATAAAAAATCACCTTGATTGTTACGCTCCAAACCAGAAACCTCTAATCTCGAATATGTAATAACGTCGCATAATTATGAGGTCGAAATTTTATAAGCATGCGAGGCAAAGTTTTAAACTTGTATATATAATAATTCACAAAATTATGTTTATAACTTATAAAAATAAATTTTGATAATATCACTATAAATTATCAAATTATCTTACCATATCCTTTTACATTTTTCAAGTACTAAAATAAATAAATTTAAACTGAATGTACACATCATTTTATATATTAACTGATACTTAAGAACTCATACTTAGTGATTAAAATTGTAAGAGAATGAACAATCCCATATTAAGATAATATTTTCATATATATACTATATAAAATTTTAGGAATCAATTTTAAGTAAAATCAAATTTATTTAGGATTTAAACAAGTATCACAAATATAATTCTATTAAGATCTAATGAGAAAAAAAGACTAAAATTCATGAAATAAAAAAATTATTTAAATAACTACAAGTCAAGGTTAAGAATAAAGTGAATGATGTTTGAGGTGACTTTGTGTGTGTGTATGTGTGTGTGTGTGTGTGTATATATATATATATATAATATAAATATACAAGACAAGATATAATTATCTCAGAAGACCTTCAAATTGTTAAAAAGTATTTAAAAATATGTGTTTCATACAATTATAATTTATACTTCAAAATATATAAATTCATAAAATAAGTTGCTAATTTAACATTATCATGAGTCACTCATTTTCTTACTTGATAAAGAAGTCACAACCAATCCAAAGGAACTAGTTCAAGCCTTTTCTCTTGAAAATAGTTAGAAAACCCAAAACTTCGGTAGGAAAATTAAGATTTTGGATTCGCATGCATTGCTAAATTTGTCATCGTAACTAAATCTTAGTTGTTATTTCTCTCTATTTTCTTCCTTTCTTTTCCACAGGAAGAGAGACTGCCCTCTGTTTCGAAACGAAATAATTTGCAGGCTTTGAGAGGGTTTTATTTTGGTATTTTTGTAATAAACATCCTAAAATAATAAAATTGACAATTAGGTCTAAGCCCTTCTTCTTTTTTTAGATTTTCACATCGATTAAAATATTTAAAAAGATTCTATTTTAATTTAATTTTAGTAATTAAAATTAATATAAAAATATCAAATTATTTTTATTTGATTTTAGTTTGAAAAACTATCATATTAATATAAAAATAACTTGTCTTGTTTTATTTTTTTATGAAAGGTCAATTGTTTAATTTTATAAAAATGAGAATTTAAAATTTGATTTTGTCAGATCAATTGTCCAATAATTATAAACTGGTTATCCAACATAAAATCAAATAAAAATAATTTGATTTTTTATATTAATTTAATTGATAAAATAAATTAAATTAAAATATTTTTTAAATATTTTAATTGAGGTGATCTTTTTTATAAATTTATATTATAAAACATAATAATGATAAGGTAGATAATTTTTCATAAATTCACAATAAAATAAGAGATTATTGCTAAAACTCTAGAATTTAAGATTTGAAAATTTTTGTGTTTAAAATTTAAGATTTAGAATTTAGGATTTAGATTTATTGTTTAGTAGCATAAAATCTTTTTAAAAGAATTTTGACCCTTCATGCTATCACTTTTAAAACGTCTGATTTGTTCCAAAATTACATAATAAAAATAGAGAAAAAATAAAAAAAAGTATTTTATTGATCCTAAATTCTAAATTCTAAGCTTTAAAATTTTAAATATAAAACCTAACCTTTAAAAACTCAATCCCTAAATCTAGATTCTGAATATTAAAATTCTAAAATCCTAACTATAAATTGTAAGCTATAAAATCTTAAACTCTAAATTTAAAATTATAATGAGTTTATTTCGAGAAAAAAAATCGGCGATTTAAAAATTAAAAGGATGATAGCTCTGGAAAAAAAATTTATTCCCCTTAAATATATATATATAACTTAATTGTAGGGGCTAATTTGAAAAACTATTGTCAATGGGTAGCCAGGTAGGTCATGTACTGATCCATTGAGCAGTGGCTCTGAGAATGAAATCTGATTTTTCGGATCTAAACCATTAAATAGTTAGGACTTGTCCCACCGACAACGAGATAAGGATCATTTTGAACATTTGTGTTGTTGTCAACTTGCAAAAAATATTCATCAACAAAACCCTAATCTTCATTTCTACCAAGTCCAACTCAAACTAGCGTTTTTTATCATCAAATCATTCTTGGAATTTTTGGACCAATCATGCCTCTCATTTTATTTTTTTTAGAAAAAACAATTGAGTAGGTAGATTTTTTTGAACTAGTTGATAATGTAAAGCTAGGGAAATTATAAATTAACCAAAAAATCAATATTAATTATTATGTATAAAGAATTTGTCTCCTGATAATATTTATTATATAAAAAAATTTTATGCATACTCATGCAAAATCATGATATTTCTTTTATATTAATATAAAAACTATAATTTTTTGTATATATCTGAAAAGTGAATTTTTTTTTTTTTTAGTATCCATTCAGAGAGACATTTAAAGAAAAATAAAATTTTTAAGAAATATACAAAATATTAAGAGGAATATTTGAAAAAAAAATTTCACTTTAAAAAAATATATAAAAAATTTATTTTTTAAAAGGACATAAAAGAAAATATATCATACATAACTTTGTGAGAATATACAAGAAATTTTTCTTAAAAAATAGCTTATCCATTATTTTCAACCCTGAGGTAGGCGCTTAGTCGAACACCTAGACAAATTTTGTTTAGAACAATAATGCCAATTAAATTTTACACATGGTCACAAGCCAAGGTTTCAAGCTTCCCCTAATCAGTGGGGATAAACCCTAAAACGACATATAACCTCATTTCAAACTCGAAAACAAAAGTTTAATATCATAAACAACAAACCTTTTAACTTTTGCCAGCTTTAGCAGCACTCTTTCGAGCATTTCTAACACCTTTACCTTCTACTTTAGAAGAAGAAGAAGGAGGAGGAGGAGGAGGAGGAGGAGGAGGAGGAGAAGAAGAAGAAGAAGAAGAAGAAGCATAAGCATGAAGGAGTTCAGCTACGCCGACATCGAAGCCGCGACGAAAGGATTCGCCTCTGAGAAGCTCATCGGCAAGGGCAGCCACGGCCGGGTCTACAAAGGCCGCCTCCGCAGCGGAAAGCGCATCGCAGTCAAGACGCCGCCGGAGAAGACTCAGCGGCAAAACCTCAAGTTCAGATCACTAGAATGCGAAATCGAAATCCTTGCTTCAGTGAGCAGCCGGCACATTGTCAAGCTGCTCGGAATTTGCCACGGCTCGGCTCCGCAGAGAAAGCTTCTAGTCATGGAACTGATGCCCAACGGATCGCTGCACAACTTTCTCTTCTGCTCTCCGTCTCCGCCGTCTTGGTCTCGTCGTGTCACCATCGCTCTGGAGATTGCTCAAGCTATTCTGTCGCTCCACGAGGCAGCGCCGCCAGTCATCCACCGCGATATCAAGTCAGAGAACATCTTGTTCGACCGGCGGTGGAAGGCGAGACTAGCAGACTTCAGCCTTGCGGTCAAAGATGATGCGTTGTGGCGATTGGAGCTTACCGTACCAGCGGGCACGATTGGGTATTTGGACCCAGCTTACACTTCGCCGTCAAGGCTGAGCACCAAAAGTGATGTGTACAGCTATGGAGTGGTGCTGCTGGAGATTGTAAGCGGACGGCGAGCCATAGACGCGGAGTGCCACCCGACTTCGATCATCGACTGGGCAGTCCCGATGATCGAAGCCAGGCGAGGAGCTGAGGTTTGTGACTCAAGAAAGGAATTGCCACCCGATCTGAGGTTGATAGTGAAGCGAATGCTTGACATTGCGGTACAATGCGTGTCCTCCGAGAAGGAGAGGCGGCCGTCAATGGCAGAGATTGTCGGCGAGCTGCAAGGTTTTGTGGGGCAGTTTTCGTGTCCCGTTTCAAATGGTTGTCGACGAATATGTGGATGTTTTTGTTCGTGGAGAAGTTGTACAAAGTCGACGGATCGTTTGCTTGCCAACGATGACAATGACAACGATAGTCGCGATGATGATGGCATCAATAATGTGTATTGATTGTTGTATTTTTTTTTCCCCATAATGTATAGTTTTCATCTTAATTAATCTGTAGGTTTTGTGTCTATATTTGCCGTACGATAGATTTGTGTGTTGCATACGTCCTTAAGAGAATTTGGTTGACTTGAGATGATGATGTAGTTGCGTTTGATATTCTGATATTTGAGGGAGTTATATGCAATAATACACTATAAAATAATACCATTTTATTGTGAATTTTAGACAATCAAAGTTGATGTAGCCCGTGTCTCATAAGAACAGTTAGGTGGTTTTTTTGCAATAAATGTTACAAATATGCAGAGGAGATGTGCAGTTTTAAGTAATTGAGGGGCTAATCTGCAAACTCCGACCATTTGGTGATCAGGTAATAAATCTAGAGACGGACCAACCAACAATTGAAACATATCACAGCCCTCCAATCAATTGTTAGAAGGTAATTACTGACAGTCTACATTTTTTCCGTGTCGCATTTGATAATACTGAATATTTATGAGACCGACGTCTTATATATCGCCCTAAACATACAAACTTATACTTACGCATATTTATAAAAAAAATATTTTATAGCTAAAATTAATCATTATTAAAATACTTAAAAAGTAAATTTTAAATTTTAAATTTACAAATTTATATAAATTTTAATTAAATTAAAATATAATATTTATAATTAATTAGTAAAATTTATTTGATTAACATTACAGAATTGGAATCGATCCCTCACAAATACACACACGCTATATATATCGGCATGATCAGAATTTTTTCTTACTAATAGAAGCATATCATATAATGAGAGTATAAATATATTAGAAAATATTTTAACAAAAGTTTTCTTTAGTCATTGTATAATTTTATAATAAAATAAATAACTATAACTTAGTTTCACCCGTTGTTAAAAAAAAAATTTTAATTTAATTTCAAATAAACACAATATTGATAATATATTTATCAAATTATTTACCATATAATACACTAATATTCAAAATTATAAAAAATTAAAATAATTCATATTTACTAACATAAAATGGAGGGACTTATTTATTTATCTCAATCATAATAGACATAAATTATAATTTTTATTGACTCTTCACTTGTGCAATCTACCGACTATACAAACTCTAATCTTTTTATAATATAGAATATCATTTTTTGTAAAACTCCCCCAACAAAATAAATAATTTTAACCAAATAAAGTTTAAATTTAATTAAAATTCTATGCAGACCGGATATTACACTTCACATCTAAGCGTAGCAAAATCATGAAAAAAAAAGATATAAATCAAATCCAATTAAAACAAAATCTAAGATTAAACATCATTGACAAACACAAATATTTGTACGCACAACACCACTCAATAGTTTATTCTCAGTGTTTTGCTTTTAACTGGTCCACTACTCAAAAGTTCCTCCTCAGTGTTTTGCTCTTAACTTGTCAACTGTAGCAAAGACTTCATTCACGTCAGGCCTGCACTTAGGCTCCGCATTGAGGCACTGAAGGGCCAACGCAGCAATCACCTGGGCAGCTTTGTTGGAATACTGGCCTTCGAGTCTTGTGTCCATGATCCTGAAGACCTTCCTTCTGTCGCTCAGAAACGGCTTCGCCCAGTCCACAAGCACCTTCTCTGCCAAGCCACGTCTTTCATCCACTGCTCTTCGTCCGGATAGCAGTTCTAGCAGCACAACCCCGAAGCTGTATATGTCGCTTTTCGCGCTCAAGTGGCCTGGGGTACTGAGCTGTTTTCAGAGACCGAAAACATTGGGGTTTTTATATTGATTATCAGTATTACTTTGACGATTCCCAACATTGTTCTCGTGGCACTCAAGATATTTAATTACATACATAACACTGCTTAACAATAATTTTCTCGATTGATTTCTTAGCCAATGTCAGCATTGAGCGTTCTAGACTAAAATTCTAGTATGCAAAATGACAACATAGTCTGCTTGTAGAGGGGCCAATGAGTATCACAAAATAGTGTAGAAGAACGAACCACTAAAGGTAAATGGGAAGATAGACTTGTCATATATAATGGATGAAGGCTTAATGTCTTTTCTCATTCATGAATTGAATAATTAGGCAATAACCAGGATGATACGGGAGACAATCTATTCTCTGTGAGGTACTTGGAGGAATACCGGAGTGCCTGTTAGCATAAGAAAGATTTGCAATTTCACTGATGCCTCAAATTTTAGCTCTATAGATGGGACTTAAATAAGAGGAAATTCGTGTGTTCATTAGCAAGGTACTGTATAGTTTTAAATTTTTTTGGCATATATTCAAAATAAAATCGTGATGATAGATACGAAATGAAGAAGATATAAATAAACAAAACCTGTTGCAATGTATTCTGGAGCAGCATAACCACGAGTCCCGACAACCCTAGTTGAAACGTGAGTCTTGCCACCAGTAGGGCCATTTCTTGCCAACCCAAAATCTGAGAGCTTCGCGTGGAAGTCCTGCATTAGATTACAGAAAAAGATTCATTAGGTTAATATGAACAATGAAAACAAATCAACCAGACAGAACTTAACTGAGAGTAATAGAGAACCATACAAAGTCGAGGAGCACATTTGAAGCCTTCAAGTCGCGATATATTACTTGGATCTCTAAGCTATGCAAGAACAATAATCCCCGAGCAACATCAATGGCGATGTTGACTCGGGTTGCCCATGGAATTGGTTGTGCACCTCCTACAAGCAACCAAATTGATGAGTTAGATTGGTTATCAGTAGATTTGGTACAAAGTCTGTTGTATTTGAACAAAATATTGAATGAAAATGCTGTTCTCGTCAAAAGGTACATAAACATTTAAAACACAACGATCAAACAGGAGATCCTAGCAGTTCACTAAATTTTTCAAAATAAATTGTAAGATCAGAAAAGAATCATAGTTTTCAAAATAAATTTTAAGATCAGAAGAGAAACATACTTTTAAATAAATGGTTTTCCAAGCTGCCCTTCCGCATGTATTCATAGACCAGAAGCCTGTCATCACCCTCTGAGCAGTATCCAATGAGTTTCACTAGATTTTCATGGTAAAGCTGCCCCAAATAAGTTACCTCTGCCTACGTTTAGGGTACAAAGTTTACATATCATGTAGTCAACTGTATCAAAGAGCACTAGAAAGCATAGGCTGTTGGAATTCATACAAGCCATTCCTTGTGTCCTTGAAAGCTTTCCAGTTTGAGTCTCTTGATGGCGACAGCAATTCCAAATCCTGGTCTTGCAGGAGCAAATGTGGTTTCGTCGATCCATCCTTTGTGTACAAAGCCAAATCCTCCCTCACCAAGAAAGGAATCTGAGCGGAAGTTTCCACTAGCATTCTTTAGATCATTGAAGGAAAAAGATTTTAAATTGATGGCGGATGCTGAATATTTTCCGGATGATGGAATAGAACTGATGACAGTGGTAGAAGTTACTTTGCTTGAATTTGATGAACTGGAAGCAATGCTGACAGGCAGAGGATTCCCTTCAAATGGACAGGGATTTTTGCGTATCAACAATGCTGTTTTAGATTCTATACACGAATTTTCCATGAATTTTAAAGGAATTCAATATAACAATCACAATATGTAAATAATGCAAAAAATGACCTTATACCAAATGTATATCAAACCATTCAAACTCAATGGGGCAGAAATCAAACATGAAAACTGAATTCCAATAATTTCTTAGATTGTGCCTCTCTTACCAACTAGAGAGTTCCAAAAAACCAGAATACATGGGAAGAAGTTAGGCTCTTACTAAGAACTTTAACTTATTGGTTTAATTTATCGACTTAGTCAGCTTTGTAAGGAAATAAAGCACAGACTTAATATAGTTAGGAACAAAATAAAATGCCGCCACAAACTATTTATTCTCCAGTTTGTATGTGTCTATCATGTCGAACAACATAGCTTAGGAAAACTAGCCAATCTCCAATATTGCACAGTTTCAGACCGTTAATGCTAATCAAAACAAGGAAAAAAAGGAAAAAACATTTAGTATTCTGACATGAAATCATGCACATGAATAAATCTTGCTAAAGAATGCAGAAAATTATCAATCTTCAGATGCAATGGGAAATATAAAAAGAATACAAAATAACAGAGAAGACAGCATGAGCCAAAATATACTCTGGCAATGGTGACAATTTGTTTTGATCTGCCATGACTATAAATCTGATATAGTTAATTAGTGTTATCTCATCTTGAAGTTTTAGGCAAAAGGTAGTCTGGAAGATGAGAAGTTATCTTGATCATCATGAAGCATGTAAGGGTAAATCTCACTAAGTTTCAGTTTGTTTTGGCAATACCAAATTGTAGTGACATAAAGTAATAAACAATTTAAAACGATAACACATGGATTGTGGGTTGCATAATATGGTTTGGAAACGCAGATATCATGGAGTGCCATAACATGCGGAAAGCAGCAAACTACTGTAATGGATATCTTCTTCCTTCATTGAATTTCTTTTAAGCGCGGTATGCCAAACCAGATTATGTTGAGAATTCACTGACAATAGAAGATTAGTAATCCATATGTAGAAATTTGATAAAGTATCAGATATGGAGCATGCATCCCAACAACAATCTACATGGCTTATTTGTTCTTTCAGACAATTTAGCAAATCCTTGTCGGGCATTATCGCAGAGAATAGCAGAATAATCAACAAAAAAAATCAAATTAGTAAGTGTTACTTACGTTAAGTGTGCATATGCAGTTCTACTCCAATCCACAACTCAAAGGAGCAACTAAATACCACATCAGAGAACAAGAAAGCAGAGATGAAGAGCTCACCTGAAGACAAAGGAGAAGAAGCAGCTGCGCATCTGGAACGCTTGCCACAGAAATTCCCCATTGAAAAGCAGCAACAAACTGCTTTCTTGTCTCCATCAAATCTGCAGAAATATAGACACCTTTGTTGGAAGAAGATGAAGAAGAAAGAACCCTAATTTGACTGCTGTTCTGGTCAAGATGTTATGTCTATCAAGACAATTGCGTTGCTAAATGATCTAAATTCGTGAGCTCAATATTTCCAAACCATGAAGTCCATGGCGGCTTCAAATTCAAAGAGATTTGATCAAATAATTGCATAAACACCACCACAAAATTGATATTTGCTTTATTTATGGGTAATTTGTTCAATTCTCGAATTTTCGGTAGACCAATTTCTTCCTTCGAAGTAAAAGAACTATTTATTATCGCGGAAGATTCATTACTTGTTGAAAAATTTCGAAGTCGAGATATTACTATTATTATTACTGCTATGCATACTGCCATTGGCACTTTTTATCACATATGGCCCATTCAACCTTATATTTTCTGACAGTCTTTTTCAGTTGCTTAAATTCATCTCTCAGCGTCAAACTTTGATATACAAACGGCCAATGAGAAAAACGAAGGATGAAAATACGTTTTCAAACTGTGACTGCTTTCCCCTGTTCTCAAAGAAATTCATCAAGATGTGACAAGATAAATTTAAAAAATCTTCCTTTTATTGCTAGCAAGCATCTGACACTGGCAGTGTAACAGGTTCATATCTTCCTTCCAATTAACCTAATCTTCGCGTGCTAATACACAGAATAAAACTGCATTAAACTAGTTAAGCAGAACTTGAACCCTAAGCAAGGTATAAAATCGTCTAGACTTCTTTTGTGATCTTCAAACTTTAGTACATGCGTTCAAGATCATGTCACCTTGGACCAAAGTGGTGCCAACCCAATTAAAGCAAAAGGAAAGAAGCTTATGATTGACTTCTTGGCCTTGATTTTCCTTGCTATGATCTAATAATTGTGTCATTGATGAGCATGCGATGCGATTAGTATAAAGCATTTTGATAGCACTTGGGATTGCGAAAAAAGTTGAAATTCTAAGGATTTAAGTGGACCAAATGGAATCTATCCATCAAATCCAACATCTTTACTCATTTGTTCATGTGTGGCTTGTTGTGTATCATTCAGAGTTAGCTTTTGCTCTGTAAGTTTTCTCCCTCAGTGATCACATGAAAGCTAAAACATTAAGTCATGAAGAAGAAAGAGAAGGATGTGATCAACAGAAATAACGAGAAAAGTGAAAAAAGAAGAAAGAAAAACTGCACATGTACTATGAAATTCCTCACTTGCCACCCAAGTCTCTGTGGAAGCCTTATTGATATTTCATATCTTTTTGGTAGAGAGATTGTTCTACATAAAATGAAAATCTCTCTTTTTGAATATGGACGATTAGAGTATTGGATTAGATTGGATTTCACTGTCAGCATAGGGTGTTTAGTGCTCCTTTTCAAAAGAATTAGTAGATTTTATCTGTATAAAGATTAATTTTAATCAACCTGTCCACTCCTGATCACTCACTGTTTGTTTTTTTTTCCCTTTTATTCAACAAGGAGAAATGTCTGCGCATGTAAACATTTATCAACTAGTAACTCAACCAGATATTTAAGTAAGGACACTTGATGATCGTTCCCTTTCTCTCTCGAAAGAAACTCCCAAGTGAAACATCCTCTTTTTTTATTTCCTTGCAATGATGGCTTGATTCTCTTGCACCTGCCCTTCCTTTTAATTAGAATAATCATAGCAACTATAAAAGAGAAAAAGGCAAAAAGAAGATAAACAGCATTAGATGCTATCAATCCACATGAATCAGACTCCTTTGATGTGAAAAGTTTGCCTTGAAACTTGCACGCAAATGGGCCCTTGAACACCCATTCCTCCCACTTCTTCTCCTGTTAACTGCTTCAGTTCTTGCTATAGTTTTCTTCATCTTCCTCGGCTTCCATGGCCAGTCTCCTCTTCCTCTTCTTCATCTCATCCCCTCTTCTCCTCCATGCTTCTTCAGCCAAATCCCCAGAGGTACAATAAGTTAATTCTCAGTGTACTTGCTTGCGTTAATATTACAGTGAAAGCTAATACTTGTGAATCAGCCTTATGTTGTCTATATGGGAAGCATCAAGAACAGCAGAGGCAGAGACTCCGATTTAGAAGCAGCACACTTACAAATGCTATCCTCCATTATTTCAAGGCATTATCTTCTTTTATTCGACATAATATTGCTACGTTTGAAGCATCATGCATAAACTTATTGCCTCGTCTATCTTGGTTTTACAGTGAGGAAAAAGAAAGAATATCAATAATACATAGTTTCAGGAATGCATTCAGAGGGTTCTCTGCCATGCTAACCAAGGAAGAGGCTTCTCTGTTGTCTGGCAAGTATATGTTTCTTCACTGAAATTGACGGCAATTTTATGCTATTTATATGTATCATGTTCTTGCGAATGAAGCAGGGCAAGATGGAGTTGTGTCGGTCTTCCCCGACCGGGCTCTTCAGCTTCATACGACGCGTTCATGGGATTTTTTGGACTCCGAATCAGGCATCAGGGCTCGGAGTATTCACCAAGGAGTCTCCAGTGATATTATCATTGGCCTTGTCGATACAGGTAAGTCTGTTTGCTGTTAATTGTGATGTAACAAGCTATTCCTGCTTTGACACTCATGGAACCAGCTTTATTTCCAGTATTTAAATCTGAATTGTAAATGTAGCTTTGTATGTCTCTGTTCTATTGTGTTCTTGCAGGAATCTGGCCAGAATCTCTCAGTTTTGATGATACAGGGATGGGTGAGATTCCATCAAGATGGAGAGGAATCTGCATGGAAGGACCTGATTTCAAAAAATCCAATTGTAACAGGTTATTTTGTCTAGAATTTTTTTAGCACACATTTATATCACTGCAAAATCACGGAAAAGTACAATTTGATTATGTATTCTCCTCGAAAGTCACTTATTTACGGGCATGAATCTGATTGCATAGTATGCATTTAATTCTTCAAAACTTTTTGGTGCAAGATTCTCAATCAAACGCTGACGTACTTTGAGCAGGAAGCTAATAGGGGCCAGATACTATGGCAACCAGCGCAGCTCAACCCCAATGGGCTCGCCGCGTGACAACGTTGGCCACGGCACACACACGGCCTCCACTGCCGCCGGTGCCACAGTCGCCCATGCCAGCTACTACGGCCTGGCCCGTGGCACCGCCAAAGGTGGCTTCCCGTCAAGCAGACTAGCAGTGTACAAGGCCTGCTCCCTCGGTGGATGCTCGAGCTCGGCAGTCCTCAAGGCCATTGATGATGCTGTTTATGATGGCGTAGACGTGATATCGATCTCCATTGGCATGAGCTCCATCTTCCAGTCTGACTACCTCAGCGATCCCATTGCCATTGGCGCCTTCCATGCCAACCAGAGAGGCGTCTTGGTGGTGTGTTCTGGCGGGAACGATGGACCTGATCCATATACAGTAATCAATGCAGCTCCTTGGATACTAACCGTTGCAGCTTCTAGTATTGACAGGAGCTTTCAGTCCAGCATTCTTCTTGGCAATGGAGAAACTCTACAGGGCATTGGGATCAATTTCTCTAATCTCACTCATTCTGCATCGTATCCCCTCACATTTGGCGGCGATGTTGCTTCACCAGAGACACCATTCTCCGAAGCAAGGTATTGAAATCGACAAGTTTTAGTACTCAGTTCTGCTTCAGTGTCAATGCTGTTAAGCATGTAAATGAATTGCAGCAACTGCTATCCTGGATCATTGGACGCCCGAAAAGCCGCCGGGAAGATCGTTGTGTGTGTTGACAGCGACCCCACTCTCACGAGGCAAGTAAAGAAGCTGGTAGCTCAAGATGCTCAAGCTAGAGGACTGATCCTGATCGATGATGTCGAGAAAGGCGTGCCTTTTGACTCTGGCAGCTTCCCATTCTCTGAAGTTGGAAATGCACCCGGAGCTCAGATTCTGAAATACTTGAATTCTACCAAGTAAGGACAAAGACAGCTTACATTCATCGGTGTTCTGCTATTTCTGAACTACTAACTTACCTATTTCACGAAGCAGAAAGCCAAGAGCTTCAATCTTGCCAACTGCGGAAGTGAAGGAGTACAAACCAGCGCCGGTGGTCGCGTACTTCTCCTCCCGGGGTCCCGGCGGGCTCACTGAAGGAATCCTCAAGGTGATATACACTACTACATTGTAAGAATATTTTGATGTCTTGATTGTCGAAATCATGTCACACTTCGCTTAACAGCCCGATGTTATGGCACCTGGGGTGAGCATTGTGGCTGCGGCAATTCCTGCGACTGGTACTGGAAGTGTCCCTGAAGGACAGCAGCCGTCAGGCTTCGCAATCAAGTCTGGAACTTCAATGGCTTGCCCTCATGTCGCGGGCGCTGCTGCCTCTGTCAGATCTTCCCACCGGAGATGGTCGCCTTCGATAATCAAATCGGCACTCATGACTACTGGTGAGTGATCAAATTCTTCAGGATTTGAGTTCACCAAAGAAAGAGGTGCATTGCTGTATAATAATTGCAGAACATGTACAATAATCGTACAATATGTGTACATAATAGCTGCAAAACATATAAAAATGACTGTAGAACAAGCAAATCGAATATGAAACATAAAAGGATCTCAATTGCAAATGGTTTCTACAACGCCGCATACAATGCAACCAGATATTCTGAAGCTGTTGCTTCACCTCCATTACAGCCACCACCTCCAACAATCTTGGAAAGCCGTTGACAAGCAGCACAGGAGCGAATGCAATCCCCCATGAAATGGGAGCAGGAGAGATAAGCCCCCTCAGAGCCCAAAGCCCAGGCCTAGTATTTGAAACCACATCACAAGACTACCTGCTCTTCCTCTGCTACTATGGTTACAAGGACAAAGTCATAAGCTCCATCTCCGGCACAAACTTCGCCTGCCCAACCGACTCCTCGCCCGACCGCATCCCCGATCTCAACTACCCGTCCATCTCCGTCGCCCGGCTTGACACGAAGAGCACGGCGACCGTCACTAGGACCGCGACCAATGTTGGCCCGCCGAACTCGACTTACAGTGTCAGTGTTGATGCTCCTGCTGGAGTAGAAGTGAAGGTGAAGCCTGAGAAGCTGGTGTTCAGCAGGAGGTGGATGAAGGCAAGCTATCAGGTTGTGTTTGATGCCAAGGGGGCAAAGAAAGGGTATGCATTTGGGTCCTTGACATGGTCTGATGGTGCACATGCTGTGAGAACTGTGTTTGCTGTTAATGTCTCGTAGTTTCGATGGTATGAATTTTTTTTTACTTTTTTGTATTTTTTTGGGAGATGGATCAAATGTTTTTGTGTTTGTTTCTTTAATCTTTCTTAAATTTTCACAGGGCGTGATTTCATATGGAATAATCTTATGTTTTTATTTAATGTTTGAATATTTATTTGGTATAAATATTTAATATATTATATATCAAATATTCAGTGATTATATCAATTTTCTGTATATAAGAGCTCGTGAGGTTTAGAATCTGGAATGCCAAATTTATTTATAGATTACGAACTTATTTTCAAATACGGATAAAAAAATTCAACTGATATATCCCTTGTTACGAAAGACTGAATTTGAATCAAATTAACTGTACATTTTTTTTTTAAATGAGATTTGCTATTTTTATGGCAAATGAAATACAACTCTCCATCAATTTTCTTTCATTTAAAAAATATCATGGTATTTAAGTAAATATTTCTTTATTTTTTATATATAATTAAATTTATTCTTTCTATTTAAATAAAATACATGAATCTGCATCAATAAAAAAATCACTCATATTATTATGAATTTACAAAAAAATACCTATCATATTATTATTAGTAAAAAAAAAAATTGCCTTATATTATAAATTTAGAAAAAATCAACTCAATTAAAATATTTAAAAAAATTATTTTAAATTTAATTTTATACATTAAAATTGATATAAAAGTCTAAATTATTCTCAATTGATTTTATTTTAAAGAACTATTAAATTAGTTAAAAATAACTTATCTTATTTTAGTTTTTATAAAAAAATCAGTTGTCCAAAATAAAATCAAATAAAAATAATTTAATCTTTAATATATTAACTTAAATAATAAAATCAAAATATTTTTAAATATTTTAATTAAGATTTTTTTTTTATAAATGTATAATATATAATGAGTATTTTTCTTACTAATAATTTTTTACAAATTTATAATAAAATATATAATTTTTTGCTAAAAACCCTGAGTATTAACCACACTGCCCTCACCCATTAAATTTGGAAAACCATTGTCAAAATTTTAATGAGACGTTCTGTGGCGCCCAGGTCAAGTTGTGAAATTTTCCCGACCAGGCCCGGCTTGAGATACCGGTATAATCCCCAGAAAGGTAAGAGATCCAACGGTCCAAAACGGTTTTTCCAAAACCAAAACCAATTCTTTTTAAACCGACGTTCCGGGAAACGAGCCCACCAGCACTAGTCGGAAGCTGCGACGAGGTCCCCGGAGGAAGAAGAAGAAGAGGAACTTTGGCTGATTATCCAATTATTCTCAGGATTTGTGGCATTTTCGGTCCCTAAATGACCTCCACATGGATCCTAGGTACCCACCATCCTTTCAAATCTTCTCCAACTCTTTCATTTTTTCCATTTTGCCTGAATTTTCCAGTTAATTATCAATAAAGTTCAGGTTTTGCTGCGGGTTTTTGAAAAAAGGGGATTTTTAGGCTCTCAATATGATTATTTGTTGATTTTCAATTGGATATAGCGGTTTCTTGTTGTGTGCTAGCGATCTGGGGACTTTTTCTTGTTGTACCATACTTTTTTTTAACTCTTTCTAGGGTTTGTCCTGTTTACGAAGTCAGAATTTTATTCCTTTCTGACATTTATATCCGTTTGGTGCGTACTTTTTTGTTCTAATTCAAATGCAAATGCTGTCAGAGTTGGTTCCTGTTGTTGATGTATTTGGAGCTATTTAGGGAATGTTTTAGCTTGTGCTGGCTTGATGTCTTGTCGAGGTAAAGAGCCTAGAGCATTGAGTTTTTTTCTTTTTCTATAGGTATTCATTTCTGCTTTGTATTGGTTGTTCACTTTAAGTGATTTTTTCCGTCCATTTGAATTGATTTCTTTTTTTTGGTATTGCAATTAATATGTCTAGAAAAGTTAAAAGAAGGGAGGATAATGAACTCATAAGATGAGCAAGATTGATGTGAAACGGAATAGAGGTATAGTTCATTGAGTTGTAGATATCTGTTTTAGATTTAGGAGTCCTGAAATGGAAATGAATCCGGATTTTGTTCCATCTTCATCTAAAGAGACTGAAATCTTTTATGTGAAGCCATTGTGAACGTTGTCTCCTATGTTTCTGATGCAGCGGGAGAAGAGGCATGAAAGGTAGAAAAAAGATCACTGTCTTTTTTTTGATGCAGCAAAATACAGCACGAGAGATAAAGAGAGAAAGAGCCTAGAGCATTAAGTTTTTTTCTCTTTCTATTGGTATTCATTTCTGTTTTGTATTGGTTGTTCACTTTAAGTGATTTTTTCCGTCCATTTGAATTGATTTCTTTTTTTGGTATTGCAATTAATATGTCTAGGAAAGTTAAAAGAAGGGAGGATAATGAACTCATAAGATGAGCAAGATTGATGTGAAGTGGAATAAAGGTATAGTTCATTGAGTTGTTGATATCTGTTTTAGATTTAGGAGTTCTGAAATGGAAATGAATTCGGATTCTGTTCCATCTTCATCTAAAGAGACTGAAATCTTTGATGTGAAACCATTGTGAACATTGTCTCCTATGTTTTTGATGCAGCGGGAGAAGAGGCATGAGGGGTAGAAAGAAAATCACTGTTGTTTTTTTTTTTTTTTGATGCAGCGAAGGAGGACACGAGAGATAAAGAGAGAAAGAGCCTAGGGCACAGTTTGACTCAGGATCAGGATCAAGACTATTAAACTACTTTTGTAAACTAATATCATTTTATCAAAATTAATACTTCAATAATCTAAAGTTTGAAAAACTATTTAATAGTTTATAATAATTTAATTTAATAATAGTATAAAATAAGTAATATTAATTTTACAAGAAAAAAATTCTAAATTGAGCTGATTCTGATCCTGATCCTGATCCCAGACGAGGCCTAGAGCATTAAGTTTTTTTCTTTTTCTATTGGTATTCATTTCTTCTTTGTATTGGTTGTTCACTTTAAGTGATTTTTTCGTCCATTTGAATTGATTTTTTTTTTTTGGTACTGCAACTAATATGTCTAGGAAAGTTAAAAGAGGGGAGGATAATGAACTCATAAGATGAGCAAGATTGATGTAAAGCGGAATAAAGGTATAGTTCATTGATTTGTTGATATTTGTTTTAGATTTAGTTTTGAAATGGAAATGAATCTGCATTCTATTCCATCATCATCTAAAGAGACTGAAATCTTCGATGTGAAACCATTGCGAACGTTGTCTCCTATATTTTTGATGTAGCGGGAGAGGAGGCACGAAAGGTAAGAAGAAAATCACCGTTTTTTTTTTAATGTAGTAAGGGAGGGCACGCGAGATAGGGAGAAGATTACCGTCTCCTCACAATGATAAATCTTTGAATTCATAAGGAAGATGAAAAGAGAATAAACTTAAAATAAAAGAATATTATTGATAGAAAATTTTTTTTATTACAATTTTAGGCTATATATATAATCATCTAATAAACTTATAATCTTACTTGATATAGAATAAAAATAGAACTTACACTCTATTAAAATTTATACTTAATATATCTTAAATAAATATATTTTTAAATTCTATTTCTTATTCGGATAGGACTGTTATTGACTCAGACTAATAAATAAATTATAATTTTGATCAATATAAAATTTGAATTAGTCAAAATAGTAAATAAGAAAATGATAGAAATCTATTTTAGCTTTCCAACGGATGGTTATTTGTTGAATTTGAACGAATATTTTAGGAGATATGACTCTCGGACTGTAGTTGTACCAATTCTGACATATCATAATTGGAGTTGGAATTGAATTTGAACTGGTATCTAATTTTACTGTAAAAAGGATGTAGTTGTCCTACATCAGATCTCTCAACTTATAAAAGACTTATTCTCAAGTCAAAGATTAAAGTCTTCATTGTTGTTGCAGTTGTATTCTCCTCAAATACTTTTCAATATAGAACTTAATGACGTAAACTAATAAGATTTCTTCGAGTAATATTTTCAGTACTTTGATATTCTTTTTTCTTTTGGCACAACCACTTGAACTTTTGTAGGGTTCTTTTCAATTTTATTTGAAATAAATTTTTTGTACACACCAACTTATAATTTGTTGTTATGAAATGAAAGTGTTTTTCACAAGTTTGTTGATAATTACTATAATAATCTGAATATGTCATTGCAAATTTTGAATCTTGTATAGTGATAACTCATGTAAAAATTTCCTTCTTTTGTTCAAAAGAGTTGATTTTTGATGAATTCAAAGAATCAACTTTAGTAGTACAGTCAATATTTTCACAAATAGAAAATTTTTCCTTGCAGTGTTCAGGATTGTCAATTGATTCATATGAATTCTCATCGATAGTCTTTTCAAAATTTTATGTAATATTTAATATCACTTTTGTATGATCTTCTAATTCATCAAAGAAAGAATATTTCAGACTCTCAATAAATTTTTCTCTAGTTTGTTTATTTTTCACACGATTCACAACCTCTTCTTTAACTTGATAATTCAATATTAGAAAAAAGTTACTAAGATTTGAAATTAATACCTCATGATTGTCTCCATTGATTTTAATTTTAGAAATCCTTTGATAAGGGATTTGTCTTATTTGATTTTAATCTCCTTTTGAGTCTAAGTATTTTCGGCAATGAGCGGATTTTTGATTTGATTTCACGTGTTCTTTGGATTTGAATTTGCTCCCACTAAAATAAAGCATAACCATCAAATTTGTATTTAATAATTTTCACATTCTTTTCTTCGGGAATCTCCATAAGTTTAAAGAATTTCTTAATTTTATCGATACAAATAAACAAATTCTCATAAATATGAAAGTATGAAATATTCATGGTTTTTCTGAATAGTTTCATATGTTGATCTCCAAGACATTAGACCACGAGTTTATTTGATGATCAATTGATAAACTTGGTTCTTAATTTCAATCTATTTCAAAACTTCATATTTCTTAGTAATAAAAGTAAGAAAATTTTGTTTAATCAAATCTCAAATTTAATAATCTCCTAAATCATCGTCCATGGAATTATCGCCACCAAGTACAATCAATGAAGTTGAGTTCAGGAATAACGTCGCTCTAATACTTAATGCAACATGAGAGGGAGCACAGGGGTAAAAAGAAAATCACTGTCTTTTTCTTGATGCAGCGAGGGAGGGCACGAGAGATAAGGAGAAAATCATCATTTTTTCACAATAATAGATTCTTGAATCCATAAGGAAGATAGAAGGGAATAAACCCAAAAATAAGATAATATGATGAATCTGTCAAGTCAAGGTCAACGTACGTAGCAGCAAGGATGGTGCATCGCCTTTTTTTCGATAGAAAAACTTTTTCTTTTTTGTTACAACTTTGGATTGTATATATAGCCCTCTAATAAACTTAGAGTCCTATTTAGTGTAAATTAAAAATAGGATTTAGACTAATAAAAAGTCTACTTAACATATCTTAAATAAATATATATTTAAATCCTATTCCTTATTGAAATAGGACTGTTATTGACTCGAACTGATAAATAAATCCTAATTTTAACCAATATAAAATCCAAATTGGTCAAAATAGTAAATAAGAAAATTATATAAATCTATCTTACCTTTCCAACGGATGGTTATTTGCTGAATTCTGATGAATGTCTTAGGAGATATCGTTTTTGGACTGTAACTGTACCAATTTTGACATATCATAATTGGAGTTGGAATTAAATTTGGACTAATTTTTAATTTTACTGTAAAAAAGATATAGTTGTTCTATATCAATTTTCTACTTCACTAGGGTCAGATAAATTCTTTCCCCCACCTATTTGGCCCTTTGTTTTCATCACTTCACATGGATCATACACTTGTAGCACTGAAGTCAAGTTTCCTTCCAGCTTTTGCTCACTGTACCCAACCACCAAATTTGATTCTTGAGACCTGAATGAGAGATCAGTGGAGTCATCACTTGGCAAACGTAAACATGATGACGATGTCTTGATGGTAATGAGAGATCGGTGGAGTCATCCCTGGCAAACGCAAACATGATGGCATTGGTCTTGATGGGAATGAGAGATTAGTGGAATCATCACTTGCCAAATGCAAATATGATGGCAATGGTGTTGATGGGAATGGGAGATCAGTGGAGCCATCCCTTGGCAAACACAAACATGATGGCAATGGTCTTGATGGAGAAGGCAACAATTCAAATGACTCTTTGCAGGAGCCAAATTTTTCTCCGCCTCCATTCCAGCCACAACCTGTGATGACCTTATCCTTGAACTGTGATGAGGATCCATTGCCTAGTGGTGTCACTTCAAACTTTGACATGAAATTTGAACATCCAATTCCTCTGAGAAGTTGCCCGATGATTTGTTATGTGACAGAGGGTGGTGATATGAAGAAGCCTCCACGCAAGCGACCTAAAAAGAATCAAGATTCTGAACTATCGGTTGTGCCATATTCTTCTCATGAAGCTTGGGAGTCTGTGGAGGTTGTCCTTATGACTTTTGATGCACTTCGCCAGAGGCTCGTGCAATTGGAGGACGCAAAAAATCTGGCCAAACGATCGATGTCAAAAGCTGGGACAGTCATGATGGACAATGATCTCCGTGCTAATAAGGTCAAGCAGATTGGACATGTCCTTGGAATTGAGGTTGGAGACCTTTTCTGTTGGAGGATAGATATGTGTTTGGTTAGGTTGCATGCTCAAAGTGTTGGTGGAATTGACTATATGACTGCTAGATTTGGAGATGAAGAGGATCCTGTTGCTTTTGCTGTTGTGTCAGCAGGTGGGTATGAAAATGAGGATGAAGATGTTGACATTTTGGTTGACAGTGACCGGGGAGGTTCTTCCAAAAATGATAAGAGGCAATCAGATGACCAAAAGCTTGAAAGGGGTAATCTTGCTATGGAGAGAAGTTTGCACCGGGCAAATGAGATTAGGGTCATCAGGACTGTGAAAGATAGTAGTAGCTCAAATGGCAAGATATACATCAATGATGGCCTTTACAAAATTAATAAGTCATGGGTGGAGAAAGCAAAGTCCGGTTTCAATGTCTTCAAGTACAAATTGGTAAGAGAACCAGGGCAGCCTGATGGAATTGCAACATGGAAAGCCATTGAGAAGTGGAAGAAGGATCCATCATCAAGAAGCAATGTTATCCTGTCTGACATTATGTCTGGTGCTGAAAAGCTACCCATCTGCCTTGTCGATGATGTTGATGATATAAAGGGGCCTAACCATTTCACCTATGTTACAAGACTTCATTACCCTAGTTCTTTTAGCTCAAAACCTGCACATGGTTGTACATGCCTGGTGGTGTGCCTCCCGGATGATCCCAATTGCCCATGTGCCCAGCACAATGGTGATGAGCTTCCATATGCTTTGAATGGTATTCTTGTGAGCCGTAAACCTCTAATTTATGATGTGGCACCTCTTGCAAATGCACTCTTAGTTGTCAGAACTGGGTAACCCAGAAAGGCATCACACATTGCTTTGAAGTTTTCCGGACAAAGGATCGTGGATGGGGCCTTCGTTCATGGGACCCAATTCAGGCAGGTGCTTTTATTATATGTGAATATACTGGTGAAGTCATTGATGAGGTCAAAGTTGGTGAAGATGGTGAAGATGAGTATAACTTTCAACCAATCCGTTCAAATGATGAAACATTAAACTGGAATTACATACCTGAGTTACTGGGAGAACCGACTCATCCTAACTCAAATGAGGGTATCAAGCCATTACAAATGATCATAAGTGCAAAGAATATGGACAACATAGGCCGCATTATGAACCATAGTTGCTCTCCAAATGTATTTTGGCAGGCAGTTCAGCATGATCATAGTGATGAAGGATATCCTCATATCATGTTCTTTGCAATTAGGCACATTCCTCCCATGACCGAGCTGACATTCGATTATGGTCCAATTGGAGCTGAAAGCAGCAAAGATGTGGAAACCGGTAAAGGACCTAGAAGAGTAAAGAATTGTTTGTGTGGATCACCAAAGTGCCGTGGCCTTTTCATCTGAAAAGTAGGGTGAGGCACATGGGAAATTTTTGTTTGAGTTCCCAAATCTGACAGGGTTAGATATCCTCAACATCTTCAAGAAAATTGCCAACTGTAGACATTACTATAGTCAGGAAAATTCATTGCCATAGTCAAGTGAAACATTGAGTCTCATGCTGTTGCTTATCATAGATATCTCGACTGGAAAAATTTTTCGGATGCAATGCAAGAGCACAAGTTTTGCTGCAAATGTATCATTGGCTTGGATGTGTGTTAGTTATCCACTCTTAATGGTCCACACTGGGGATCTTGGTCAATGAGATAGGATCTTGATCCAAATTACATTTTTTTCAACTACATAAATTTGCTACTGACACACTGCTTTGATTTGACAGGTTTGCTTTGCTGCACAAACAGTGATCGTGCAGCAGCAAGTATTAGACCTCATTGCTTAACGCAATGGGTTTTGAGGAGCCATTTGACTAATAGAGAAGTGCGTTTTGAGGAGCCATTTGACTGATAGAGAAGTACGTTTGGAGAGTTGCTAAGGTAGATGTAACTGCCATATTTGTATGTGGGAGAGAAATACCGCAACTGTGAGGATTCCTTGCAAGCCATAAAAAGGAGTTCAATTTTGGGACTAGTACGAAGTGAAACTTAGCATGCTTTTGTCTAACATTCTGGCATGGATACATAGAATGCAAATAAATAACAGGGTTTCTATAATTATTATTTTAAATTTTGTCTAATTTTCTTCTATTTCTGGCAAATCTAATTTGCTACTTTTCAAGATGAAAATCTATATACTAGAAAAAATTAGTTATTTTTTGAGATGAAAAATATATAGGCTAATCATAAGGGTAATTTTGGTAAGCATTAAGAGTGATATTGAAGGTTTTCAAAAATGAATCGCTGAGATTTCTGATTTGTACATCAAGAATTTGGATTAACTCTCTGCATCGAATACATCAAAAGCTGTTGGCAACAATCTAGAAATTGCAAAAACGGGACCATACTTGGATTTTGAGTACTGAATCTGCACTGAAGAAAAAATGCCTCTGAACAGCTTCAGCTTCTGATTTCTAGGAAAGAATGTTTCTGCAGCAACTCACATGTAATTAGATGCAGATAAATTTTTACATAACAATGTTCAAGTTCACTTTGGATTCTCTTCACAAGAATTGACAAACAATGGTGATCAAATATACTTCCAAGAAAATCTGCGAACAGTCGTGAGCACCCGTGAGGATTTTGTCATGTTAGAAATCTTGCAATCACAGGTGCACAAATTTCTTGATCCATTTACCAATCGCTGTGACCGCCTTGTGTGCAACTTGATGTTCATCAACTTACCAGCAATCTGATTTAAATAAAGACAGGACCCAATAATATATATGGTCAGACATGATACATTCAGCATGGGGGTAGTTCCATTTTATTATCTTCTTTGCAAAAAAAAAAAAAAAAAAGGAAAAGAAGAAGAAGAGAGATACCATTCTCCAAGTCAAGTCCTCTGGGCCAAGAGGTTGTGCTGGGCTTGAGAATAAGAAATGCCGGGAGTACTAAACATTTGAAAATACAGAATTCAATTAACCATAATACTGAACTAGGTTAACCAGAAATGGGTGCTTATTAGTTGTCTAGAGTTCAAGTAGATGGCACTGAAGGATAACCAACTAAAACTGATCGACAAACCTTGGCAAGGTTGTCCTGCATTTTCCTGATTTGCACAGAATTAATGCCCTTGAGGTAATTTACAAGCCAGCCTGGCTGTACTGCATCACTGGATGAAACAAATATTGCTATCTGCATAAAAAGGATAAGCAATCAGAGGCATCATGAAAATGTGATTTTTGGGCACTGCACCATAGAGCGATAGGTGCTGCTCAGATATGAAATGTTTTTGCCTTCCAGCTTTCTGCCTTCAATGCATTTTCTTTAGTCTGCTACTAATAAACTTTCTGCATCCAATAAGTGTTGTATACAGTTGGTAACAATCTTTTGACTTGTTAAAAGACTAGGTGAATCACCTTAATGATTTGTATTAGGTGAAAAGACACACCATAAAGGCTTAACCATGTTCTAAAAAACATACTGTGCAATTTAGCTGAATAGAACATTTCAATGGCATACCCGATTTGAAGCTATTAGCAAAAAATAATGATCGGAACTTGAAAGCTACAGAAAGCAAATGTTTCATGGCACTTCATAGATAACCCTTTCTTAACTTGTAACTTTGTAACCATTGGTATCTTGAAAATCTTCAGTAAAAGTCTAAAACCAAATAAATTCATAAAAAATTACCTTTCGATAATCCAGTATCCCTTCAAAAGGTAGCTCCAATTCATCACTTACTATAACAGGGATACACCCACTCACGATTGCATCAAACAACCTGGCAGAGGAAGGGGTATCGCCAGCTGGGCTCAAACAAAAAATTGAACTGCAATATTTTGACAAAATTAAAACCACACAATGCCACAACAATTTACACCTTCAAATTTAAAATTTGGATTTAGTTTTACCTGCGCATGCCATTCTGTGCTGCTTCTTTCCCAGCTGATCCAATGCTTCCCTCTTCTATAACAATATCCTTGACATCATGAAGTACTTGTACAAGCATACTACGGATTTTTCCACCCTGAACAACAGCACAAAACATAAAAGTCAATCTCCAAATGTAAGACAATCAAAGCAAATGAAAAACAAAATCATACAGAATATCTTAGAAAAAATAAATGCAGCAAGGACACAATCATACAGCATTTCTTTTGAGTCTTCCTCGAAAGAAGAGCAATGTGTTTCTTCTAGATCGAGTTTCCAATACACACTTTGTGTCACAGAAATCAACATTTGCAACATATGGAAGTATAAGGTCCTTTTCCAGCCAAACTTCCCCTGGCTTGTACCTATGAAAAGTTATTAATACCATTCAATGAACATCACCTTTTTAGATCCTTGGGAAGAATTAAAATGATAAAGTTGTGAACAAAATCCCAACCAGTTCCCAGTCGAGTCCATGTCTGGTAGAAGCCAAATAGCCTTTTTCATGAATCTTCGAACTGACTTGAAAGACCAAGGGTGATGTACGGGTAAAATATGATCTCTTCCTCCAGATCGTTGCCATGCAGGTTGGTCAGACACCCATTTCAGAGCTTCCTGTTGACACAACAAAGAGCATACAAGGTTTACCTTACTGTTTAGCAAAATGCAGTATTGACTTCGCAAAATGTTTGGTAAAATTGTTTAAGATAGCAGAAATCTACTTGACTTTTCAAAACAGAAGATGAATATCAGCGGACAGTGGGCTATCTCAAAGCAAACTATTCTGATTTGCACAAAAAATAGTAAGAATAGAATTACTATCCAATTATCTAATTTCTTGATGTAGGAATCTGTTCGATTGACTGCCTACCTAAGAAAGGTAGCATCGCAAAAATTCACCCTCTGTAAAGGAATACTGAAAGCTAAGTTTCATGTGTACCAATAAGAACCTATTGAAACCAAGTAAAAAATGGAATATTTAGTGTATCTCAGGTATTAAACTCAATGATCTATTACTTGATTTTCAAATGCATATTGTTGAAATGTACCATTGGCATAAGTTACCTCCCTTTGTGGACTATTGCTAACATGACACAGCAACAGTAAAGAATAAAAGACCATTTAGATACAGGATCACATTATAGAAAATCAAAATAAACCAGATCCATAAAATAAAGCTGAGTCTAGAGAGGGTTAGTGTGAAAGACATAACTTTTTGTCAATTTGCCTCCAATTGGAAACAACTTAACAGTCATTCCAACTTTTACCCTTCTAAAACGACGGGCTTTCAAGAAAAGCAATTTTATGCAGAACATAATTCCCCAAAAAATAAACCTTGGAACTGCTCGCACACCCTATAAAGTGCCTTGCATTGTTGCTTCTCCAACAGGAAGTAGCTAATGGTTGTGAAGAATGGAATATAGAAGAAATCTGCCTCTTCTTGCTGATGAACTCTTATGACATTTTTCAAAAGCCTTTCAGATTCTGGAGTAATCAAGTCTGACCAGAGCCAGAAATCTACAGAGTGCTGCAAAATCAAAGAAAATATATGCTGTCATTCCATGGAAGGCAATAAAATTTAAGAATAATTAACCCACAAGCTAGTTTTAAAGATTATATAAAGGCATAGAATTGAAGCAAAAATGTAAAGCACTAATCATAATACTTAGTCTTGTAATAAATGAAGAAAATATCGTCAAAATGAATCTAATAACAGAAACATGCTTCTACAACAACATTAAGATAAAATTACTAACAAGGATTAATTTCCGTCAGGGCATGTCTTAGTCAATTGTAGTATGTACAACTTGAAGTCTTAGATTACACCAACAAAATGTATATACCTTGTCCTTGTTTGATATTTATAATTCAATTTCATTGTGCTCAAGACATATTTCTCATCACCTTGCTAATCACAATCCGAATGGGCCCTAATGGAAATAAAGCCTATTAATATCTTCGTTTCCTAGAAAACTCAAGGACATAAAAGGTCAATTCCTTAAAAGCCATCAAGCACACATAAATCGTCACAAAAGTACTAAATTGGATAACAATGAGTGAAATTAAGAGCGCATATCACTCGGCTATTGTCAGACATGCCAATGTAGCACCACATACAAGTTATCTCCGCACAAAATAATCAAACTTTACCAGATATAATCGAATGCATATCAGAACCAATAATGCAGAAGTATTACCTGCTCGATGAGGCGATGGACGGGGCTGCCATTGGACGTGAGGTTATCTGTATCCCTGTAAGTGTTCTTGAACAACCGCAGCAAATCATAGGTGAACTTCTCCGGCATCTCGTACACGTAAACCCTAATCACCGGCGGCGATCCCGGCCACAGATCCAGATCACCTCTCTCCCGCATCCTGTCAACCTCTCTCGACCAGATCAAGCCATCCAGATCCTCCGCGGAGGTGAAACCGCCGATGGAATTCGGAGATCTGGGAGCTGTTCGGGGTTCTGAGGCGAGGAACTTGTCAAGGGAGTCAACGAAGGAGTAGATGGGAGGAGATGTGTTAGGGTTGGGGTTAGGATTCAGAGAAAGAGGAAGGCAGCGAGAGAAGGAGGAGGTGATGGAGATGGAGACGGCGACGACGGCGACGAGGGATATGGCGACGATGAGGAGCGCCGATTTAGAGATCGGCGGCCATCGATGGCCGCCCGAGAAGAAGCGCTTCGGTGCCATTTTTTGCTCTTGACGGTGTGGGTAAATGCGAAGGAACCCCATTAATTTGCAGGCACTTTTGAGTGTACCCCTTGACAGTTAAGAAATTATGTATTTCTCCGAAGTTAAATTTACAAGTGAACCCCTCGTAAATTGGTAATCCATCGAAATTGATGTTTAAATGTCTATATACACACAAAACATCGCAGGTAAACCCTTACTGAAAAAATCATCTTTATTCCATTGGAAAAGTGCAATAAGGGGTATATATGAAAAGATACGAAATTTGAAATATTTCGACTAAAGTTTCGATTTTTAAAAATATATTATTTTTATTTATATATTATATTTTTATCATAATTTATATTTAACACAGGTGATTAAGAATTTAATTTGGGATTGAATCTTAACTGGGGCATTTTATTTTTCTTTTTATTTTTAAATTATTTTTACCAACAAAAATTATTTAATAATTTTTAAATATATATATTTCTATGTTTACAATTTTTTTCATATTTGAAAATTTAAAATTAACATTTAATTAAAAAATAATTTGATTAAAATCAAAATCGATAAATATATTAATTGTAATGAGTGTCTCTCCGCAACTAAATTTTAAAACCTTGGGTTAAAAGGGAAATAATGCAGGTGCAGCATGAAACCAAGGAATGAAAAAGGAGAAAAGAGGGGAGGACAGTGCAGCGCCGACATGTAACCTTGCCATCGATGGCGGCAGGCTGGGGGTTGCTGGGTCCAGCTCTTAGGGTTGGTGAGGAAATGCAAGAAGAAGCCGCGGAGGAGGAGGTTGAAGAGAGACTGACGTACAGCGTCAGTGTCACCCAACTGTATGAAAGACAGGTGAAGTGAAGCGAAGCGAGAAGGGCTTCCTACCCAAAACAGAGAAGAAGATGAGAAGTGAAGCGAGGAGAGTACGCAAAGAACCAAAGATAAAAACACAAAAGCAGCCGGCAACATTTCCACTAAAATCAGCTTGTTAACTATTTTTGTTAGAGATAATTACCTATAAGTCTTTATAATTAGTTTTAATTACTCATAACCTCCCGTAATTTTCGGAATTACCCATATCCCTTATTTTTAAAAATATTTACCTACACCCCCTAATTGTTATTTAATCAATTTTTTTCCAAAAAATTCCGATTTTACCTCTATTATTTTTACAATTAAACCCTTAAAAACTTATTTTTTTTATATTTAAGGTCCCGAAATTCGATTTTTGCAAAAACACTCCGAAATTACTCCGATTTACAGATAAGTCCCCGAAATTCGAATTTTTATAAATAACACCCCGAAATTATTCCGATTTACAGAAAAGTCTCCGAAATTTGACGGCGGCCGGAGTGACGGCGAGCGGGCGGTGACGCCGGAGTCGGCGGCGGAAGCGGAGGCAGAGGCCGGCGCGCCGGTACGCCGACACGAGGGTACGGACGGCCTCGGCACGTGGGACGAATGTCGAGGCCGGCGTGCCGGCAGCGGGCGCGGATGGCCTCGACCTCAGCCTCCGTCCCCAGCACGCAGGGGCCTTTGTCCCCGGCCTCCGTCCTCGGCACGCGGGCGCGGACGGAGGCCCCTGCGAGCCGGGGATGAAGGCCGAGGCCGAGGCCGAGGCCGTCCGCACCCACTGCCGGCGCGCCGGCCTCGGCGTCCGTCTCGCGTGTCGAGGCCGTCCACGCCCTCGTGCCGGCGCACCGGCCTCTGCCTCCGTCCCCAGCACGCAAGCGTAGATGCCCTCAGCCTTGGCCGTCCGCACCCTCGTGTCGCCGCGCTGGCCTCCGCTTTCGCTCCCGCCGCTAACTCCGGTGTCGCCGCCCGCTCGCTGCCACTCTGACCGCCGTCGAATTTCGGAAACTTTTCTGTAAATCGGAATAATTTTCGAGGTGTTATTTGCAAAAATCCGATTTTCGTGGACTTGTCTGTAAATCGGAGTAATTTCAAAGTGTTATTTGTAAAAAACCGAATTTCGGGACCTTAAATATAAAAAAATAAGTTTTTAAAGGTTTAATTGTAAAAATAACGGAGGTAAAATCGAAATTTTTTGGGAAAAATTTGATTAAATAACAATAGGGGAGTGTGGGGAAATATTTTCGAAAATGAGGGGGTGTGGGTAATTCCGGAAATTTAGGGGGTTGTGGGTAATTAAAACTAATTACAGGGACTTATAGGTAATTATCCCTTTTTTTAAATCCTCAATTAAATTTTAAATTATAATTTATATATTTATATATTTAAAAATAGATTTTTCAAATATTTTTATTTATAGATAAGTTCAAATTTTAATATTTTTCAAATAAAAATTTATAAAGAGAACCTTAAATATTTAAATTTTTTTATAAATAAATCCTTCATAAAAATTTAAATTACAAAATTAATACTCATACATTTACAAATAAAATCCTCAATTTTATTATTTATAAATAAGTTCAAATTATATCATTATTTAATAATAATTTTACAATATTGAAGGTTTTAAAACTTAAAATTTTAAATAACAAGTTTAATAATTGTGTATTTATAAATAGACCCCTCAAATATTTTTATTTATACATAAGTCCAAATTATATCGATTTTTTAATAAAATGTCACAATATTTAATGTTTTAAAAATTAAAAATTTAAATTACAAGTTTAATATTGGGATAATTACCTATAACTCTCTGTAATTAGCATTAATTACCTATAACCCCGTAATTTTCGGAATTACCCACACCCCTTTTTCTCAAAATATTTACCTACACCCCCCCGATTGTTATTTAATCAAAATTTTTTTCAAAAAATTTTGATTTTACCCTTGGTTATTTTTACAATTAAATCCCTAAAAAAATTTATTGTTATTATTTAACACCCTGAAATTTAATTTTTTGCAAATAACATCTCGAAATTATTTCGATTTACAGAAAAGTCCCCGGCCTCGGCCGATTATTTCGGGGTGTTATTTGCAAAAAACTAAATTTTTGGGTGTTAAATAATAAAAAATAAGTTTTTAGGGGTTAATTGTAAAAATAACCGAGGGTAAAATCGAACTTTTTTGGAAAAATTTGATTAAATAACAATCAGGAGATGTAAGTAAATATTTTGAGAAAGGGGGTGTGGGTAATTTCAGAAATTAGTGGGGTTGTAGGTAATTAAGGCTAATTTTAGGGGGTTATAGGTAATTATCTACTTAATATTTTTATATTTATAAATAGACCCATTGAATATTTTTATTTATAAAAAAGTCCAAATTTTATTATTTTTAAAATAAAATTTTATAAAAAAGATATTGAAGGTTTTAAAACTTAAAATTTTAAATTACAAATTTAATATTTGTACAATTACAAATAAATCCTTTGAATATTTTATTTATAAATAAGTCTAAAATTTATTATTTTTTAATAAAATTTTACAAAAAAGATATTGAAAGTTTTAAAACTTAAAATTTCAAATTACAAGTTTAATATTTGTACATTTATAAATAAACCCCTTAAATATTTTTATTCATAAACATGTCCAAACTTTACCTTTTTAAAATAAAATTTTATAAAAAAGATATTAATGGTTTTAAAACATAGACTTTTAAATTACAAATTTAATATTTGTACATTTACAAATAGATCCATTGCATATTTTTATTTATAAATAAGTCCAAAATTTATAATTTTTAAAATAAAATTTTACAAAAAAGATATTGAAAGTTTTAAAATTTTAAAATTTTGAATTACAAGTTTAATATTTGTATATTTATAAATAGACCCGTTACACATTTTTATTCATAAGTAAATCTAATTTTTATCATTTTAAAATAAATTTTTATAAAAAAGACATTGAAAGTTTTAAAAATTTAAAATTTTGAATTACAAGTTTAATATTTGTATATTTACAAACAGACCCTTTGAATATTTTTATTTATAAATAAGTCCAAATTTTATCATTTTTTAAATAAAATTTTACGAAAAAGATATTGAAGGTCTTAAAATTTAAATTTTTTAAGTTACAAGTTTAATATTTCTATATTTATAAATAGATCTTTTAAATATTTTTCTTTGTACTTTAGACTTTTTTAGAAATAAAATATATTCAAGGGGTCTATTTGTAAATATACTAATATTAAATTTATAATTTATAATTTTAATTTTTTAAAAAATATAGTGCTTTTTTTATAAAATTGTATTTTGAAATGATAAGAATTGGACTTATTTATAAATATAAATAATCAAAGGGCCCATTTGTAAATGTATAAATATTAAACTTATAACTCAAAATTTTAAGTTTAAAAATTTTCAATATTTTTTTTTGTAAAATTTTATTTTAAAATTATAAGACCCAGTGTGGCCAATGGGCCAGTAGGCAAACAATGAACATGTAACTGGCAGCAGTTATTTTTAGTCCCCACATTGACAAAGTGTTGGAGTTGAGACTGAGCTAAATATGATGATTATTGTAGACCAACAACGAGGTCTTTTTCTGGAGAATTGGAAAAAATAAAATTCTGGGATCAGGTGGGCCGCGGGCCGCAAGTGCCCAAGAACAATATCGTGCTAGGTCGGGGGTGTCACATAGTGGTATCAGTCACACTACACCTCTTGATCAATGTGGGCTAGCTCAGCGAGGATGTTGAGCCCTTGAGGGAGGGAGATTGTAAGACTCGGTGGAACTAGCAGGCCAGTAGGTAGGCGATGGACCTGTAACTGGCAGCAGTTGTCTTTAGTCCCCACATCGACAAAGTACTGAAGTTGAGACTGAGTTAAATATGATGATTGTCGTAAACTCAACAACGAGACCTTTTCTCGGGGAACTGGAAAAAACAAAATTTTGAGGTCGGGCGGGGCCGCGAGCCGTAGACACCCATGAACAATATCGTACTGGGTCGGGGGCGTCATAAAAATAATAAAAATTGGATTTATTTATGAATAAAAATATACAACTAATTTATTTGTAAATGTAAAATATTAAACTTATAATTTAAAATTCTAAGTTTTAAAACTATTAATATCTTTTTTGTAAAATTTTATTTAAAAAATACTAAAGTTTGGAGATGTTTATGAATAAAAATATTCAAAGGTTTTATTTATAAACATACAAATATTAAACTTGTAATTTGAAATTTTACGTTTTAAAACCTTCAATATTTTTTGTAAAATTTAATTTAAAAAATAATAAAATTTAGACTTATTTATAAATAAAAATATTCAAGGGATATATTTGTAAATATACAAATATTAAACTTGTAATTTAAATTTTTAAGTTTAAAAATCTTCAATATCTTTTTTATAAAATTTTATTTTTAAAATGATGAAATTTGGACTTATTTATAAATAAAAATATTTAAAGGGTCTATTTGTAAATATACAAATATTAAACTTGTAATTTTAAATTTTAAAATTAAAAACCTTCAATGTATTTTTTGTAAAATTTTATTTTAAAAATAATAAAATTTAGACATATTTATAAATAAGAATATTTAAGGGGTCAATTTATACATATACAAATATTAAACTTATAATTTGAAATTTTAAGTTTTAAAAGCTTCAATGTCTGTTTTGTAAAATTTTATTTTAAAATTGATAAAATTTAGTCTTGTTTATAAATTAAAATATTTAATGGGTCTATTTATAAATTTATAAATATTAAACTTGTAATTTAAAATTTTAATTTTTAAGACCTTCAATATTGTGAAATATTTATTAAAAAAATAATAAAATTTGGATCTATTTATAAATAAAAATATTTGAGGGGCCTATTTATAAATATACAAATATTAAACTTATAATTAAAAATATTAAGTTTTAATACCTTCAATATTATAAAATTTTTATTAAAACAATATGAAATTTGGACTTTTTTATAAATAAAAATATTTGAGGGATATATTTGTAAATGTATGAATATTAAACTTATAATTTAAATTTTTATGGAGGGTTTATTTGTAAAAAAATTTAAATATTTAAGGTTCTCTTTGTAAATTTTTATTTGAAATATATTAAAATTTAGACCTTTTGATAAATACGAATATTTAAGTGGTCTATTTATAAATATATAAATATGTAAATTATAATTTAAAATTCAATTGAGAGTTTATTTGTAAATATTTGAGAAAAAAATAAAAGATGAGAAAGTAAGAATTTGAAAGGATTTAATTATAAAATTATAGAGAGTAAAAATATAATTTTTATAAAAATTTTGGATTAAATAATAATAAGATATTATAGATAATAAATTTAAAAATGAGAAGAGTGCCAACGAAATTATGAGAAATTTTTTATAAATAAGGTAAAATTTGAAAAATTGTAAGTAAATACCTCTTGATTCCGATATGGATCTAAGTTGTTTATAAGTTCACATACTAATTGTCACATCGGCCAAACTTCTACTCTGAAATTTTGCCCGTGATGGTGCCAAGGTTCGCCCACCTCAGCTTGCCAAATTCGTACAAGCCCACAAGAGTATAGAGGAGAAGAAAAATACAGCAACCTTGTCAACCTTTTATTGCTCACATAAATGGAAATACAACTCTTAATGCGGAGTAACACTACAAGTCTCTCTACCTGTGTGTGTCCCTAACTCAATAGACTCTCTAGTCTATTTATAGTACACATATTTGGCTGTGAGTAACTGCTGGAGATCATGAAGAACATGTTCCATATTGTTCTCCCTGCAGTTTAACTGCTGAAGACCATGGAGAACATACTCCACAATATTTTCCTGTCAGTTAGTTGACTTTCTGAGCTGCTGTCACCTGTCCCACGAGCCCTCAATTGCTTCTTTGCTGGCCACGTGTCCCTTGACAGTTGCAGCTCTGGTTCTCCAGCCTGTAGCCACGTGTCTTCAACGACGCCAAGTGTTCAGGCTGTTCACATGCTCCTGCAGTTTACTTTAGCCAACATATCCCGCTGCTCGCTCTACAGGACTGTTTAGGTTGTTCGAGTCTCCATTCGAACATGTCGTGACTCCGTCACTTGCTGCTATGTGTGCTGCCCGCGCACACATATGTTTGAGGAAGTCCGTCGCCTCACATAATCATACGCTCCCTCGCATGATACTCCTCATAGTGGCACCGACCATCACAGCTGGTTGTTTGCTCGTATGTGTGTTGTCCGTGCACACACACGCTGGAGGCACTCTATTGCCTCTGAGATCATGAGGTCCATTATATGATCTAGTTATGGTGACAACT
This sequence comes from Trichopus zeylanicus subsp. travancoricus, assembly GCA_005019695.1. Classification (NCBI taxonomy): domain Eukaryota; kingdom Viridiplantae; phylum Streptophyta; class Magnoliopsida; order Dioscoreales; family Dioscoreaceae; genus Trichopus; species Trichopus zeylanicus. Next base: position 377,980 of record RXID01014222.1, read on the forward strand.
ACCACTCACAGCGGTGTAACATTAATCCAAAAAACAAGACACTTCGCCCCAAAAATGTCAGTAAATTTTCTTTGAGTTATCTTCCGCCGCTGAATAGAATCCAAAAGGATTGGATCCTTCCAGTTGATCTCCGTCAAAATAACGCGTTCCCCCAAATCTTTTTGGCTAGATGAACAGAAATACGCGACAGCCCTCGACTTCGCAGGCATTCAAACAATGCTTTTTCACCTGCTGAGGAAAGTCTAAGAAGATGATCAATGTCTTTCTTCTGCATGGTTAGCAGCTTCACAGAATCCATTGTGCACGGAATAAAAGATTCAGACCTTGCACAATACGGCTTAAAAACAGGACAAACCGCTTTGATGTCAGCTTTGAACTGATTTGCTCCATGACGAGAAAATTTCACCCTGTTCAGTGGCATGCTATTGAAGATGAGATGGTCAAGGGCTCCAGCGATGCTTCTCCATAAATATAGAAAGTCCTTGGCATTAAGACAAAAGTTTCAGAATCCTCATACGGTCCTTAAGCAAGTCCAGCGCCTCAATAAAATCCAGAGAAATACTACTGGGGTTTTCTTCTGCCAAAGTCTGTTCTATATGTCCGCCTTGCTCTTGTCCCCACTGATCTCTATTTTGAATGTAGTTAAGCATAAAGTATCAAATTCCTGAAGAAGAGAAGATACAATCTCCACAAGGTAATCAGTCTCCAGCTTAACCAAGCCACTGATTTCATCTCTGAAGAAACAGTTATGTGAACAATCTGCAGCAGCAGTAATTTCCAGCAATGTCAAATCCTCACTCCATCCTGCAAAAGGGATTCAAAGTAATGGGCAGCATTCACTGCGCCAGCAATTCTTAGTAATGCTTCATCATCTTTGATGAAACTAGTGGATTCGATTTTGCTGCATCATTTTTCTTTTGTAGAACGAAGGAAGGCCCCAACCTTCCCCTCATTGGAAAGTTCAGGTTGCTTTGTAATATCAATTGCCCAGCTTCTCTCATCCCCCAACTCATACCTTGGCTTGCCTTTAGCATCCTTGCTCAAACTCGGCCCAAATTTGAAGCCAATTGGAATGCTCACAAATATAGACATTACCGTCAATGCTTGAGAAACTCCCTCAAATCCTGGAAACATCTCCGAGAGTGTCGTTCCTGGACTTGCAAGGACTTGGATCCGCTTATCAAAACTGATCATATTTTCAACCAGATGAAGCCATGAGGAAGTCATTTCCAAGTCAATATCTCCTCTGTGACCAACTTTTGCAAGCACAGGAAAAATACCCCTCTTTAGATATTGCAATAGCATTTGCACCATCGCAGAGATCCAGGCTTCCTAGGCACTATAACCCACAAGTCTTGCTTCATCTGTTAGAGGCTGCAAAACATTGTCCACTCCATCCAAGAAACCTCACGTGAATTTATAGACAAGAGCAAAAATGAGCTTTGGTTCATCAGACCATCTAGAGAAATGGTATTCTATCCTTGATGCAATTGGGCACGGCAGTTCGTCAATTGTCCACATACCACGACAAGGGTATAGTTGCTTGTCCAAGGTTCTAGAGTGTGGAAACTTGCAACCCTTCTGGTATGTGGAGAATCTGGTTTTCCTTTCTTCTCTTTGAACATGCAAATGCTGCAAAGCACATAGTGCTAGAAAGCTTTTAGCTCCTTGCATCAAAAAGAGTGGACTAGGAATATCCGAACGCTGGCTCCCGACAATAGATGTGGAAAGAGGGGGTGGCCATCCAAGGGAAGCCAATAAAGATCGACAGTTCGTGATAGCTTGTGGCTTTAGGATTGCCAGTGCCTTTTCTACTCCTCTAGAAACAACAGTCACCATAAGATGAGTCCAAAATGGCCTGCTATCTAATGGCATTCACCAAAGTTTCTTGGCCATTTTTGATAGTTAATACTTAATACTGAATATGATGATCACAGTTTAGCTGTCTAAACTCGAAGATCACATTATTTAATCACAATTCAAATGAACATAATTATGTTATTATACTTAAATAGTTTTTTATTTTTCATAGGATTTGAACTTACGATTCTTCGTTTCGAGAGCAAATGTCTTGCAAAGCGTGCCTCCTCCGTGCCCTCACCTTCTGCATCACCATCCGCTGGCGTGTCTTTCATGTCCCTCTTCCGTATTCCACAGGCACTGCAAGGCTTTCGAACTCGAGCTTCATATTGCAGACTGAAACCGCGATTTTCGTCAGAAAAAGCGGCTTTTTAAGTCGAATTTTTCTGCGAAAATGTTTCGATATGGACGGGTATCATTCTAATTCAATGCCGGGATAAGGTGAGGTAAGCAAATGAGGAAGAGCGCCGTGTTGTGCGCTCGGCATGGAATACAATGAAACCGAGTTTTGCATGCTAAAGAACAAGAAGCAAAACGGTTGTCCGCGGAGACCCGGAAGAGGCGTCTCTGACGCAATACAACTGGTGCAGTACAAGCAATTGTGGGCCCTAAGCCCATCAAGCTTGAGTGTGCTGTGGGCCCACCAATTAGGGTTTTTCCGGCGCACGGTGGGCCGTCTTAGCGTGCTGGGCGGCCCGGCCTCAGAAGGGTCCATTTTAACCGGAAAAATGGATTTCTGATTTAGAAATTAATATTTCTTCTGGTGGTTCCACGTCATCAATAAGAGAATTAGCATATATTAAATTTAAATTCTTAAAATGAACATGTTAAAATGACATTTTAAAACGGACAATAATTTTTTATTTTACAAAAATAGTTTAAAAAAATCGTGAATCACGTTCGAGTGTTAACCCTTCAAAAGCTATTGAAATTTGGTCTGAATTTTCTTGTATTTTTCATTTTTTATTTAAATTTATTTTTTGTTTTTCATTTTTTATTTAAATTTATTTAATTTTCTTGCCATTGATCAGCGCGAGCAGTCCCACGGGCAGTTGGCCCACAACCACAGAATCCGGAAAAAAAGGAAAATTAAAAAAAAAGAATTTCACTAAAAAAAATGACCGAGGGAAAATAAAATAAAAGTTTGCCTATTATTTTCTTCATTTTTGTTTTCACGCTATTAAAGCGAGAACTCTCTCCCATCTCTCTCCATATGCGTCCTTTCCGAATTAGGGTTTCCGGAGATTCGGGTTCGCTTCTTCTCTTCGTTTCCATGCTTCCATTTCTCGCGCTTTCTACTGCTTGGACTTGATACCTTCACCGATTTGCGACAGTCTCCGGCACCATGGTGGATTAGGGCTGCAGATGGTTCTTCTCTGGCTTTTGATCCGGTTTCTTTCTTTTTTGGTGGAGTTTTAGCTGAGAACCAGCTTGAACTCGCGGAAAGTTGGCGTCTTGGTGAGTGTTTGGTTGGTTTTTGAGCTAAAGGCAGCTTCTTTGGTTAAGGTTTTTTGAATTTCGATGTCTGTTTTGGTGGATTATGAGATGGGTTGTAAAAACTAGGTTTTTGGTGGCTTTTTTCTGGCTAATTTGGAATTTCACGTTGGATATTTATTGGAGACCTGCTTGGATTTGGATTTTTTTTTGGACTTGTTGTATGAAGACGTGTTTCAGAGTTATCGTGCATGGTTTTTCTTGTGTTTTGTGGACTGCTAAGTAAGCTGTGATCTGTGTTCTTCTTAGAATGTTTGAAACTTAAATGATATGTTGATTCTTCTTGTTAACTCTTTGATTGCAGTTCCAATGACTTTAAGAAGCGCAAAGATCATAAACTTACTCAAAAACGTATAATCAAAGAGTTTTTTTGTTTCTCAAAGAACTCTGCAATTGTAGTTTTCTGAGTAAGTTTATGATCTATGCGTTTCTTATAAGTATTGAGCTTAATGATCTGTTCTTTTCTCTTTTGAGATGTGTGATTGTACTTAGACGATCATGACCATGCTATCTTATGCCAAATCCCGTTTATCTTCTTCAGCTATAGATGGAATTCCATTGAAGATAACTACTAATCCATAATTACTTTCTAATTTAGGATGCTAACCTCATTTTGCTTGTCAATATTCAGGGATTGTTTCTAAGGAGGCCTGCTTTACTTTGTAGATTTTGATGAGTTTTCTCTTTCTTCATAACTTCAGAGTTTTAGATTCTAATTTGCAAGGGACTTATTTTTGGGACGTGAGCTGCATGTCAGAGCATGGATGATGAAAGGATGATGGCAAAAGAACAGATCAGTTCACCATCTATTGAAGAAGCCGATGTTGTGCAATTGGCAAGTGGAGGAATTTTAAAGAAAGGCCCATGGACACCTCAAGAAGACACTGTTCTTGTGGATTATGTCAAGAAACATGGTGAGGGAAATTGGAATGCTGTTCAGAAGCATACAGGGCTCTCTCGCTGTGGGAAGAGCTGTCGACTGAGATGGGCTAATCATCTGAGGCCAAATTTGAAGAAAGGTGCCTTTACAGCAGAGGAGGAGCAGCTTATAATTGAACTCCATGCCAGGATGGGCAATAAATGGGCTCGTATGGCTTCTCATGTTAGTATGCTACTTCATTCTATCAGCATTTCATTGCCTACATGTGTTGTTTTGTTGTTCCTGTAGGTTTTATATTTGTGATGCATCAAGTGACATGGCTAATCGTGTTGTTCATTGAATATATCTACTGCAAGTTATACAAAATGAAAATTCAGACCTCCATTGTTAGCAATATTTTCTGTACACCAGACGTGTGTGGGGTTTTGTACAATGGCCTGCTTAAGCATGCATATATAGGTAGTTCTTTTATTTTATGCTTGTTAGCTTGTACATCGTGCATTTAAGATGTTCCCAATTTTGCATGTCATGGCATGTCCGATACGTAAAGCTTGCTCGATATCAATGTTCTTTTTTGTTTTATTTGCATGAAAATGATCTCCTCATGCCTTACGTGTTTGCCTTGCATATGCTACTTGATGACATGCACTTCTTTTTTTTTTTATTGGTATATGATTAGAGAATAGTATTTCCTGTCTTAGGAAGCTACTGATTAAAGCATGAAATATTTTCTATGGTTTGCTTTTCTTCATTCTTAAGGCTTCTTTGGTATCCGAAATGCTAGTTACCGAATTATTATTGGTATGAACTATGGTTGTTTCAACTCCAACAAATTTTTCATGCTTTAAACAGTTTATGTTTTAGTAAAATATGCTAAGTCAATTCTTTCTCCAAAGTATATTTCTGTGATTTTTTAAACAAAAGAGAGTGGATTTGGATTTTCTTCCAATCTTAAATAGTATTCTTTCAGAAAGATAGTTATTCTGATATCTTTTACTCTGTCTATACTCAACCTATAGCTCCAAACCTTCTGAATTTTGATTGCATTAGCTAGCAGCTAGATGTAGGTTTTACCAATTGTATTTCCTGCAAGTTGAAATGATTTCTGTGGTGTATGCTGCTTTCTGTAAGACATGAATTTCTCCTTGCTGTTATAGTTCTTAGGAAAATTATGAGCTCTTGCATGGTGCTGTTTTCACATTTGAAGGTTTGCTTCCATCATAAGGTTTTGTATGTCCTTCTTAATGAAATAGAGTGCAATGAAAATACCAACTTTTCTTCCATTATTATCAATATGTATAGTTAGAGGTTGATTGCATGGTAAGTAATTGGGAGAGTAGTTTTTTTCATCAGACAGGTAGAGTTTAGTTTCTCAATGTGCTATTCTGACATTTTATATTTGGCTTGCCAAGAGCTCCTTTGAAATTAATTTAATCAGTATGCAGGAATTGCATTTCTACTATTAATAAATATGTGACCGTTTACAGTTTCCTTTTGGCTGTGTTTTGTAGCTATTGTCATTTATGAATGACTTTAAGCATTGGTAACAAGAAATCTTGGTTGTCGTCGTTATTCGTGAATGTTAGTTTAACATTTATTTTGTCATTTCAGTTACCAGGTCGCACAGACAATGAGATAAAAAATTACTGGAATACTAGGATCAAGAGACGCCTACGTGCTGGTTTACCACTTTACCCTCCTAGCTTAAGTTTTCAAGCTTTAAACTATAATGAGGAAAATCGCTGTGCACATGATTTTACAAGCCGCAACAAAAGAAACAACCAGCAAGGCATTGATATAATGGATGTTATGGATGAAAGTTCAAAAGTTAATCAAGGAGATTTACCTTGTATTACTCCATTTCCAGAAGTTTCAGTGAGTAGCATGCTGAGCCAAGGCTTTGGATCTCAAGAGTTCAGCTTGATAAACCCAGTGACTAATGGAGTCAAGCGGCTCCGAGAATCAGAGCTTCTCCTACCTGGCTTTCACGGCAGCTTCATTAAAGGGTTCCCAAAATTGGAACACCTAAGTGATTCACCTGCAAAGCTTCAACGGACCCTTGGGCTGGAATATTGTAACAATCCTAGTCCAAACTGCAGAAAGCCATTTTCTTTCGAGAACATATTTACTGGTAGCCATGCCCAACTAAATGGCAATTTCTCTGCTTCTAAGCCCTTCACTGAGGCTTTGAAGTCGGAGCTCCCTTCATTCCAACTTCCAAAAATGGATCCTTCCAATTTGCTTGCATTTCCATCTATCCCTCTTGAAGCCAATGAGACTCTTCTTCATTCTGCACCATCAAGTATGCCAGTGGAAACCAACTGTAGTTCTCCACATAACAGTGGTCTGCTTGAAGAGTTGCTTCATCAGTCCAATGCATTGTGTGGTGCAAAGAAAGATCATCCTGAGAAGTTCTCAAACTGTTCTACACCTGTCACCAGTGGTATATTGGAAAGTTCATCAATTGCACCTTGTCAGTGTGGCTGGGGAGGATATGAAGACCCAATTTCGCCTCTTGGTTGCTCAGTTGCTTCTGTTTTCAGTGAGAGCAATACCCCTGTCAGTGGCATCTCATTCAGTGATTTTCCACTTTCCAAACTAGATTCTGGTAACCTAATTAATGTTTCAAATGTTAGTAGAATTTGCATGTCTTCTATATGATCGCTTCTAGCTATGTGCATAGTGTCTGCAGGTGCATAGCTATTTAATGCAATTTCTGATCTTTTTCGTGCCCTAGGTGTTGGAGGCAAAGGAACTCATCCAAATTTCTTAAGACCTGGTAGTTTCTTGGAGAATAATTGGCTTGAGGAAAGCTCTGAAACTGCAAAAAACCAGTCCATTCTGAATGAAGCTTTAGCGTCACTCTTGGACGAAGACTTTTACAGTGATTTCGAGGATGCACCTATTGGGAGTTCATCTACATTGGATCATGGTTTGGTGTTGGGCTCTTCCTTATGGAATAACACATTTCAAATGTTTGAAACTCCCTGATCTCTAATGTGGCAGTTACTGTCTGAGGCTTTCCTTATCATGCTACAGTCTACATCCACAGGCTTCTTTCTTTTCATTAGTAACTACTACGAGTCATGGTAGAATGTATGATGTTGGTTATCTAGGTTTTTATGTTGTGTATGAATTATGTGATGATCTATGTGGTGTTGAACCTCTTTATCTGCAATAACAAAGCTATGGAGATCTGAGTTGGAACTTCTAAATTCAACAGTGGTTTTTATTTATTCTCTTATTATTGTATGTGCTATCGTTAAGAAAGGATTTTTGCTTGGTGTTATGCGGTGTTTCATTTACTTCTTGTTTTGATCTTTTATGGTTCCTTTTTTCTTTCTTCACTTTTGCTCACTTAAAAAGCATGAGGCTGGATGATCGGTGTAATGTTGCATTGCTGGTGGACAGTAGATTTTTCAAATAGGATTTTCATCTAATTTTATTGTCTTGTTATATAGCTATTCTGGCCAGACAAGAAAGTGTTCTGTTACAGGACCTTTTTGTATTTAACCATGGAGATCTAATGAGGTGAAGCTTCTGCATTTCAAGTTGCTGTAATTTTATTTGGTTTCCTTAACAGGCCACATGCTACTGTTCAAGAAATCCCATTTCCCTGAAATCATGCCTTAAGCTTGGATACAGGAAGGTTATTTCATTTGCCTTCTATAATTGCTGAACTTAATTTTCTCACTGTTTCTGCTCAAATCCATGTCTGAATGGTAAGGCTTGATCTTGTGACTTTCATCTCATACTATTATTTTGCTATATCAGGCTTGTCTTGTGACTTTCATCTCATACTATTATTTTGCTATATCTATTCTGTCATAAAAACAAATTATTTTTGTTACAACTAGACCTTTGTTTATGTGCAATTGCAACCATTGGGTTTATTGAAAGGTACAGTAGCTTGTAGATTGTTTTTATGCTAGGGTACTTATCATTCAAATATTATTTGATTTACTGTCAAAGGAAGCTTGTTTGTTTTGTCTTCTTGGGTGGTTCATTTACTTCTTGTTTTCTTCACAGATTCTAGTTCATTCTCCAGGTGTTTTGAAGATGTAATCCCATGGTGTTTATTCTGCTCAAATCCGTGTACATCCAGAGGCTGAATTTGCAAGTGAAATGCGCGTGGGAATCAGAATTCAAACATTGATATGTGAAATAAGTTTATTAATTTAAAAGATTTGTAAGGTATTGATGGATAAAATCAAGATTTTAAATTTCAATTTCGATTTCGTCGTCCACAAAAATTAATATATTTTGATTGTTTCGGTAGAAATTGTTTCTGATTAAAATATTTTTTAAGTATATTTTAATTATAATTTGATTATATTTTAATAGAATTTTGACTTTAAAACAAAATTGTTATAAAATTTTTAAAAGATTTATAACGAATTTTACTATAATATTAAATAATATTTTAATTAATTTAAATTACTTTTAATAGTTAATTATTTATATAGTGAATTTTTTTATATTATTATATAAAAATTAGATGGTAAATCGAATATTAATTTATAAAATTTTAATAATTAAGAAAAAAATATCTAAGAATAGCAACGGCAGCACAATGTTTTGAAAAAGAAACATCAACAACACTACCTTCAAATAACAACTTGAGATAGATACCAAATCTTCTTCTATCACCGAATTCAATCACAAAAAATATAATAAAAAGTCATATGCACTCCAGGATCATGTTGGCTTGTCTCTTTCATCAAATAAAAAACACAAACAGAAGCTAAATGGCAAACCTAACAAACAGAATTGATGGAATAAAAAGATAACATAACCAAATCGTATCTCAGCTAAAATTTGCTAGCATAATTAGTCAAACAAGCTAAAGCCCACATCCTGATCGGACTCCTCAGCTGGTTCTTCTTTCTTTCATCTTCCTTTGCAGCGCCCAGAGCAGCTGCAATGTCAGCCGCGGCAACTGGAGCAGCAGCAACAGCAAACTTGCTGGGATCCTTCAAGTACTCTTTCACTTTCTCAGCAGCCTGCGGATGAGAATACTCGGTAGCAATTGCAGCGGTCAAGACATTCTTGTAAGCATTGATAAACATGTGAGGTGCTGCAGCAAGGGTCGGGTAGGAGAGTGCCAAGGACCAACACAGGCAGGAGCTCCAACCTTGTACTTGTTGACCTCCTCGCTAACCTCCTTGAGATCTCTCTTGGTGAAGATGAGACCAACGTTCCCAACAAGGAGATGAAGGAGATTGAGGTAGGCTTGGTTGCCAGTCTTCTCAGCGTGCATAAAGATGCAGCGGCGGATAAGGGTGTTCTTGCCCATGAGCACGGGGAGTCGCCATGCAGATCCTTCCTGCTGTTCTGCAGCTGGTTTGAGCCGAGGTTGTCGGCGGTGGCAATCAGTACCTGACTGTACTCGTCCAAAAGGGGGCATAGCTTCTTATCATATTTCACCCTCTTCTCCGCTTAGATAGCTTAATTGTCATCTCAGAAGCCCGTAGATCTGAAGAAGAAGAAGAAGATGTGATGGCGAGCGGTGGAACTCAAGGACCAAGACCAAGGTAGGAAGCTTCGTCAAGGTGGACGGTGAACTCAGGCTGTCTTGCCTGTCTTCTTCACAGATCCTAAAAAATGAAACTTAAATACTGAGGAAAACAAAGAAAATAGGTTTCAATTGATACACATGTAAACTTGAGGGGTTTATTTGTAAAAGTTATGAAATTTTTTTTATATTTTATTTATCCACCTGTTGTGAAAGCAATATTTCTGAAAGCTTCAATGCAACTGATTTTTCAAGTTTGCATGCCTAATTGGAAGTAGACATGGTTTTGTTTTTTAAATTATCCATAGTTTTAATATTATATAAGTAAAGTATTGGTTATAAAAATAGTTCATCATTAAATTAGACATTGTTTGAAAAAAATCAAATAGGCAAATGCATAGACGCTGGCCGAGTAGCTAGGTGGCCACCTGAAATTTATTAATACTAATTTGAGATCAGAATCAACCCATTTTAAAATTATTTTTTTTATATAAATTTAATATTATTTATTTTACATTATTATTAAATTAAATTATTATAAAAAATTAAAATGATTTTTTAAACTTTAAATTATCAAAGCGTTGATTTTGATAAAAAAATATTAGTCTATAAAAATAATTCATTAGTCTTGATTCGAATTCTAATTTTGAACCAAACAGTGCCTAAATGCTTAAACAGTTGAACCTTATCAAACACCTAAAAGGTGACCTCTCCTAGCTACATTGATGCATAGCAACACTAATCAGCAAGTTTTAATCACAAAATATGCAGCAGACCTGTAATTGTATTTGTAATTTCAGATTTCCCCATTCCAATAACGATTCATTTTCAGCAAGAGATCGCTGGATCACTGGGTATAACTATGGTCGCAGCAACATGGTGAAATCACTGGGAATCTTGCATAAATGTCATTCATTTACAGCACGTGAATTGCAAGGAACCAAATTGTGTTCTATTGGAAGGCGGATTTGGTCTCTATAACTTTACACAGGAAAAAAATTATAAAACAACAAAACATGAAGATCGTAATTGACGATCAATGTGTTCGATCTCTCACTGCCTCTTTGCCAAGGTCTTTCTGAGCCCTCTTAGGATCTTTATAAACCACATCATGTTCATGACTGCCAAACTTGCTGGTACTGTGAACACCATGAGGTAGCCCGCAGTATGCATCTGCTCAATCTGTCAAATTATTGTAAATATTTCAAGAATTTGAAGAAGCAAATTTGAATAGGACGTTATCAACATAGAGAAGTATTTCGAGTCAATACCTGACCGTAATGCATGTAGACGTGGTAAAACAAGTATATGAACAAAAGAATCCTAGCAACCTGTATAAAGTAGAGAGAATTATATGTAAACAGACCAGGAAGGAAACCCATTAAACAAATGGCAGAATGATCCCACTTTCCCCCTAACCAAAGAAGAAAATTTTTGTTAGGAGTTTAGTTTTTTTGTTTGATGCCACATATAGTAAGTAGTTCTGGCCCTCTTTGGATTGGGACTAAGCAAAAGATGATCACAAGTTGGTCCAAATCCAAACGAGGACTCCAGGTTTTGTTATTCTTATGGCAGCCAGATAGAAATTTATATTGACTATTATACATCTTAATTTCCGAAAAAAAACATTAACTAAAGAGGGTCTATTTGACGTTGCTAATAGTTTGAAACTAATGTCTTTTGTTCTCCTTACCAGCCATGTGAGGAACACAGCAACCCCATTAACCAGATAAGCCGTAGTTTTTTTCATTCCTGCAGTATCAAGAAACCTACAGAAGAGAATCTGGAAAGTCAACTAAGGCTACCATGATGTAAATCAACAACAAGAAACTACAGTGTACTGCACTAAGCTACCATCGGAGATTGACTCCTGGAGTGGTTATCTCTGAAACAAGGACCATGTATGTGTATATCTGTCCTTCTCCAGACAACATTGAATAAGCTACCGCACATACAGAAAGTGAATGGTGGAGAACCTGAAAAAGTAATTGCAAGGTATAGTCCCACTGACCAACAAAACTATTATTTTTAAAGCAGGAAATCGATTGCACATTTGCCAAGCTATTATGTAAGATATCAATAGTGCTAACACATTTCATATCAAACAAGGTCATGCTCAAGCAATTTGAATGAGAATGAGAAATAGGTGAGTTAACTCACATACTCCATTCCACCAAGGGAAGGATATGACCAGAATATCATTGCAAGGTCTGTGACAAAGTACCCAACAGAAACCTGAAGATTTTACATTCCATACAGAAAATATTTAGAATGTACAGCCAATAGTGAAGCAAATGAACAGGATATAGTGTAATGATAACGAAAATGGAGTTATTACCCCTAAGGTAAAAGTAGAGAGGAGTGAACTTCGATTTGTTACTGGTTCATTGACAAGATCATCTGAGAAAAGGTCAGACAAGAATACCAGATAGAAAGCCATGACAGTAACGAAGATGGCATGAACACTAGACATGCCCCTGCAATAAGAGTGACAAATCAAATGATAAGAATATTAACACAAAACAAGCGATCAGATGTCGGTAGAAATGCCAGTTACTTCTAACCGATTGTTCCATTCAACTCTTTGGGCCCTGGTAAGAGAAGCGTATCCTTTGCAGTAGTGGGAACTGATTAGCTGGGTAAGATTATACGCCTGAGTGGAAAGAAAAGAAATTGGACAGTGAACACTTGAAATTTGGAAGACATTTAGATCGTTGACGCATAATGAGGAATGATACACCGGTAAACATTGATGATAAATAGCAAAAGGCTACGTCCCATTTATGTAGAAGATGCCCTTGAAATAGACATCAACTAAAGAGGTTTTGTGCAACAAATAATATTATACTCATAAGACAAATATGATAAGTGAATTAGAGGAGACTGTACTATGAACCAAAGGAGTCCACAAGGCATAACTCAGTCAGGTTAATAGTCTTATTTGAGCTCCAAAAGAGCAACCTAGATTCTATTTATCAAAATCCAGGCATCTCGTCATCAGCAAACATTGTCTGCAGGAGGTGAAGGAGTTTGTTTCTTGCAAAGAATGAAAAGGGAATGTTACCAATAAAGATAAAATATCATATGGCTCCACAAGGTTAGTAACTGATTAAAATTGAACCACCCCAAACACCAGAATTTTTCTAGTTTTTCACGTATGGTAGAAATCCATGTTTTGTGGAGGTGCAAGCATACTAACCTCTGACATAGTACAGCAATTCCTTTTAAAATTAGGGAAAACTCGACCAATTAATTAGATGAATTCTAAATAGATTAGTCCTACTAACATATATCTTTGAATCAACAATGCACCATCAGGTTTCTGAATTGAAGCTGATGAGTATAACCACATGATAACATGCTATGCATATTATATGTGAACAAACAATTCCCTTGAATGAGGTTCAGTCAAAAGTTCCTTAGAAGCACTGTAGTGGTAGATCGCAAAGTAGCCATAGGAATCCACATCATTCTACAGGCATGATAATCAATTTGCCTTTCTAGAGATTGCCAATGTACCATATATTAAGAAAGAATAGATGTAGCGATTACACTAAAATTTGAGTGAATACAAACAGCCTTCTCAGCAATGCCCTGCACAATTTTCTAAACTCTGTTTTCTAAGTTTACACCCACTATGTTATGATCATAATAATGTATCTCTGTGAGAAAATTCTAGCAATTATAGTGTTGTCCAATTGGATAAAAAAAGTGAAAAATAGCACAAGGAAAACCCTTCATCTGATAGGAAGCAGCATATTCTTTTAAGGGACAACTGATACAAATAGAAAAGTTTATATGTGGAACATATTTTTTTGCTTTTAGATTCTTCTTAATAAGGACAAACTGGAAGATTATGTGGCTCTATCTTGGACAGCCTTTCACATGAAATAAAAGCAATTACAAATTTAAAACATGGCGGCAAGGCCCTCTTGAATTTGTCCTCAGGTTCATGTCTAAAAGTATAATTCGCAATCAATTCGAGTCATCATAATAGGAAATAAAAAAGAGAAACAGTTGATACATACCATTTTGCACATAAAAATACCACCAAGCACAGACGTGTAAGGGACAAAGGGATCTGCTAGCAAGTATTCCCTAACCAGGACTTCTGCTTGATTCTGGTAGGACTTGATTGCCATGACTGATGTCCTAGAAACCTGCATTGTGCCACATAAAGCCTGGCACAAACATCCAATTAGTTCAACATATGAAGAGAACCCACAACCCACTACCAACCTAGTGTACTCAACAAAATTTGACTCAATTCTAGCAATTCTTTATGATGCTTTTTTTTTTTTTACTTTTTCCAATCCAAAAATGGTAAGATAATAAAAAAAGCTTTTGGACATGGCACAAGAGAAGTTGAACAAAACGGAAAATTGAAGGAGCCATTCCAAAACCCAATCACCACAGCTATTACTCCAATACTTGAAACCCAATACCCGTAGATTTTTGTAGATCTCAACTAATGATCAAATGGGTTGCCAGTTGCAGGTTCACAGGTTACAATAACAAATCAAATGTTGAGACTCACTAGCAGTTGGATAGTGGATACTTGGATACGGACAACAATAATCTCTATTTTAAATACCAAATTCTCACTACAAATTTGCATTTTTCAAAGCAAAACCACATAGCATTTTGGAAGAAATCCCTTGAAATCAAGAAATATCTACATTCCAACAGCATCTCTTTCAAACCAGTCACCTCTGTGGCACTATACAACACCTCAATGAAGAAGTACCTCTTCTTCATGGGCAACAAAACGAGCAGTGACACAAAGCAAAGATCAATACTTGAAAACGGAGCGATTAATTAGTGTTCCCCTACAGCAAATCACAATCAATATTCCAACTTGGATGTACGAGATCTACAAAATCGTCACCAAATCTATCAAAAAAGGAAAACGACCAGACCAAATTTCTTCCTTTCAATCTCTCGCGGCATCAAAATTCAAATAGGATCAGACATCTCCTCCAGGCATAATGCAGCGAAATTGGAATTTTCCGAGAAGAACAAACAAACGGATCGGAGACGAAGAACAATTCGCAAACAGAGGAATCTCCGGGGGTGAGGAAGAGGTGGAGGGAGGAGAGGGACAGTACCGGGGAGCTCCGGCGAGGAGGCGGAGGAGCTTCAGGAGGAAGAGGAGGGAGACGAAAGCGGATCCGGAGAAGACCCGAATAGTTGGACGGAATTGGCCCAATCGGGGAACCGCGAGAGTTCCTATCGGCACCGGAACAAAGAACTCCGAAAAACGAACCACTAATGGAGATGGAACATCCCCTTCGATCTTTTTCTAAGTTGGATTGATAGTGAAAATTATTCGATAAAATTATAATCCCATAAAACAGGGAAACTACCCGTTGTTGCTTTATTTATTTGTTTATTTATTTATTGATAATTATCAGCAAAGGGAAGCAAAATTGATGTAACTCGAATTAGAAAATTTTAATGTAATTTATATTTGAATATAAATAAAACCAATTTCTTAATTAGTAGAGAATCTATAGACCAACAACACACACACGACTCTTTCAATATAAAATGTCAGACATTTCGAATTCCTTCCGACCAAATTAAGGTATGTCACCTTAAAAAGCATTTAAAAGAAAACCACAGGAATAATTAACAAAATAAACTGCATTCCTCTTGCAAAATAAATACATTGTTTATTGATAGTTAAAGCAAAACTACTCAGCACCAGCAAATTACACCCAAAAAAACCGACCGACCGACCCTGCTACGTCAGCACCTATACAATTCTCTCAGTCCCATCCTCATCGGACGGTCGTCAAAAAAACTAATATCTATCTCTCACATTACTTCCCAGGAGTCCAGAGTCGAGAAATTCAACAGCGACTCGAAATCGAACCCGGGCACGACCTCGACCGCCGGCCCGACCGAACCCGTCACCGGCCCGGCCATCCCGATCCGGTCCAGCAGCAAAGCCGATGTGTCTAGCGTCGGCAGCACTCCAGGCTGCTGCTCCTGAACCCGGCTCGCCCCGGCTCGGATCCGAACCGGCTCGACCGGGTAGACCGGTTCGCCAAACCGGACTCCGGTCATCCGCTGCACCATTTCCCGGAAGTTCGCCGGATCCGCGGTGATGTACGTCGTCGGCATCCGCCTCGACGCGCGCGGCTTCCGCTTCGCGATTTTCCCGGTCGGGCCGAGACGGCCAGATTCGGGCCGGGTTTCTGGTGGGATCGGTTCGGGCTGGGGCTTGGTGAAGATCTCGGTCGAAGAGTCGGCGGAGGTGGTGGAGGAGGAGGAGAGCGAGATCTGCAACGCGCGGGTGAGTACCTCGTCGGCGGCACCGTACGCCCAGGAATCCAGGCAGCTCCCCGCCATCCGATGCGTTTCGGAAACTGGATTCTCGCCGGAGATGTAAGCAAGAAGTAAGAGTTACAGGCGATCGGATGTCGGAGGAAGCGAGCGGAAGGGCAGTTGCGAAGCAGAGGTACGAGCATATTTAAAAGCTAGCGAAGCCGAGTTTACCGGGCCACGTGTGCCCGCACCTCAACCGCGTCATCGGGTTCCAGCCGCAGGATTGCCTTGGAATTTGTAATTATTGACGATCTCGAGGATCACGAGGGTAATAGCCGGAGACACGTTGACGGCCAAGACGCGTCGCCGGTGGAGCCCACGCGGGAGATCGTGGATGAGAACTTTGTTCGAGGCGGAGCGGACGGTGAAGATGCGATGTGGAGGTAACCTCACCGAACTATGGCTGTGCCGACCTTCAACTGTCGTTTTCATGATATGAATGGGCCCCGTTTTTAGATGTAATGTACGAGAATGCCACTGCATGCAGGATGAGAGGAGATAACCTTTGATCGGAGCCGTTGATTCGGGTAGTGGTAGGAATGTAAATATATTGGAATGGGAGGGGCGGGATGGTGTGAAGGAGAATATTGGCCCCGTCACGAGGGACGTGGCAATGGTGGCAGAGCGACTGACTTGCTACGCAAGTTTGTGGTGGAGAATAAACACGTACCACGCGGCGCACATTCGGTTCTCCACGTCGCATGCCCATATTTGTATTAAATTGTTGGATTGGAGTTGTATCCCAGAGCAAGCCCATCCGGCCCATTATTCCAAATCATGAAATTTCTCACATACACCTCTCTGAAGTTCATAATTATATGTAGAGACCCTATTCAAATATAGAGTCAAAATTCATGCTGATAAAGCATAAAATAAAATAAAGATTTTTTTACTTACAATCCATCGAAAAATAGTTAAATTATATAATTTTTAAATTTTTTTCATAATTATGTATGATTTTTTATAATTTTTAATGAATTTTTTGTCCTTAGATTCAAAAATTAATTTTTACAATAAATATATCTAGTATATTTTTCAATAATTATAATTGAAATATTAAAATACTCTTAGTATACCCATTGAAAAATTCTCTATAAATATATCAAAATTAGGAAAGGATAAAATAAATTTTGAGAAAATTTTTTAGCAATAGATATGACTAAAACATAACTTGCAAATGTGAAGTTTCAAATAAAAATTTTTTTTTTTCGTGTACAGAATATCATTTCTTAGGATGAGAAAAAGTATACTAAGTTAAGAAATAAAATAAATATTTTATCTTTTAATTCAATCATAATGGGCTCTCTTTCGGAATAGTTGGATGAAAAGGACTTGAAACCTTATTGAAAATTTTTTAAAAAATGATACATAATTATGAAAAAGGTTAGAGAATTATACTTAATTTAACTATTTTTTAAGGGTTGTATGGAAAAAAAACTCTAAAATAAATATTAGAGTATATCATGGTTTTGAACGGGCATATTTATAGATATAATTAATGCAATATAATTACATATACGAATAAAATCATGAATTAACCTGGTCATTATTAAATTATAGTTGTAAACTTACTCCATCATTTTTATTATAATGTCTAACAATAGAATGATTTGATTGATCCTTGATAGCATGCTCATTCATGACAAATTTTAATCACGCACGGCACGGATTTGGCTCCATCATTAACAATAAATAAAACTATATTTATCGCCGGCTAATTAATCAAGTTCATGCAAAGTAAGTGTCCTCCTCCAACTAACATCAATGCATCGTCAACCAACATAAAGTTTGTTATACTAGTCTTAAGCTACTAAAAGTTATTTTGATTGTCATTAGAGTGGAAGCTAAGTTGGTTATCTTCATCTCTTACCGTTTTATCCATCAAATTTTGCATGTACGCCCTCAAAAATTTTTCTATTTTGTTTGAGCCACGGACAATTTTTGCATATAAGCCCTCAAATTTCCATATTTCATGCTTCTCACAATTTTAGAGGCCATTTCTCCCATCTGATTAGAATTAGAAGCACACAAGCAAAGAATTATCATGATTATATTTTACAATTTATTAATTACGATATTTATTTATTTATTTTATGTTTTTGGCTTGTAGAGAAGATCAACCAAAGACCTCAACCACCAAGCAGCTACAGAGTCTTTCCTCGTCAAGGGCGCCCTACAAAGAACAAATGTTTATGTTGGCAACAAATATTTGACATCGTTTCGACCCTCTTTATGTTCATCTCTATTCAATGAAGACATTCACGGGTGTGGTTTGTTGGAGCGACTTTGGTTTTCTTGGTTGACCTAACCTAAACAAACAGGAACCTGAGGCAACAAAACCCTAACCGTGGAAGTCAAACATTTACATTTTTTAAAGAAATTTTATTTCCAAAATTACATATTTGAAGCATTCGTTGTAAAAAAGAATTTTTTTCCAAAATTAAAGGCCGTCTTCGGAAAATTCAAATATTATACTCTCACGCGCACACTTAGCTGAGTGATTAAATTATTATTTAATCGCAATGCACATTTGAACGGGCAAAATTATGTTTATTTTAGAATAAAAATCAGAAAATTCTTTCCTCACACTCTACACTTATTTTATGTTAATTTTATTTTTTTTTACTAAAATTATAATATATATATATATATATTCTCTATCACGGTGTGTCATGGCTTATTTTCTATGATAAGATGGTAGGTGTTTTTGTTGGCAAGCAAGGGGAACACTTACTCTGAGTAAAGATTCTTTTTTAAATTTTTATAATTAGTCATGAGAAGAAAATAAATAAATAAATAAATTGCGTGCATGAAAAAGAAAGAAATTCAAGTGATTGACATTTTCTTTTGTCCTTTTTTTTTAGGTGAGCAGTTACACCTTGCCCACTTGTCCTATATAAACCACCGTAAAGTTGAGGAACAAGAGCATTCACTCGGTGGCCATGGCTCTCTTCATCTCTATGGCCACCCTCCTGTTCCTCTCTTCATGCCTCATTTCGATTCTAGGTATTATTCTTCAACTCAAATATGAGCTTGGTTTTTCATTTCGAGTATTTTGCATGTAAGAATTTTATGTTTCGCTGAAATTGCATGTATGCTCCCCTGAGTATCTAGCGGATGAACAACGATGTCTTTTAGTTTCATCTGTCTTATTTTCAAAGAGACTTATAGAATGAGAATAGAATATTATTGTCGGCTGAAATCAAAATGTTTCGGTCCCAAGAGAGGGAGATGTTATGTGTTTATCAGATCAGACTCTTGTGTATGGATAAGTGAAGGCCAGATCCTTCATCACCCTTTGAACTGGTGTGAAATTTATTAATAGAAACTAGACCCGGAGGAAACATATTAGAAATATTGTAATGGACGTGGAAAGAGACGTGGTGATAGAATCCAATACGAGTAGCTCAACAATCTCCATTCTAATGGTATCCAACAAAATTGGGTCGTGATTCTTTTACAAGAAAGATTCATCGAAACAAATGGAAAATGGCAAAAAGCAAAACCATATTTCTTGTTTAATGGACTGTGAATACGCAAAAAAGACCCTAACCAGAGCTTCTTCTTCTTCCTCCTCCAGGCGCTGAAGCCATAGGCGTGAGCTACGGCATGCTCGGCAACAACCTTCCGCCGCCGTCCCAAGTCATCCACTTATTTCAATCCAAGGACATTCCCAACCTCCGCCTCTACAACCCCGACGCCGCGGCCCTCGCCGCCCTCCACGGCTCCGGCATGTCCCTGGTCCTCGGTACCCTCAACCAGGACCTCCAAAACCTCGCCGCCGACCCCTCCTTCGCCGCCGAATGGGTCTCCACCAACGTCACCCCCCACGCGGAGTACGTCCACTTCGCCGCCATCAACGCCGGCAATGAAGTCATCCCGGGCCCCCTCGCCTCTTATGTCCTCCCCGCCATGCAGAACATCGACACCGCCCTCCGCCACGCTGGCCTCTCCATCCCGGTTACCACCTCCGTCGCCACCGCCGTGCTCGGCAGCTCATTTCCTCCTTCCAAATCCTCCTTCTCCTCCGCCACCTCCCCGATCATGAACCCCATCGTCTCCTTCCTCGCCAGCAACAACTATCCCTTGCTCGTCAACATCTACCCCTACTTCGCCTACGCCGGCAATCCGTCGAGCATCGACATCAACTACGCTCTCTTCAAGGCGGAAAAGGCCGTGGTGCAGGACGGGCAGCTACAGTACACCAACCTGTTCGACGCAATGTTGGATTCCGTATACGCGGCGCTGGAGAAGGCGGGCGGGGCGGGGGTGGAGGTGGTGGTGTCGGAGACCGGGTGGCCGTCAGGGGGAGGCGGCGACGCGACGACGGTGGAGAACGCGAGGCTATACAACGAGAATGTGGTGAAGCACGTGGCGGCCGGCGGCGGGACGCCGAGGAGGCCGGGGAAGAAGGTGGAGACGTACTTGTTCGCCATGTTCAATGAGAACTTGAAGCCGCAGGGGATCGAGCAGAACTTTGGCCTCTTCTTCCCGGACATGACCGAAGTTTATCACATTGATTTCATTTCTTAAGAGAGAATTCAAAAAAAAAGAAAAGCAAAAAAATAGAAGTATATTTATGTTGGTGATTATGAGCTGAAATTGTTCTTTTGAAAATAATTAAAGAGGAGAGAATAACAGCATCTATTGTATAGGTAATTCTATGAATAAAATGTATTTTCCATGAAATAAACAGATTTTGTAAATAACCCCTCACATGTCTATATTTATAAAAGTTAGGCCCAACTCTGATTTGGGCCGTATTGTTTTATAAGAAGTTTGTTTTTGCGTCTGTCCTGGACTTTGCGTCAGGCCCATTTACGGCCCATATTCGCTCCTGTTCTACAACGGGCAGCCGCGTATATAGAACCAACTCCAATAGTCCGAACAGCAGCATTTTCTTCCCCTCTCTCTCTCTCTCTCTCTCTCCTCTCCTTTTCCCTTTTTTTCGCTCTCTTTTCCCGAGAAATTGAAATCCAAATCCCTCTTCTTCGCGCCTTCGATTTCGAGTTCCCCGCTCGCCTTCGCCGGAACCCTAGACGCCGCCGGCGCTGGCGATCGCCTCGGTGATTCCTCTCCCTCTCCCGCTGTGCCTCGATCCTCGCTTGGATCTGGTTTCCTGGATTTTTTTTTGTGTTGAATTTCTTGATTTATCGACTTTTTTGCTATCTTTCCAGCTTTGGACTTGTACGTTTCTTTTTCGTTTTGTTTGCTGTACTTTTTGTTATTTTTTCTGGTTATCGGGCTGTTCTCGCGATTAGGGTTTAGATTGGAGGAATGTGTCGCGTTTCTGGAGTTTTAATTTTGGGATTTAATCAATTTCAGGACGTATCTTGTATGAAATTGTGGGTTTTGGATTGAATTGGTCTAAATTTTGCCCGGAAATTGAAATTTGATCTTTTTCTTTTAGTGCGTGAATCTCAAATGGAAAAAGCAGGTCACAAGTCATTTTAATTTTTCTTTCTCCATCGTTGTAGGTTTTCTTGGAGGAGTTGAGAGTAGTATCAAGTCAAATCCATGTCTGCTTCTAATATGGGAGTCACTGCGGCTGCCAACAACAACACTTCACTGACGCTAGATTCTAAATCGAAATCAGGCGGAAGAAGGAGAATTGTTGATGTGGTGGAGAAGAAATCAAATGACGAAATACACGGTGAAGTAGGGATTGGTGGGACTGCTGGTGATGGACTAATGGCTAATGGTCATGCTGTTAGAGGGGATTCAGTGCTTGACCGAACGAAAGAACTGTCACAGTTGAGGAAAGGAGTGATTCCTTCTGCTGTTTCACCACGCCGCAAGAAAGTCTTGAAGCACGAGAAGCCCAAGTGGGAGACTTTTTTGAATGTCATGATGAAAAACTGCCTGCTCCTTGCAGCACTTTTATGGTTAGGGCAGACAATTTATAGATGGAATCATACCATGGGAGGCCATGACCACTCCCCACTTGTTCCATTGGATTATGAGGGCTGGGTTTCTGATATCGAGACATCTTTGAAAAAGACATCAAAGATGTTACAGGTTCAGCTTGAAGTTGTGGATAAAAAAATTGGAAGCGAGGTTGAGCGTGTCAAGAAGGAGTTGACAAATCAAATTGAGGAAAATGCTGTGCTGTTTGAGAATGAACTTAAGAAACTTGAAGCTAGAACTGATGGTTTGGATAAGTCATTGAGTGAATTAAAGCAAATGGGCCTGCTATCCAGGGAAGAATTCATGAGTTTTTGGGATGAGCTGAAGAAGAGTAGAAGTTTGGATGGCAGCAGTAACAATTTCAGTTTGGATGAAGTTAGGGCTTTGGCAAAAGCTATTGTAGAGAAGGAGATTGAGATGCACACCGCCGATGGGCTTGGAAGGGTGGATTATGCATTAGCATCTGGAGGGGCTAGGGTGGTGAGGCATTCGGAGCCTTATGTTATTGGAAAAGTCAATACTTGGCTTGCTGTTATAAAAGTTGCTGTTGCAAAGGTTCAAAATGGAGTTCATGATAATGCACAGAAAATGTTAGAGCCAAGTTTTGGAGAACCTGGTCAATGTTTTGCTTTGCAAGGTAGCACTGGTTTCGCTGATATCAGACTTAAAACTGGGATAATACCTGAAGCAGTGACGCTTGAGCATGTCTCCAAGGTATTTCCTTGCTTCAATTTTTTGTTTCTTTCTTTTGCTGGGTTTATTGAATGGATCTTGGTTTTTGTTCACTGTTGTTTCTCCACTTCACAGTTTTGAGAGAAAACAAGGTTGAAACAAATTAATATCTCTACCAGTGCTTTGTTTGATGATTGTGAGCAATTATATTGGCTGAAAAAGATATCCCTATTATGTATTGTCTGTGATTTTACTTTTTCTTCCTTTTCTCATTGCCCTTGCAAATGATAATTTAATATCTTCTTTGGTTGTTTCGCTATTATCTTGGAGCTCATTTTGTAAATTCATCAATTGCATTTAAATGTATCATATCCTTTGTTGTTGTGCACATGGGAATACTCTGAGCATTTTTATTTTCTGCAATAAGTTTTATGTAGCTATCAATCGAAGCTTCTTCTCAATCCTTGTTATATGTCGAATACAGTTTCTGTTTAACATGGTTTAAAATGGTGGTAAATGCAATGGATATTGTATTGTCTTAGATCAACTTATATAGGATCCTTTGCCACATTGTTCTTTTCCAACATTTAGTACATCATCTATAACTTTTTCAGGGCCAAAATTTTTGCGTATTGCATGATTTTGGCAACACTATTTTTACAGTGATTACCACTCCGTAGTTTCCTGTATATATATATATATTTAAAAACAGCACAGATTCTCTGTATTGTTTATCTACATGATACTAATCCACATGTATACATTGATAATGCTCCTTCTATCTGATGACCTGTTGACAAATAAAATTTTATTTAGTTCTAGTTCTAAAATTTCTTGCAGCGCTTCTAAGTTTCCAACTAAATTATTTGATTTAAGACTTACATTTCCTTAAGGCCAATGAACCCTTAGCTCTCTATTATTCTCTAATGCCATTGGTATGTTTAAGGGAACTACAGATGACTTATCAATTGGAGATGGAAATGAACCTTCTTTTCTTCTGCTACTTTTTTTTTTCTAATGTGCAGCTGATGACATGAAAAGCTTCAATCATCTTGGCTGTTTGTGCCTTTGCTTTCAGTTCCAACATCTGGTTTGTCTATGCTCAAGTAAAAAGACATCCTCATACTTAACAATAGAAATAATAGAGTTATTTCATGGACTTGGAGGGCTGGTGTCCATGATCAGTTCTCATAATGGTATCATTTTAGAGATTCTTGGGTTTTCAGTTACTGTCTGCATGTTATCTGCTTACCAGATTGATGTAGAACTCTTTCAGAAATGAGTGCGCCTTCAATCTTGCATGTTTTATAAGGAGTGAAACCTCACCCAAAGAACTTGATTGGTGTGATATTTTCCACTGATTTATTAGTTTGGAATATTTTTTAATACCAAATCACAATGAGAGGTGGAGATACTGAGAACTCTGCCCATATCTGGCCTGTTTTATGGTTGCCTTATCTGTATTTTTTTCACGAATGCCAAACTATATAACTCAAGAGTGACTGATGTTATGGGAACTTTTGTCATGCAGAGCGTGGCTTATGACAGGTCTAGTGCTCCAAACAATTGTCGGGTCTTTGGATGGTTCAAGGCGCCCAACACTGATGTGATCAACCAAGCTGAGAGGATGAGTTTGTTAACTGAGTTCCAGTATGACCTCAAGAAGAGCAATGCCCAGACCTTCAACATCAATTCTGGAGACATTGGTGTCATCAACAATGTCCGTTTTGAATTCACTTCCAATCATGGAAATTCAGCTCTAACATGCATCTATCGCTTCAGGGTGCATGGCTACGAGCCCAGTGCTGCGCTAACTGTGGAGACCAAGGCCTGAGAGTGCAGGAGGTTGGGGCTCTAAATGCCCCATGCTTTTGTACTCATAAATTTATAGCTTTCAGCCTTTTCACGTCTCCCTTTTTCTTCTGGCTCAATGAAATCTTTTCTGAATTCGGTCTCATTTTGCTGTAGTTCGGATTCAGTTTGTCCTGCTGCAGTTTTGATCCAGCAAGTAGTTTGAGCAAAATGTAGAACTACAGTTCATTTCTACTTCATGCTGAATTCGACAGGATTTTTTAAATTTTATTTAATTATGTTTATCTATTTTTGTGTGTGATTGAACAAGGAGCAAATTAAGCATAATTGTTTGCAGTTGTAACCCAAATCTAGGATTTATATGCAAATATTATTATGGGTGAGGTTCTATGTGCAATCTAGTGATTATTATAGATGTGTGTGTGCAATTTATTGATTTTTACAGATTGTTAAGGGATACATGCAAATATTGATTGTGTGATGAAATATGCAATTTTGTGATTTTATAGGGGTATGTACATGCAAAACAGGGTTCAAAAATCAAATTCCCCGAACGAACCCAATTTTTTCAATAGGAAATACATTAAATTTCACCAAAGATAAAATTTTATTGAACTTAGAAATGGTCAAAATACTCCTTGATTGAAACCATTTCTATTTGTGATAATTTTCAATATAAAAGATTTGTGCATGTTAAATTTTTAAAATTTGTATATAATTTCTCGAAATTTTTTTAATTATATATTTCTCCTCTAAATTAAAAAATATTTTTTTTATGTTACTGAATATATTACAAAAAATTTCATTAACTATATATATTTATTATTGAAATTAAGAATATTTTGAGAATATATATTGTTTAACATCATTCAGACTATAATAAACAAATGAAAATACTTCTAACTTGATAAAAGGACTTTCATAATTATATCATTATTGTAAAAATGATTGAAATGTTTATATCATTAAATTTTAACTCAAAATGTAAAATTATTATTTTGTGTTTGGTTTGGTTTAAACTTGTTTCAATTCCATCTCAAATTAAATTTAAACTCAAAATGTAGAATGATAATTTTGTCATGACCTAATTTACACTCGTTTCAACTTAATCTTAATTTTAACTAAAGCTTAATTTTGATTATATTTGAGGTCCAATATAAATTAAATCTGTAATTAATTTTTATTTATGTTCTCCATTGCATTAATCTACAACTGGTCAGAAATATCTTCGTTTTTTGATTTCAACTTAAATAATATCAAACGATATATATTTTATAAATATAATTGATTCTAATGATAAATTTATATCTAAAAATATTTTTTTAATATATCGAGTAATTCAAAAAATATTTTTTTTTTTAAGTTTCAGGAAAAATATACAATTGAAATTTTTTTAAGAAATTATATCTAATTTTTCACATTTCAAAGAAAAATATATAATTTGATAAGTATATGAAATTTTTCAAAACTCAAGGAGAAATATATAATTTGATAAGATTTTTAAAAATTATATATAATTTTTTTAAATATAGAGAAAAAATATGTATTTAGTAAAATTTTAAGGAATTATATATAATTGACCCAATAAATTATTAATTAGAAGGTGTTTTCAAAAAAAAAAAAATTCGAAGATGGTTGGATTCATGGATTGAGAAAAAAAACAATTCAAAGATGGTTGGATTTATGGATTGAGATCGGCCCTTCTTTTGAACCGGATTTGCGGACAACCCAAATCGGATCCTGACTCGTCCCCTACCCGAATGCGGTTACCGTCTGGGACGCCTTGAAAGAAAGGCACAACAAAATGCTCTCCACCTCCAAGGTGCTCTAATGGCGACGAGAGAATGGAGAGGGTGCTGCTAGCTTCTCCCCAGCTCCCATCCATGCTCCTCCTACGCAGGCTCTTCACCTCCTCCCTCGCAGCCCGCTCCGGAATCTCCCGGTCCCTCTTCAACCCTAACGTCCCCAACTTTCACCATCGAAATCGGTTAGGGCTTCAGCGAGGAACCATAGGGTTTCCCCCCATGTCCGCCTCTCCCCCTGCTTTCGAAGCCCGGAGGAACCCCTTTGTCCCCCTGCCGCCTACAGCTGACAAGGTCTAACTGAGCTCGTTCTGGGCAAAATGAATTGTTTTCTTGTTTTGTCTGCATTTTCACTTGTTCTTCGTAGATTGATGGAAGGAACTAGTAGATTGGCGAAACATGCCGCATTTTTTGAGAAATACTAGGGAATGTGAAATATTTGTAGCTGCTTATTGTGAGTAGGAAGTAGAAACTTTTTGTATTTTTTTTAAGAGGAAAATGTTTCCTTTTGTTCTCATGATGTTAATGGTGAACTTTTAAACCATTTCTCGAGTATCCTTTTGCACATGTGTAACCAATCTTTTGAATTGCATGGAAATATGTAATGTAGATTTGCATTCATCATATGAAGATGAAGATCGGTTGTTTCCCAGCATGCCAATTCGATGTTGTGCTTGGATTTTAAATTTAGGGATTTGTTTATCATCTGGAGCTCAGATTTGTTCCTTGGCAGGCTGAATTGTTCAGAGGGCTTGAAGCAGCGTTAGGTTCATCTTTTGGTTCAGAGCCTTTGTCACCTCCTCCGAACCCTCTGATCATTGTAATCAGTGGACCAAGTGGTGTTGGCAAGGATGCAGTTATTAAGGCAATGTATACCATCCTTTTGCTTATGCTATTAGATTTGGTCTTCAAATGCCAACAGCCAATGCAGAAAAATTCCTGAAATAAATCTGTGCTTTGTAGTGAATGGTTGTTTCAATCATTTAGTACTCAGTACTTGTGGTTTTATTGAGGTTCAACAGTGTTTAGCAAGTGACCATAGAAGAAACTCTTATTTGACAATGAACTTCCTAAATTTTCATTAATGCTTGTGAGACTTGCAATGCAGACACTGAGCTTATCTTTTTGGTTCTTCTGGATCACTGAAACAATTCATTTTACAAATTAATGCTTGCATTTGATCTCTGAGAAGCTCTCTATTTTGCAAATCAATAATCATGATCAGTGATCACTAACACAACAAAAGAATAGTCCTTTGTTTTTTAGGAGCTATTGTCAATAAAAGGATAATTTTGTTTTGTGGGAGGTATTGTCAATAAAAGGATAACTTTGTCTTTTAGGAGTTAGTACTAACTAATTTTTACTAAAATGCTAACTGCCCTCATAATCATTCAATTATTTCTTGTTCTGTGATTCGTGGTATGAAGGAAATGACATTCTGCCTCTCCAATCCCAAGATGCATACAATTTTGGTCACCACTCTTTGTAGAATTCTACAATTCCTTCATAAAGAAAACTTTGACTGGGTTTCTTACTGTATCAATTTGCTTTATTGTGCTGCTGATGAAGTAAATATTACAATATATGCGTAACTCATGTTCTTTAATTACTTGAAAACAAGAATGCTGGATGTTTTGAATGCACACTTGTTATTATTTACACAGAAACTACAAGAAGTCAGGGAGGGAGTTCATTTTGTTGTAACTGCTACCAGCCGACAAAAACGACCTGGTGAAGTTGATGGAAGGGATTATTACTTTCTGACAAAAGAAGAGTTTGTTTCCATGGTTGAAAGGAATGAACTCTTGGAGTATGCTCTTGTTTATGGAGATTACAAAGGAATTCCTAAACAGCAGGTTAGTTTCTTATTGCTTCCATCCATTTTTCATCCAAAATACCCATGTACTTGTGATATTGTGAACCCTAACCATTCATCCACCAAAAGTTACGCCAGGTTTGATTATATCTGAAATGGATAACTCAAGATGATTTGCTTTCCTTGTCTTTAAAACATGTAGATTATGGTTTCCCATGAATATTGCAGAAGTAGTTGGTTTTGATGGGTCCTGGAGCTAGAGAAAGGCTTATGTAGTGAACTTGCTTACTCTTCTTTATGTAGTGATTCTAGTGAACCTGGAGATGGGCAGAGAGAGAGAGAGAGAGAGGAAACAATAATAGCAAAACAAAAACAGAAAAATACATTACAAGTTTTACATGGTCTTTTTTGTTAGTATTGACATTAACGATTCTGTCTTTGACTGGAATAGTTCTCTGCTTATAGATGCTCTCATATCTTTGAAAATTAGAATCTTTAAAAGATTGGGATGGTCTCGGCTATCTTCTAGTTATGAAATATATTTGCAAATTCAATTGTTATAAGTCTTAAAACTTCGCCATCATTTTTTTTTTTCACATTAGTCGGTTTTTGGTGTCTGCTTAGCTGAACTGAGATATGCAGTATAGCTTCTAATCATATTTATTCTGGTATCCAGATCCGTGACTTCATGGCCAAGGGTTATGACATCGTCCTGAGAGTAGACATACAAGGTGCTGCGACCCTGCGGAGGATACTTGGCAATTCTGCCATTTTTATTTTCATTGTTGCAGAGAGTGAAACTGCACTTGTTAACCGGCTTATTGATCGAAAGACAGAGACATCTGAAATGCTTCTTGTTAGGATCGCCACAGCCAGAGAAGAGTTGAAGCATATGAAAGAATTTGATTATGTTGTTGAGAATGCTGAAGGGAAGCTTGATGATGCAGTCAAGCTTGTTGAGTCCATCATTGATGCTGAGAAAGCTAGAGTTCGGCAACATAGGGCAGTGATATGATCAAACGAGTGGTTTTAATTGTGTGCAATTTGCCGTTTGAGGTGCAATGTAAATTTGCTTGGAAATACATGAAATATTTTCAACACAATGCTTTAGCTTGGACATTTACTTGATTATATTCTCTAACAGTGCTTGGTGAAGAATCTGAATTGCTAAAATTCTTTTTGGTAAATAATGTCTTTTTGTGAATCTCTGAATTGTTAAGTTGCATCAAATAATATCTTGGTAGACAAGCACATTATTTAAAAACATCAAGCACGATTATGGTATTGAAACCCAGTTGCCTCTGTATGCCTCTGCTTGGAACAGTATGTTGCTGAATGCATGGAATAAATTTGAATTATCCAAAGTGAGAATGGACTGAACAAGAAAAGAAACTGGAAGAGTGTACACGGATGATGCAAAATAACAAATAACAACAGGAATGAATTGCATTTGCTATATTGTGCAACCAAGTGACAAAATTACAGAAAAATACTGGAATATGTTTCATGCGATTCTACAAACAAAACCAATCCTAGTATCTCTATCCCTATTTTTTTTGTTTTGGTAATGTTCATCCCCCTCTTGTATTAATAAGACAGCTCCCCTCTGTTGGGTTTACGCACTTCCTCTTTGCCTCCTTTGCCTTCTTTTTTACTCTTTTTAGTGGTTCCCACCTCAAAATATTAGGCTACTAGCATCTCAAATCATTTGCTCCTTGGATGTGTTATGTGAAACCTCTTTGATGCAGCTGATCCCGAAGGTTCCATTGCCAACATTCTTCAATATGACAGGTGGGCAACTCTTGATAATTGGAAGTGAATACAGTCAGTTGCTGAATGATTGCTCGCCAGAAAATGCACTTCCACCCGATGCCACTGATGTATTCTGTGAACTGCTCATGCCCTAAGACTTCTGCATCTGCCGGAGCCTGAAGACATCCTGGGGCAATACCCTGCTCTGCATTGTTATGGATTCATCACCTTCCTGCCCTGCTTCCAACAAAGAAACGGATTACAATATTAGCCCTTATTCTGAAAGACAACTTCGGAAGCCGATGCTGTCTTTCAAGATCTTTTCTTTTTCCAGATGGTCCATCTCTGTGAAATCGATCTGATGTTCCATTGGGGTCCCACCATGGCTTGCTGAAGCGCGAAAGATCACTTGTACTTGAACTATGACCTCTGTGCATTTGTTGTGATTGTGGGGTTGAAGCTGTTTCCCTGGCTTTTCAGTTGGTATCAAACTCTGCAACAAAATGGATAACACTATGTCCACATCACGAGATTGCCCTGTTTGTTTGTGAAACACTAAAAAAGATTAGCTATTATAAGTGCAACAAGCAATATGGCACAGGGAATGAATGTGTGTGTGTGTGTGAGTGAGAGAGAGAGAGAGCTAATTTAAGATGTAATACCTTTAACAGCAGGTAGCTGTGTTATAAATGTTGCCAGTGCTGGGGAAACTGCTCTCTCATCACCAGCATTTGTAGTTCCAGCACCAATGACATCAACCTTAGGAAGTGCATTTAAGCCTGAAACCACAGGACACTCGTGCCCTGCTGCATGAACAATATAAATTCAGTTGAATACACGCTAATATTTGCTTCAGGAAAAAGAAATACACGATAATCTCCCATAGCAGCTGATAGTGAAAAAGGTAGAAAGTAAATTGGATGCTTGATCAAAAGACAGATCATGCAAATATTTTTATGTTACTTTTGCCACATATAGTCCCAAAAGGCGGCAACAATCTCAGAGTAGATGCAACTCCATGACCTGATTCTGAAAAAATAAAAAGTATCCTTGTCACGATTTTTTTAGAAGCAAATACAGATCACCACAGGGGAGTCAAATTGGAATGGATCTAGTTGGCTCATGGATGAACTTGAAAATGGAGAAGGAATGTTATTTGGTTTCTTTGTCCATATGATACACTGGATCATAGTCTGTGCAGTGAACAAACAGCATGACAAGTAGAACATTGCTTACTATTTCCTAGGTGTTTCTCAAAATTCATAGATATAAGCAGTAATTCTTTAAGAAACTTATACAAGAGAAAATCACAGGTTGTCCTATTCAAAACTATCTAGAGAATATCACAGGTTGTCCTATTTAAAACTATCTTCCAAGCGATTCTTGCAGTAGGCAGAATAGGCATGAAATAAAGCAAAGAAAATTTTCATTACTAAAAAACATATTTTTTAAAAGAAACAAATGCATTCAGAAAAAATTGGGATCGATACCAGAGGTACTGTTGCTTTGTTCCTACTCATTCAGAACTTTCTTTCCACAATAAACATGCATCATAAGATAATAACATGCATATAAAACGTATGACATATATTGAAACATTAGAAGGAGAATGTAAACCTTGTGTTTGCCTTGGATCATATATAACCAGCTGAGAAATATCTGGATAAATAACTTTCATTGGCATCTGGAACGCCTTTGTTGACTCTTCAGGACCTACCAAATCAGAACAATTCAATGCTAAGAAAAATCAGAATATGTAACTTTACATAAGGGGAGTTTACGTAGAACCACCTGCACCATTAGCTCCCTGCAGTATACTCAACTCGTCCACTTTCTTGTTCCAGTTTTTGTTAAGCCACTGAAAAGGTTTAATTCAAATCAACATTGTATATACTCCAGGACATGCACTATATCCAACTATGAGGATAAATGATACCAAGTATGAAAAAAGTTATATTTGAATTAACAACAGTAATGATGAGATAGATTTTTGAGAGAAGATAAATGAGAAGATATTTTTGTATAGATTGTTGAGAGAGAAGATAAATGAGAAGATATTTTTGTATTCACTAAACTATTAAAGTTTTGGTAAAAAAATCCAGTTCATTTATTCTACTGCATTAAATTTGCATGAGCTGGTTCATGCCTAAATTTCAAAAAGCCTGCAACAACACTATTTCTACACATTAGGCATGACCTCTGGCACAACATTCTTCCATCTGAAATTTCTTAAAAAGGGAAAAAAGGAAAAAAGAGTCATGTTGCATTGCATGTAACAACAAAAAGATCCTCTCCCCCCTGTCCACACATATCTGAGTGTCTGAGCTTTCATTTGAGAATTCTTCGAAATTGGATGAGAATAACTAACACATGCATGACCATGCAACTTTGTTTTGAGAAAAAATATGATGAAATCTTGCACGAAAGAGAATACTAAAACAGAATACATAATATTAGCAACTGAATAACAACCAACAAAGCTAGTATCATAATTTTAACTAGTGACAGAAAGACTTAATAAATTGCACAATACCTCTTGTCTCGATAAATGATCCAAATCTTTAGATGAGCAGGGCAGAAGATCCATGAAACTGTACCGCAAGACAACAGCCTGCAATTTAGTCTCTATTGCAGATGTGCCTTCATCATTTGTCCTAGAAAGAGCTTCCTTTCTTCTCTGTTCAACCTATATAAACAAAATTTATAATGAAATTTGAGCAAAATAAGCATTACTTGTTACATTTTGCTTTAAGCCTAAAAGGAAGAAATGTGACCACATAACAGTCAACCACCACCACCAGTGGTTTATAACCATAAACAAACATGTAACATGAGCATGATAAACGTCATGCGGAAAAAACAATAAATTACATAGAAATAACTACATCAGAGATGAACTGATGATCGTGGATTATTATTGAATCGTCGAGTTAAAAAAAAGGACTTTTTTGAGGTGCCACAAGAAGAACATTGATAAGAAAAAAATTAAAACCTCATATGACAATCAACAAATGTCATAAATGGCTTAAGATACTCCCCAAGTATGTAGTTTTGGCATCTATCCAGAAACTAACAAACAAAGTGCTCTTGCACACGAACTATTTCAGAATTAGGAATGCGTGGCAATAACTAGTAAGCATTGAACTAAAGAGATTTACAAATCATAAAACCTATGGGAGAGCTCCCTTTTATTCAATGAAGCTTCATGCAAGATCCTGCTCCAGATGCTTCACATGGCATCCTAGATTCCTTTCAGCATCGGAAGTTGAGGAGCAGGAAGTTATTTCTAGTTAAATCTTTTCAAGATGGGCTTAGAGCTATTAAGAAGTTTTCTGTCAACAGAACTGCCTATCAAATTATGCAAGCAGGCACCATGTGAAATAAGATGAAAAGAAGAACGTTGATAATTAATAGAAATGAAAAGGATCATGGACCACAGGTTTTTACTAAAAACTAGAGGATAAGCTTCTCTTGTTCTTCTAAGATGTAATAGAGCTACACACCAAAATTTTCTAAGGATAACAGTGAGAATGTATTCCTCGGGCTTACTCCAATGTTGGAAAATCATTTAAGCTTCTAACATGGAGGTCATCAAATTCAGGCAAGATGTTAATAGTAAAGTTCAAATAAAGTACTTTTATTGATGTCTAGCACAAAAAAAAATGTTGCAACATAGTTCATCTATCAGATACTCTACAATATGTCTGGGAGTACAATAATCAAACAAAAGAAGCAAAGTGCAATAGAAATACAAAACACCTGAAGGGGAAGCATTCTTTCCCTAATGGTTATGCAGAACATTATTTTGATGCAAAAGAAAATATACAGAACAAAAAAGTCAGGATATATCCAGAAAAACAAACATCCAACGCAACTTGATGTTTAACAATTCAGTCATTACAGCTAAAAGATCCAATTATAAATACTTGCAAGAATGGAATAACCCCTACCTTTATCATGCTTGCAAGGTCTCCATGAATTTGTTCAAATTGATTAAACTGTTTCCAAACCTGCACTCCAACATCTACCATGAGAAACCAAATGCAGGGATTCCATCTTTCATTACATAATTCATCAGCAAGGAACAGCATAACCATATTTTTACTTCCAGGGACACAAGAAAATTTCCGGCATCAAGTTAAAAAAAATTAAATGGATGTTTACGTCAGTTACACAAGCTCACAAGAATCCAGTTTTCAGCAATCAGAATTGATCATAAGGTTAATAGATCTACTAAACCACAACAAAATCTTAAGAAAAATGAATGAGATGTTGTGCATAATATCCATGTAAACAACTAACCAAATGCATTCCTCATAAAGATGGAGAAGGCGAAACAAATATGTAGTAACACCACTCACCCATCCCACCCCTCCACCCCACCCCTTCCCCCTGCCCACAACCACACACACACACACACACACACACACACACAACAACAACAACAACCCATTTTATTGCCCCAAATATTCCAATAATTCATTTTCATCAGTGTTCTTGAATCAATGGTTGAATAAACAGAATGAACCCTTTTTTTTCAATCAACAACATCCACATATAGCTCTGCTACAACTTTAAAACGTTTTTACTTGATTGAAACTTTGCATGAGGCAAGCCAACCATGTTCATGGACTCAAACAAGGATCACACACAGGAACAAATCCAAGGGTGTTAGACATGAAACCAAAGATTCAAGACATGAGGAATACTCATTTTTATGAGTGACCAGATATGCGTGTATGATGGAAGCAGAAGACAATTAATTTGAGGCATTCTGATGAGGAATACAAATAAGAACAACCATGGATTTAGCATAATGGAAACCATAAGTTGGCTTTGCAAGCAAATAAACCATTATAACAAATCAAATAGAAACAAAAATTCAGGATATTCAATCATATTGACATCCTACCTCAACTGAATATTCTGGGGGAAGTGAACTCAAAGCCCTCTCAAACAAGGCACGGACGTTTTTATCATCATTCAATTGACACAAGAAGTCTACATATCTGTACCTTATATTAATACCTGATCAAATCTATGACAAGCACTGTGCTGCATCTCATCTTACAGGACCTAAGGCATCTTGTAAGCACCTCAGTAAAGGCTGAGATAAGACTATAAGGAACAGCAGTAGCATAAATCTGCATTACAGTGAGAACATACAAGGAAACATACTCAAGGATGTATCTAGGCTCATGTATGAATCTCTTTAAACCAGCTTCAAAAACATTGTGTGCAACCTGCAAGTGGTACCAGTAAGAAGAGATAGCAGAAAGGACAAACTTCAGGAGAAATAGGAGTATTACCAAAATATTTGCAAGAATTATCAATGTTCCTAGAATGAAACAAATAACTTGGGTGGGTGGGTGTGCATGTTCAGAGCAGCTAATACATGTAAGGATAATGTTTGGAATAAATTATTTGCATGATCAGGTCAATTGCAAATAGACAGTGGTACACTGAGTGGAAAGCAGATAACGAAAGAGACAAGAACGGAGGTTTACAAACTCCTTGACAGGAAGTCCTACAATAATTGCACAAAAATTCTTCTGATTAATCATAAAAAAAATTGAATGGACAGAAAATGCAGTTCTCCTTGCATGAACCCATATTAGTAGAAATCCTATCTATGATACAAGAACCAATAAATATTAGATTTCAATTCACAAAATTTAAACTAGAATTTTGATATTGCCAAAAGAAAACCGCCATTTTATGTCTTAAGACTCATTTAGCCTTGTAACTAAGACTGTCATTGGGCTTAACATGCTTCCTCAGAATCACAATGATAGCTCTAGAATTAGTATAGTGTTATTTAATCATTTATACTTCACAAAACAAGAGGAAAAAAGTATGAATCAAGCAAACAATTAAAAGATGACATCAAGAAATTCCCAGGATCTGAATTTCTGATATAGGATTTCCCTTGACAGAAGGTATGCACATGAAATATAAGAGAATAGTGTGCCCACATTTTTCTAAGTTAACTGTTCGGAAAAATGAAGATAGAATATTTGCATACAAGGAGCAACCACAACCTTTGAATCTTTGTCAAGGCAAAAGGCCATCATAGCATATGCCACAAAAATATGATATATGCAGTTTGGTGACTTCCGAGCATCCAAGAAGTACTTCTTAGCTGTTTCAATGCCTTCTGTTCTCCACAAAAACCTGATAAACTGCAATAGAAATCCAACCATCAGATTGTCATGCAAATGAAATTTCAAACCGAAAAAAAAAATCAGACATGCTGATTTTGTGAATCTTCCTAACCTGAATGTGCGTTAGTGATGTCACATTAGTACTGTCCAAAAGGCTTTCGTATATGTTCTTTGCAGGCTGGAAAACAGTCCAGATTTTGGTCATTTTAAAAATAAATTAAATCTCTCTGATTTCAGCTTATATAATGCCTAACCTGGATTTCACCGCAAGACTCCTCCAGCTCTGCATAAGCATATCTCAGCAATTCAGAATCTAGCAAAAAGCACAACCATTAGTAATTAACCCATTTGAATTCAATCACATACAACATATTTTTTAAAAACCATATCAAGGCATCATAGAATTTGCTACATATAAATCTCAGCAGAAAAGGAAGAGTATGAAGAAACCACCAATTACCAGGAAGAGCCTTCAAAGCCCCCTGAAATAGCTTGACTGCAGAATCTAGAGAGCCACTCTTTGCATGCCATGAAGCATAGTCATACCATATTTCGGGATAATGATACAAGAACATCAGACACTGAAGATAGTAGAACATTTTTATTAGAAATCCATTTAAGGAAAAGACCAACAAGGGATAGACAAGCCAGGTACAAGACAAATGACAAGAAACATGGTTAAAGATGAATACATAATACTCCATTAAACTATTGCCAATAGCCTTTGTAAAGCAAAGAAAATTTAACATTAAAAGAACTAGAACAACAGGTTCAATCAACAACAAGACGCAACATTGAAACATGAAGCATAAAAGCAAAACCGTAATGTTAAGATAGAAACAACCTAGTGTATAGCAGCTTATTGAGTTGAAAGATGATCCCTAGGAGCCCATTGCGATCGGAAACATAGCTAATCTTGAATTCATACGAGCATGATTTAAATTTCTATTGCCAAACTTAAATCCAAACACAACCATACCAATATAGAAAATTTATGGGAGTAAAATCTCATTATGATTCACTATTCAGCCTAATAGCTAATCACAATTTTCTCATTACCATCCCAATCAAAAAGGACCCTAGGTTATTGAGTAGGTGCCTAAAACTTTACTTGGATGCAACTCAAAACATGGCTTGATGATAACATCTAATCGAAAAATATTTAAGATAACTATATAAGAAAATCATCGTTAGGTTTGTCTAACTCCCAATGCAACTTCTAGAAGGACGTTAAGGTTTGAATAGCTGAGGGAACTTGCGATGAGTTGATAACTGCAATGAATCTCCACAGAACACAAATTCTCTTTCTACTTTCATGTGTATACATTTGATTTGCATCTTCTGCCCATAGACTTGCATTCACGCCTTCGATCTCCCTTTCCTATTCTTACACTAAACTTGAATAACTAGGGACTAGTGCATCAGAAGGACCTTTTTGCAAGCAGCCAAATCGATCTAAACAACACTTTCTCGTCCTACCTTCAATTGTGGCTTAAAGTTTTGGAATCTGTTAAACTTGAGTTTTCAATAGTTTAATTTTTGTCATGCTATTGAAATTTAATTGGTCTCCACACCTCTGTTCTTATTTGCGATAATTATTTTTTGTTTCTTTTTCACTTCTTTGAATTTGATTCACAATCCACTTACAGGGATTATTGCCCTTGTCAATCCATTTCCAGGTTGATGTAACTAACACTGCTTCTTGCATCTTCAATTATTAAGGCAACTTAAAATTAAGAGCAGATAAGGCAACTTAGCTCAATACCCCCTCCCCCCCTCTCTCTCTTCAAACAATTTTGAGCTGAAGATAATTGGAGCCCTGTTTAATAATCTAGATATACTGAACAATGGATATATATTCTAGATAAAATTGGCTATCAGAAGAGTAAAGGAACAAACAGACCAAAAAAAGACACACTACTAAGCCATGCATCAAATATGTATGCACTGATATCTGAATCAACAGAACACAGTATATTGTGAAATGTAAAAAGAAAAAAAAGAAAAAGAAAAAGCCCTACTCAGCTCTACCTGTTTGTAAGATAATACGTCCATTGGACGAGCAGTGTCAATCCACTGTGGGTTTCCTCTGGCCAAAAACTAAAACAGTTCAGATCAAACTACAGATGGTTCATAAACATGTGAAGAGAACCAAATTCAATAACGGACAAAAGTTTATGACAACATGCTCAGCTAACACTCAATGGCAAACTATGCGGTCTAATAGAAAAGGTAAAATTATGAACCGACAAATTATGCACAAAGGTCAAATTGTATGCTGATTGTCAGTTCCTAATTTAATTCGCGAGGGATAATTAAATGGTGAATGAATTTGCTTTCCCAATTTTAGGTTAGAACATCCACAGGTCAAGAAAAACTCTTTGGATCAGGAACTCCAGCAGCCTTTAGAACATGGAAGAGCTAGAAAGCATTCTGATATAAAGCACATCAAGAAAATTTTTCGAACTTGAAAAATGAATAGTGCTCATAAAAAGCCAGATGAATCACACACTTACTTTTCAAAGGCCAAAAACGTTTTCCAGGCCATGCATTGCTGCTCTTCCTGCAGAACATGTCTAACAATTCAAAAAATTAAGGATTTCTTTTATTCTTATTTTAAACAACTATGGCTGTCAAGGGCACGGAGGTCCATTGGACTCATAGCCTGAGCCCGCTAAATGCCCGTTTAAGGCCTGGGATGGCCCGTTGGGTTTTAAATTTTTTTTAACATTAGAGTTAATTACCTCAATAATTATAGGACAGATGCATTTCCTAATTTGCTTTTTGGCACCAAATTAGTTTGTCATTAGAAACAATGGATGCAGAGAAACATGATTAACCATGAGCTGTTAGAAAATGATGGTCAATGTTTGTGCTTGTGTAGGGTTGAGACGACAAATATAAGGTTTTATATAAAATACTGGAGGCATTGGCGGACCTTAATGGGCTTTTACGGGCGTATTATCAAATTTAACGGGTCACAAACCAAACGGGCTTAATATAAAAAGTAACGGGCCCTAACAGACCTCAGCCCGCCTCAAACCCATGGACTAACCCAAATCATCATCATTGCAAACTAGGACCAAGTGGCCTGCTCATGGTGGTGGTATAAACTATAAAGTAGGGATTTCTACAAAAAACCGCCTCAGTCTTTCTATTATTTTTGTGAAACCACTTTGTATTACTAATTTATATGCAAAAAAAATCCACTTTAAACAAGATTTCACACTAATAGACACAAAAATTAGGTTTTTTTCTTGGTTTCAGTTTTAGTTCATCCATAAAAAGGCTATATTGGTTATTTTATTCCAAAAACCAAAAAATTAGTTTACTCCTAGCCAATTTTGTTAAGCTGGACTTGTTGGAAAGGCAAATTTGTTAAGCTGGAGTTTTGAAAAAAGCAATTTGGCATTTTTTTTTTTTTCAGATCCAAAACCAAAATCAAAATTATGAGATGAAATTATTGGATATATTGGGATTAACCAAGTTTGGGTAGTTTTTTGAAAATAAATCAATAATATAGGTGGTTTTATGCAAATGATGAAAAGACAGGTGGTTTTACAAAAAAAAAAAAAAAAAAAAACAAACAAACCGGGTGGTATCAAGCAAAAAAAATCTATAAATTATTAATGAAAAATAGACTATTTATGCACCATAATTTCTGATGGTACAATATCTAACTAGATTTAAGAGATTAAAGATTAAAAAAATGAAATGGTCTGCAATTCTACCATTTCAAGCCTAGGTGCAACTTTTAAATCCAGTTTACAACATTTTAAGGTCATACGCCCTTCTACTATAAATCCATCCATATAAATGGTTTTGAAGCTCACAGATCTCCAAAACAGTGAGCTCAAATCAATCAGTGACCAAGTTTGTTTGAATAGGGCTGAATCTGATTAAAACTATACTTGGTAAAACTGTAAAAATCATTTAACAGAGCCAAACAAGCAAGCTTGACAAGTATACACACTTGAGCTTTGAAGAAAACAATGTACAATCCTATAACGGCAAATAAGACATGCCTAGTAAGAGCCAGTTGGAGGAACAGCAAGCATATTCCAATCAATTTCATCAACATACTTTTCCCGTTCTCTGTAGACTGCCTTTGCACTGTTAAACTTTGGCTAATACTCAAAGACCAAACCTTTAGCCTGCAGATAGATTACAATAAACGATAATAAAGGAGACAAACATAAAGAAACATAGAAGAAGAAAGCAAACATCAATCATTATGAAGTTGGTTAACAATGTTTATAATTAAGTGACTATAGCATATGCAAGGAAATAATGTTTAGAAGGAGCCACAAAAGCTATAACATGAACATTCAGCCTTTTGCGAAAAGTATTTTGAGTCCTTGAAGCTTTTTACCAGTGCACAGCTAACAGAGTTCTCAAAATTTTTGTATTCTTTCCAAAGAGCTTCCACATGGTGGGTAGGAATAATAATTGCTTTTTGGTATACTTTCCATACAGCAGTCATCTGCTGTGACTCCTCCTGAGATGTTGCAGCCTAGAAGAATTTTATGGAAAAATTAAGCAGCAACTCATATTAAACCAAGGAATTTTATGAAGTTCATTGTTGCAAATGCCTTAAACAAAAAGGAACAGAGAAGTAGAATAAATATGAAGCATAAAACTGACCAGCATTGACTTCAAGAAGGCAACGTACTCCATCCATACAGGTCCAGATGCAATATCAGTGCCTGATATGTCTAACATTCTGAGCTAGGTAAATGATATAAAAAAAATATGGAACAAAAGTTCAATATTCTACCCCAAAATTTTCATAAGCTGCAACATCAAGGAACTGAATTATAAAATATGTAATAATTCTCATCCCTGTTGCAATACAGCTTTACAGAACCAGATCTAGCCTTCCAGAAGGATAATTATGGCAGAGTAAGTCTATTTTTAGCCCATCAGATTATGGATTGACCAGCACAAGTAGATCCACAGGTACCTTATATTGTATGCAAATAGTTATGATAAACATTCAGACTGTTTGCTCCCAGGGAATGCCAATAGAAATATCTTTTCGGTTCAACGCGGTCCTATACATTTTTACATGAAACTCAGGCCAGGTCTTTTGACATGGATCCCTTGTACTCCGATATCAGGAACCCTTTTCCATGGCCAGATTTTCAGCTCAAGTAGCCAGTCTGGCCCATTGACAACCATCATTAAGAGAATATATTGAATAGATATATTCTTGTATGGATGGATATATGGAACCAAATGATACCTGAAATGAAACAAAACTTAATTGTACTTAACAGACCTGTTTCAAGTGGAGTTTATTATTTTAAACTTAATCGTTAATTAAGCATAGTGCCCATCAATCTCCAAATACAAAGATGTTCGAAGGAACATATCTATTATGCTTGATTTGTAAGGCCTAGAAAACAGATTTGCATAGGGGACAATTCTTGCTTCTCAAATTCATAGTATCTCACTGCTTTAAATGATCTTTCTCTGAGTCTACCATTTTATTATCTGAAAAGGGTTAGAAGTTAATTCGCATGACATACTTGCCTATCATTGCCGCTAAAACAAGCCACAAGAATGATAGGCCATCTGGATTAACAATTCACTGTTATCACAAATACATCACATTGGGGGAACAATGTTTTATAAATATTCAAGAAATTCTTGTATGAATATGTGCAACCTTTTATTAATATGCACCCCTTGTATGAAATTCTTGTACAAAAGCATCAGCCATGGACAGAAGATATATACATGATTTTGCATGTGGGCAAGCATGTACATAGCATATGACTATTCATGTGCACCCTTTTACTTAATAATAATGTTGGAGATACCCTGAAAACTGGTTTTGGTGACAAAGATGTAAAATGAATAGACCCTAAACATACATCATAAACTAAATTGCTGACTCAGAAAAGAACTATGTAACCTAGAATCCTAAATCAAAAGCAAACCCAAAGAACAAGCAATTGTTGAAGTGATAAAAAGAGAAAAGGGTTCATTTTCAGCCCCTTTGATCTATCAGAATTCCAGAAATGCACAGCCCCACACACCCACTGAAAGAATAATGTTTCTTCCTTTTTTTTTTTGCTAAACCATCAAGAAGAATGATGGATAACACAGAAGAATCGGTACATTGTTGGTCTCAGATAAATGTGAAATAAGCAAATTGGTACAGCATGGTACAAACATAGAGTGTAATTAACAGTTTATACAGCAGAAGGTAAATCCATACACCTGCAAGAGCTAAATACTCGACACTGTGTAAATAAGAAAAAACCAAAACAGAGAACATGTGCCTACCAACATAATTAAGCATAAAATCAAAAGCTTCTATTGTCTCTTCTAGACCCTCATCTCCCTTCTTGTCCTTGACTTTCCTAATGAAACAGATGTAACAGCGCCTAGAATTGAATGCCAGCGAGCAAGAATATTATAATCACAGTTATGATAAGTCATTGAAAAATAAGTGCTGGTTGTACATCCAAAAGAAACCAGATTAATGGAAAAAAACTAACATGCATCTAACAGCACAGAAGTCAGAAAAGGACCTGAAAATGTATTTACTCAAAACTGTGACTACAGCTGCTCATTATCTGTTGTTTTCAGAGAATAAGCCAAAGGTCAAATCTTAAGCACCACACAAGCCTTACCAAAGAGAAATCTGAAGACAGTTCAATAAGCACTGACCGAATATCTGCTTTGTAGCTTCGTCATTGTTTGTGACCATATATGCTTCCACATATTGCTTCCAATACTTGGCCTACAATGCCGAAAAAACAAATTCAGTCAGATAGCTGCAGAAAAAACAACAGAAGAGGAGAAAACATAAATAAAAGTTAAACCCTGGTTCCTTTATATGGAAAAAAATGTATTCATAATAAACAAATTGAATCAAAACAGACGAGAAACAAATCCTGGCCCAAGAAAAAGCGCACCTTTGGCTCCTCCAGCATGGTTTCTCTGCGACCTTGCGATCAATTCGAGCAGAATAGAATCGCTTGTAGGGGTTGCGGGGCAAGAAACCAAAATCAAGAAAAAAAAAATTGTTCCTTGAAAGTCGTAGAGAAGAAGGTTTCTGAACCGAGTGAGGCTTTGGGCGTGTTTTTGAGGCCCTGAATTGGGCCCCGTCGGACCCGGAATCCCTTTTTTTTGCATATATACCCCTTTAAAGTCACAAATTGCGTCTGTCCAAATGACTCTTAGTCCTTACACTTTTGTAGAAAGCCCCTTTTTAGAAGTTCTTCGTAGAAAACTCTTTTTGTCATTTCTCATTATTTTGTTAATTAACTCAATGAAAGAACCATAAATTATTGTCTTATTTTAGATCTCCATTAGATTAATTTGTAGTCAAATAAAAGCATATATTTCTCTTTTTATTTGACTACAAAATATATGTACTAAATGGAAAACAATCAATTGAAAAATAGCATATAATGAACAACGTAAATTAACTTTAGTCAAGCATCTTTCTAATAAATTGCCAGTCCACTTGGCAAGCAACACAAAAACTATAGATAAAAAAATAATTTTTTAACAAAAAAATCACTTCAATTATAACGAACATATTTTATTACTACTAGTAAAAATTATTTGTTTTGTACAATAAATTTCTAAAAAAACCCATCAATTAAAATATTCAAAAATTTATTTTTAATTTGATTTCTCAATTAAATTAATATTAAAAAAATAAAATTATCTTCATTTGATTTTGATTCAAACAATTGGTTCACAAGCACCAGACATCTAGCCTAATAAAAAATTATTTTTTAATTTATAATATCAGCCAATTTGTTATTTATAAAAATAAGATGCAATGAGCAAAATTTATATTAATTTAATAGTTATCTAAATTAAAATTAAATTAAAAACTATTTTTATATTAATTTATTTATTTTAATTTTTTAAAATTTATAATATAAAAGTAAATTATTTATTAACATTAGTAATAAATTATATGATTCTCTTTTCCAAATTTACCATAAATAGGTAATTTTTTGTCAATAACCTCAAAAAAACTTGTACACAAAAAAATGCAGGGGTCAACTAATGTGATAACTACTTTTACTTTAAAAAAAACTAATTTGATATCTACTTGAAGACAACATTCCTAAACTGTTGGATTTTTTTTATTTGTCGAATAAGAAATTTTAGTAAGAAATCACTTATTTCATAGTAAATTTATAAAAAACCACCTTTTTTTTACTAGTAGTAAAAAATCACTCGTTTTATATTATAATT
Organism: Trichopus zeylanicus subsp. travancoricus; assembly: GCA_005019695.1. NCBI lineage: Eukaryota > Viridiplantae > Streptophyta > Magnoliopsida > Dioscoreales > Dioscoreaceae > Trichopus > Trichopus zeylanicus. Next base: position 422,219 of record RXID01014222.1, read on the forward strand.
TTATAAAAAATTACCTCTATTAAAATAATTTAAAATATTTTAAATTTAACTTAATTTAATTAATAAAAAATTAAAATATTTTATTTGATTTTGGTTCAGATAATTGTTAACTGAATATAAAATTTATTTGTTTTATCTTAATTTTTATAAAAGATCGATTATCCGGTATTATGAAGGTAAAAATTCAAATTTTAGTTTTATCAAAATGACTATTCCCTGATCATGGAGAGTTATTCGAACCAAAATCAAATAAGAGTAATTTGATTTTATTATATTAATTCAATCAATAAAATTAAAATTAAAATAAAATAAATTTTAATTATTTTTATGATGTGATTTTTTATAAATTTATATTATAAAATGAGTAATTTTTAATACTGATAATATAGCTAATTACTCATAAATTCACTATAAATTAGATGATTGTTTACTTAAAAACTCTTATAGTAATTTTGTAAATTCACACTTTTATTTGGAATCTAAAAGAATAAATACTTTAATTTGCCAAATTTTTGCTACGTAGCATCTGCATTCCAACGACTCTTAATTGTTAATATATATTAAGATAATTCACGATGAATAATTATTGTCTACTGTTTTACTTACAATTAATATAATTAATAATTTAGATTTACCGAAACTTCTCATGGTAAGTAATTAAACGATGAGTATTTCAAATCCACATTTTTACAATTATTCAACAAATTATTCCAATACTCAATTTTTTCAAAAAAAAAAAACCCAATTGCGCCTGGCAGAAGATTGAATAGGTATTAGTTGAAAAAAAAAACAGGATTTTGTAATTCTGATTTTTATGAAATAAACCATATAAAAGATTATGGGCAAGTTTGCGATTTCAACAAATAATCGGGTGTTTCATGCAAATATCGCCGCCAGAAATCCACGCTTGCGCGGCGCTACTGCTGCTCGACGATGCTGGCCTCCGCCGTCAACCCGTCCACGACGACGTCGCACCGAACCCTAATCGTCACCGTCCAAGAGCTAACCCCGCCGGCGCCTCCACCTCCAACAGCACCGACGTCTCCCCCGGATCCGCCGCCCTAAACCCCTGTCCCATCGACGCCGCCTCGAGCCCCGTCACGTTCCCGGGCATCTTGCTGGACTCCGGCCATGGGGAGACCCCGATTGCGCCGCAACCTCCGGCGTGTGAGGGCGCGATCTCCCCACAGGCGAAGCGCCGGACGGCGATCCTGTCGTTGGGATTGGTGACGAGGAGAATGGCGGCGGCGGTGTGGAGGGAGGCGAGGAGGTGGGTGAGGAGGAGCGCGGTCAGGAGACAGAGGCGGAATGGGGAGGAGGGAGTAGAATTCGAAGAGGGAGGTATTTTCCGGCAGGGGGACGCTGTAGATCTGGTCTTTGGGGAGTTGGATCACGAAGGTGCCAGATGGGAGGCGGGTCTTTGGCTTCACCGGCAGCGGAGGGGAGGCGGTGGAGGGAAGCGGGTGGATGCCATTTGCCATGGTCGGTCGCCGGCTGCGAGGTGGAGAGATTGAAGGGGAAGAAAGAGAGGAGGACGTGATGGAGTTCTGCGAGGGGGTGTAAGGAAGTCGAAGAAGACAAGCGAGTGAACTACAATGCTATAGAATGTTTTTTGCGAAAAACGCCCTTGCTTTTCGGAAGTTTCAAAATACACCTGATTTAAAATTTTAATTTAATTACATACGAATCCTCGATATCTTATAAATCACATAGAAACCCTTTACTTTTTAATATTTATTAGTTCCTATGTTTTCATTCCCTATAAATATCACCATTTAAAGATTTGTTTGGTTCGAGGGTATCAAACTTGTTGTTTATAATTAGCTAGTTAGATTAAATTACAATTTCACCAATTTATGTGGTTATATATACAAAATCTTGGTTTTATTTGTTTTTTTAATATCTTGGACATGGAAATGGACATGAAAATCAAGTAAAAAGGGCCTGAAACCACTAAACTGGTCATCAAATCTTTATTTTCGTCTTCATCTTCATGTGACATGTTTATTGCTCAATGGTGCGACATCATCAAAATTTTAAAAAAAGCATGATAATAGATTGATATCTGAATATGAGTTTGTTTTTTTTTTTTGCTTAAACATGATGCTTTTATTGTCCATTTTTGTTAAATACATTTCTTTCATTATGATGAGTGAAAAAATATTATATATTTTTTTTACAATTATGCAAAATCTCACTTTTTTTTCGCTTTTATCAATTGAAAGCCCCTAGAATTAGGAGTAGTCTAATAGAGGGGCTCTCCGTTGAGAAAAAAAAAAAATTGTGCGTAATTTTCCAAAGATGAAGGGCATAAATATGACATTTTTAAGGGGGTTTGCGTTAAAGAGATAATTACTAAACTTCTAGAGGGTATACACACAAAAAAAATTCCCTTCTTCCGTACACGGCCCCCACATCCGATCCCATTCCGTGTTTCTGACATCATCCTGTCACACGTACGGTCCAGATAAAATCCACCGTCGCCCTGCCTCGAGATATGTACGCACCAAAACGCTCCAACCAAAAAGCATGAAGCTTTCTCGATCTTCTTCCGATCGAATTCGAAAGTTGAATCCTAGACCTCGAACCCATGGCACTCTACGCTGCGATCTCGGACGCCATCCTTGCCTACACGGGGCTCTCCCCGGCGGTCTTTTTCACCATCCTGATCCTCATGGTGGGTCTCTACCGCTTCGTCTGCTCCGTCTTCGTCGACCACCCGCCGGAGCGCCGGGCGGCGGCTCCGCCCCAGCCGGAGCCTCCAGCAGAGCCTGTGCAGCTGGGGGACGTTACCCTGGAGGAGCTGAGGGCCTTTGATGGGTCCGATCCCAAGAAGCCGCTCTTGATGGCCATCAAGGGCCGGATCTACGACGTATCCCGATCGAGGTGATGCTAATTCCTTTTTTGTGTTTATTTTTCTCGGAGATTTTGGTTTGGTTGTTTGATCGAAGTTCCTTGATTACGAATGTTGGAAAAATCGTGTTTTTGTAAGCATTTTGATTAAAGATGACAACTTTATCCGTTGAAAATATCGCACAAAGTCCAAACACATTCAGATTAAACATGTGACAAATAGACCAAGAAGATAGGGAATAGTATAATACTTACCGTTTTTGGAGGTTAGTGAGTTATTAATTAATTTGTATCTGGATTTGGAGGTAGAGATATCTTGTTTATATAATTTGCATAATCAGAAGATCACGAATGAAAGGGCTGATATGTTTGATGGGACAATTGCTTCAAAAAAATCTGAAGATTCTTCTGTGAAAATGTCGATGTTAAAATATGACATTCTACATTAACTTGCTTAGAACTTGAGCATTAGAGAATGTGATTTCAGGATCTTACCTTGGGCACCCTTTGGTTTGAGATCATTTTTCAAAATTATTTTTTTTTTACAAATTTAATATTACTTATTTTACACCGTTATTAAATTAAATTATTATAAAAAATTAAATAGTTTTTTGAATTTTAAATTATTATAGCGTTAATTTTAATAAAAAGATATTAGTTTATAAAAATAGTTCACTAGTCTTGATTCGTGGCTTGAAGTTTTATCAATAAAGAAAACTCAAAATGATTAAGGAGAACTTAGTGCTTGTACTTGTATTGCCAATTTTGAAATCAATGGGAACAAGTATCAAGTACTACATCTTTACAATTGACATCAATTATTGCTTAATTTCAATTTTTTGCTGAACTTGTTTAATATGTTAAGGTGTATTCAGATCTAAGACGATCAGTTTATTTTATCTGAATGATATTGATGGCTGAAGACTGATTTAAGTCTCATTTTTCCTACAGAAGATTCACTAGTAGTTGGAGAAAAGCCCATTGCTTGTTTTGGAGTTGGACCAACCACTTGTTTCTTATTAAATCTCTGTTACGAAATCCCTTCTTATATCCCATTTATGATTAAGTTCAGCTTGTTATCCTTTTCACCCTTTACATATTTCTTCCAGTTCTCCAGATAAGATAAGAAGATCTAGAAATTTAATTGGCTCTGTTTTCTGTTTTGCTGCAGGATGTTTTATGGACCTGGCGGGCCATATGCACTATTCGCCGGGAATGATGCTAGCCGAGCTCTAGCTCTCATGTCCTTTGACCCTAACGATCTCACAGGTGACCTTGAAGGCCTCAGCTCATCAGAGGTGGAAGTCCTACAAGATTGGGAGTACAAATTCAAGGAGAAATATGTTAAAGTTGGGCAGCTCGTCACGGAAAAACCTAGAGATGTGAATGGCAACCAAAGCATTGAGAAAATTGAAGGGAATCAAGATATAGGGGTTGCAAATAAAGCTGCAGATACTGAGGATGTAAAGGCTCATGCAGATTGAAATGGAGAGCTGTTTCCGTTCTAGTTTTGGTCCTGCCGAGTGATGGTGTGAAGCACAACTGTAATGTTGCTGTTTTTCTGCAGGTGGCAGGTATCCTTAAATCTTGTATAATGTCAAACAATTGCATGCAACAATTGATGTGTATGTAATATGTTTGCTTTGAAATGATCACAGATTTTGGCTATTTAGTTATTGGCTGGACATTTGTTGCCTATTCCAAAATCTGGTTATCTTATGTACTGTTTAACAGTTCATGTTCACAAAACTAGGGAAGCTGAAGTATTTGTTATTGACAGGAGGAAGTTATTTCTATCACTTCTGTTTGTTTGGTTTGACATAAGTGAATGGTAGATGCAGAGCCTACTCCTGACACAATACTACTAGAAATAAAAGTAAACAAAATTTGACTTTAACTGATTTAAGGGAAGCAGAGCCCTCCTCCCACCTTATCCGAAACCTATTGGGCTCCATTCTCCTTTTTAGCCACAGTTCACTGTACCCAAAAATGTAAGAGCTCACTTGTTATTTTAGTAGATACATTTGAACAAAGCCATCAAATGTGTTCCAAAAACACAGTTTAGCATGCCCCACTCCATTGGATCCTTCTAGAAGACTACAAACAATTCCAATTGTATTATATGCTAAACAAGAAGAAACAGTTTCGGAATCAAAAGGAATGCTCCAAAGAAGGTGCAAAAGGGGAAAAAATATCCAAGTTTTTATTTCATCATCCTTTTAATTGGAAGTTTACAATGGTACATTGTAAATTGCATAATAGCAAACAAACTACCTGTGAACTTCTACAAGAAAGAAAAGTATTAACTTCATGAATAAACAGAGTATGGCAGCCGGCAAGACATAGGCAGCAAAGGCAAGGAGTTCATTAGAGCTTCAGTTGTTCTCCTTGTTTACTTTAACCTTCTCTATGGATTCCATTGCTTCTTCAAAAGATTTCTGTAGCACAAATAAACAATGTTAATTAAGCTTTGACCAGGTAGCATCACCATCTATTTCTCAAAGGTATGACCACAATATAAAGCATCCTACATATGAAAACATAGAAGAACAAAAATCCCAGACTACCATTCAAGGATAATTATGGCAGCAACTGCTTCAAGTATGTAGTGCACAAGTTCCCTAAATATCAAAATTTTCTGAGAACAAAATAAGATTTCTGCTCAGGCAGCCAACAGATTCTAAAGGTTAATTTTTGCACTTAACAAATCCAGAGAGGATGACCAGGGTCCAATCAAAGAAGGTTGCTGGTCTCTGCAAGCATTGTTGTAACTTATAGGGAGAGTTATAACGCAGGAGACGACACATGGCTCCACTCGCTAATCATATGTCAACTACATCAAGGGGCAGCGCCAGGAAATTTCAACTGAAAGGCCAAAACTGTAAGCAAATTTTCAAATAGTGTCCATTCAGTCTTAAGTGTTCAGGATCAATGTCTACGAGTATATCAGATGCATTCTTATTAGGGAATGTGTCCACTTTCCTACATGTTGTGCATCATAAGAACAAAATTAATCTGAACCAAACACCAAACAGAGGGCCGTGACAGAAAGACCAAAACTTCCTAGACTTTGATATTCAATTGGAATCTTACTGTAGTCAGTTAAAATTTTATTCCAAAGGACTATAATTATACCATGATACACCAAGCAATTAGTAATTACAAAAATTCTTCCACAGGAAGATCCAAAATAAACAAGGGAGCAGATAGCATACCCCAGAATTATTCATCTTCCAGATTCTGTCCACACTCCTCTCAATAAAAATTGCTCCACCCAACATAGCACTGAAAAGAAGGAAAAATCAGTAAACAAGAAACGAATATCCCTCTTCTCAAATTTCATGAAAGAAAACTTTTTTTCAAACATAATTCCCTCCAGGCGCGCGCGCGCGCGCGCACACACACACATGTATATATATAGTGAAACAAACCGAAGCAGATAATTCACAAATCTATGTAACGCCATTCTTTTCAGAGCTTAATTCACAAACTTTTCTCAATTAAATGATCAAACATCTCCAAAAAATTATGGAACGAAGAATACCCTGCAATGGCGAGGTTGACGAGAAACCCCCTCCTCGTGACCCACCGAAGAACAATTCCCGCATCGAAGCCTGACCCGTCATAACCCGGCGGCGGCGGCTTCTTCGGCGGCGGCGGCGGCGGCGGCCGGTAATAACCACCAGCGCCATAGCCGTTCCCAGACCTCCCTGCCCACGGATCGAACCCACCTCCGCCGCACCTTAGATCATACTCCGCGCGTTTCCGATCGTCAATCAACACCTGATACGCCTCCGACGAGAGCTTGAACTGAAGAGAGGCGCCATCCCTGACCTCCTTCGACGACTTAGAGTGCCGGTCGGGGTGGAATTTGAGGGCGGATCGCCGGAACGCCTCTTTGATCTGCTTCTTGGTGGCGGTCCGGTTCAGCCCCAGCGTCTTGTAGTGGTCCATGGCCGGCGAGTCGGGGAAAATCGAGGGGAAACCTCCATGAGAGGAGGAATACAGAAGAGATTTGGATCAATTGAGCGGAAAGAAGAAAAGCACGAGGGCTCCCGCGAGGCGACGCATCGGAGCAAAGACACGGAAGGAAAAATGGCGACATGGGCTATTTTTAGACAGAAATATTGGGATTGCGTGGCAAAATCAGAGCCGAGCAATGTAACAACAGATATTTCATATTTGCCCCCCCATAATTCGTATTATTATGTAGTGATCCTCTGATTTTTCAGATTATTCCCCTAGATTGCAGATTTTAAAACAATATCACAGTAACAAGTGAAATTAAAGCCTACACTTTTCATTCACTTCACTATATAAGTGAAAAACAATGCTAAACAGCAGTAAAACAATTGCTTAATTTTCTATCTAATTTATAACCAAAGAACAAGTCAATAATAGCATCCAAAGCTACAAATCCCATTTTATTTCTCCAACTGAAAAAGGCTACCTTAGATCAATGCATTGCCATCTACATGCACCTTATTCCCTCCAATTGATTTACACGGAAAATTATCATCTAAATGTTTCTATAATCTAGTATGTGATTTACATTTCTAGTTTGCGTGTTCAACTGAATCGATCACCTTGTCCTCTCATAATCATGGCAAGCATCATTGATTGAAGTCTGGAGAGCTACATACTTTTGCACTGATGATTCTGCATAGGCTTTCAGCCGATCTAAAAGGACAACAAGAGACAACTTGAAACTGTCGAGATTCAGGTTCAAATCTATCGAGGCTGAGGCTGCATTACTGTGCCTGTCTTCTCCCAGCTCCTTGGCTTTGCCTGATTTCTGAGAGAATGCAAAATTTATGTTTACATTCCCACGAGCCTTCTCCTGATGAGGCAAGAAGTGAGTCGTGACTGCAACTAGATCTTTGATAGCATATTGCACTTCACTGGTAGGTAGTTCTTTGAGGAGTGTCAGCCAATCCCGGCAAGCCACGAAGATAGGAGGAGCCCTATCTCGCCGTGGAGAGAATTCAACAGGTCTTTTCCTCCGTGAGGACTTCTGCCGCCGGGGGAACACACACTTGAGAAGCCACCCATTTATAGATTCCAAGTAGGATTTGTGGGCATCGATCCACTTGTCGTAGCTTGAGCATAGTGAATTTAGTTCAAACTCAAGGAGGATCACAGATTGCCGATGAGATTCAGACCTTATTGAGATTTGGGGGCTGTTGGATGCTGATGAGATGATGCTGTACTGTTGCTTGTGGCATTCCAGCATCATTGTCCACATTTGAATTAGCCTGAAATTAACCAGTCAAGCACAAAGGTTTACCAAATGAACAGGGGCAAAAATCCCAAAAGTAGAAGCAGTGGGAGCAATGTAACATCATGGAGTAGAAAGCCACGCAGTTTCCCCATTCAAGAATCCATAAATCTTATGAAAGATAAAAATGGTTGATTATTGAGTTTAAGAACTTTTGGTTTTTTATAAAAATCATTTAGCATTTTAAGAGACAGTTCATAGGCAATTAGGCATGTACTATTGATTTTTGAGACATACAACACAGATTGGATTGAAGGACCAAAAAGTTTCTGCAGTGTTAAATAAGATCAAGTTGGAGGAGTATTGAGGAAAAAGTTGTTTATAATTATCAGATCATGTTAACCATGATCTTTCATTAACAAGAATGGCACTAAGAGACAAGAGTTTACTCGTTCATATGATATTAGAATTTTCTTTTAAGACTGTTACAGATAAAAGTTGACTAAATCTAAGAAGCATGTCCCTGTCACTAAGCAAATATAAATAATCCTATAGAATGTTGACTAGATAGTCATACAGAAGCATGTCCCTGTCTACTCATGAGGTATGTGGCGGATCAAATGTAAGATTTTTTACATTTGGTTCTTTTTCAACGTCATAAGGAAGAACCAAATTTGCAAAGCATCTTACATTAATGAAAGTTATACTCCTCCTAAAACTATGAATTTATTCCAGAATTATAGTCATTTTGTAATCCCCTGCAAAAAAAAAAGAGAATACTATAAAAGGGCAGGTTGATGGTATCAACTGCTAGCCACATGATATTTCAGTTTCTGGCTGCATGCCTATCTACTTCTTAAAGTTGTACGGAAGGGCTTGGGTTAAGCAAGACTCGAAATAGTAAATTTGTATATTTAAGATATAGCTAGCTGCAACACCTTTTAAATATACCTTTAAATTATCAATGTATATTAACATGGAGTCCAAATATGTGATGTAAAGCAGTCTCAGTGTTGAAGGAACTCAACTACATGAGCAAGCCATTCAAGAATGTAACAAAATTTGTATGAGTAAAAGAAATAGAAAAAACAACATACCCTGCAATTAACTCCTCTAGTTGTGGTTGTAGCTCTTTGTCCCTTAATTCCTCAATCTTCTTCGATATGGAATCAATTCTTTCAATTGCAACTATGATTCTTGCGTACAAGTCTTTAACAGTAGCACGAGTTTTATAAATCTTATAGTGGCTTTCTCCTCTGGACTCTTGTTGTCTAAGGAGCTTGCATTTCAGGTCATATTTCCTACGAATGATGCCACTGGCCTGAAGTTTAGCAAGCACAAGTGAGCATGGCCATTGATAGACTGAAACTTTGATAATTAACTGGAACACAAAAAAAGGGCATATAATAAACAGGTATGTTAAGTAAAAATGGTTTATATATTTAAACAATACAACTTCTACTGCTGAGGTTCACATACTCTCTTAAGCCAAAACAGGCCAATATAACCAGAGTTTCACTAATAGTATAGTGTTCTATGAATCATCTCCAAGAGACGTAAACAAAAACAAAAACTTTATCAATATCAAATTGAACTTGGAGCTGTTAAGGAAATACAAAACCAAATTATTTTACAAGGTGAAACTCATATCATACAGAATATAGTGAACTGAGATTCTTGAGGCAGATCTGATATGTTTCTAAAGACATTGTCTCCCGGAATGAGTTTCCAAGAATTCCAGCAAATCTACTTGCACCTGTGGTTCATTAGCTGATAAATGGAATCTATCCATCTATTAGCTAACATGGTGGACTCTATATATTCTACAGAGAAGATAGGTGAATTTCAGAACTCTCAAAGTTGTAGCTGGTTATTCCTTTAAAGCAAGGAATAATTCTATTCCACCGTTCACCGAAATGATTATGTACAGGAACTAATAACTCAATCAGTTGAAACGAATTGTTACCTTAACTTCATCATAAAGCTTTCTTTCCCATGCATACAATCTATCCAATGTTGAGGCATGACTGCCTGAATTCATACATATGCTGCTGAAAATATTGTTGTTCATATCATCAACATCATCTTTTGTGGTCACACCTATCAGATTTCTTGATGATGAAGAGAGTGATGATGATGATCGATGCCAAGTTAAATACTTTACATCATTTGGAGCAGGATCTGCACAAATAACAAGCTCTTAGATGACAAGCTCACCAAGAGTAAAACCACTCAAGCAATTGGAGTGGAATCTGTAAATGAACAGGGCAGTGGAAAAGCCTAAATCTGCCAGGACAAGCCGGCTTTCTTGTTGACAGCTCCTTGTGTGGCATTTAGGAACAATACTACATGTTGCAAAAATTATGGAAGAAAACCCACAAAATAAAATGTGGGGATTTGTTAGGGAGAACTTTTCAGAAAAATAACAAGGCAAAAAGAAGCAAGTTATTTGATAACTCTCTTATTATGTCAGAACTATTTTCTTCAAAAAAAAACTTCCCTCAAAAAATTTCAAGGCTTCTATTCCTTTCAAGTTGACGACTATTGATATTTCATAATGACCATATGATTCATGTGCACTACATTAGCTAATTGCAATCTAAAATATGAAGTCTGGGGTACATATTTGCAATGCTGATGGCACTTGCATCATGAGATTTGCAGAATCCAGGAATGGTATCATTGTGCCACTCTCTGATTAGCAATTCATAAGTATTGCCAGGAATTTTTCAAGAATAACATGTGGTAGAGTCTTTTGGCATGAAACCTTGTCTAGGTATGAAATAAGTAAGCAAATAAACTGAACACAATTAGGTTAGTCTCTTGATTTCAAATTATTTAATGTGTTGGGAGTTCTTAAGCCTCAATGTTTGACAGACTGTTATAAGAAAATATTCAACATCTGCCTTTCACAAGTTCCAAATGAGAACTTTTGCAATCTGCTTAGATCATACTCCAGAAACCGAATGGCAAGAACAACAATGAACTTACAACTCAATTTCAAATTTGCATAACCACAGAATCTAAAGGATAACTTGGAGTGTACATTTGACAGATGAAAATACAACAATCAATTGGGTGTAACCTGGGCGCAACAAGAAGAAGGGAGGACTTACCCTCAGGAAGATGGACTTCTTTGTAACAACAACCAAGACAAGATGTGAGAAAGCTAGACGTCTTTGATCTGTATGCTGTGGAAGCAAAACCATGTTAGAAACTACTGAGATCGTGAAAAAAAAAATGAAGAAAAGAAAGAGGACATGCGGAAATAAACTGCATTTGCAATATAGCTCATTGACCTTTGTCATTGGTGAACAATGGCCGGAAGTTCACTTTGTTTGCCTCCAGCATCCTTGGAACTTCTTTCCCAGATTCAGATGCCTTTACAAAGAGATTTTCAATTTCCTTCATGCATGCCATGAAGTCTTTTGCAGCTAGTGTATCTGAAGAACCATGTTGCTTGTCATGTCCATTGATAGGAAGTACAGCAGCTGATGATGATGCTGTTGGTGATGTCAATGCAGCTGTTCCTAGAGTTTCATGCATACTGTTACCTTCCATAAACTTCTCAGCATTTCGTTGTTCAATTTGCAAGGCAAAATTTTCTGCGGATAGACTGGAAGGAGATTTCCTGATTGAAGTGTGATCCAAATCCTCATTCCTGTTTTTGTAAATTTGGACTAAGGGTTCACTTGATGCTTGATCAAAATCATCTTCTGAGTCCACAGTGTCATTCTGTTCATTTGCAGATACAGTTTCTCCTTCCTCTTCCAATTCAGGAATGCCTTCCTCTTCTCTAAGACGTCTGATATGGTCAGCATTGTCTAACCCATGGTTTAAAGCAGTCCCATCTGGAAAGGAGAATTGGTTGTCAATTGGATTGAAGAGCTCAAAGTAATCCCATGGTGGAGTACCAGGAGGTGGTGGAGTTTCAGCAGTTGAGTCCTCATCTGTATGTGATCCAGTTCCTTTGGGAGTGGTGGCCTCAGTTTGGAGAGTAACAATTACTGGAGTTGATGGTTTTTCTTTGATTGTTGTTGAGAAGCTTCTGCCAGCTTTCATATGATTCACATGAAAGCGTGTAGAACTGAGAGGTGAAGGAATTGAAGAGAATGATTCAACAGTTTCCACATTCTGTGATAATGTTGCAGATGAGTTTGAAAAATGTGAAGCAGATTTGTCTACATAAGTAGGAGGCTCCGGTGTTGCAGATCTAGATGTGTACAATGAAGATTCTACAGGAGCTTCTGGCTCTACAAATTTTTTAAGGGCAGTTCCAGTGTTTCTGAGGGACTGAATATAAGAAATATGTGCAGCAGCCAGTGAGCATCTTCCATCAAGAGCCTGCCTCACTAACTGTTTCCTTTCACGGCATAAACGAAGTGCCTTGTCATCTTCAATTCTAGAGTTTGAAGCTCCCATTTCCAAAAGAAACTCTTCCAGCAGCTTTCTAGACTTCAGCTATGCAACTGTTGAACTCGAACATGTGAGAAATCAAGCCTTCTGCACCAGAGATGCAATGGAAGGCACACCAATCCTGCATGCAATGAAGATGAAGAAATCTGAAACACATTATGATCAAATACTGGAGTTGTCTGGCTGAATTAAGTGTGTTTCTTGCAGCGTGAAAATATGATAAAAATCATGGCCATAAAGCAATCGTTAAAAAGAACATGAAGTCTACCACAGACAAAAACCATTATCCGGTATGGGCACATTATAATTTTTCCATTCTGGATATTTGAATTGAGCAACCCAAACTTCTATATATTTGTACACTGCACAAGAAGAATAGCCCAAAAGAATATGCATCTTTCTCGAATTTGCAACTTGTTAGAAATTTACAGATTCTTACTATGTTCACAGGCCGTGGGTACTAGAATAAATACTGTCGGTTCCAAGGAAAAAGGCATGGAATATATTCTCCAGAAATGCAACAACAATATCGAAAGCATAGATTCCGCTTAAAACATATAATCACAAAACAATCATCAAGAAAAGTCTGAAGCGCTTCACAAATAAGAAATGGGTTCAGCGCATTGAATCAATTGCAGACATTTCCTCATACAAGTAACATGCATGAAGAACCAAACAACTCACATTATACCAACTAATATAATATTTGAAACTTGGTCTAATTCACAATGCCTTGCATAAACCACGAAAATAAATCTGAAAACAACCAAAATCAGCTCCCTACTCAGCCGCAGAAGCCAATGAGAAAACAAATCTCCAGGAAAATGAAAGAAAATCATATCAAAATTTTGACCTAACAAAAGAATATGGCAACTTTATCAAATTGCTGAACCGAAAGCAACGCTCACTCCAATCCAAGAGCAACAGTCCAGTCAGAAATGTTGGATTTCGGGATAACTTTTACAAAAAAAATCCAGAAAAAAAGAAACAAAATAAAACCACAGGCAATAAACTTGATTCGTCGTCGCGGCTCGATCTTTCCAATCGAATCTACCAAAGAAATCCAATTTTTTGCATGAGATCAACCCAAACAAATCGCAAGAAGTCCAAATCCAACCCACCCGAGAAGAAAAGAAAAAAAAAAGGGAGCAAAATAACATCTTTATCGACAAGAAGCAAGGACTGAATCCCAAAAAACGATTGAAAAGACAATTATTGGCGACGTGATTGACCCTACCTGAGGATTTTGGGCTCTTCCTGCGATGGATTAGAATAAGAATTGGATGGAGCGGAGCCGAAAGGCGGTGCTTCCCATGCAGGGATGGAGCATTGGAGATGATTGGCCGAGGGGGGGTGGGCGTGTGTGGGGCGCGGGGGCGGCAGAGGCAAGGAGGACTGTGGAGCCACCTTCCAACTGGGAAGAAAGCGTGGGATTCGTTCCCTTGAGAAAAAGTTGCGATCTTTTTTATTACAAGAGTACAGAAAAAGAGTTGTCTCTTTTTGCCAATGGCTGCTTTTCTGTGTGTCCTGCTATTTGCGAAATGACATTTATGCCCCTATAGTTTGTTTTTTAGGTTATATTTTTTTCCGCTATGACGAACTCGCCATGACTTGATTTAAAATTTAATTTTAAACTTAATAAATTTTATATTTAATTGTATATATTATTTTTATTCCAAAATAACTGTTTCGGTGAAATGGTAGGTATTTTCAATTTTTTATTTTCGACCCAGGTGAAGTAATTTATTTTTTAAATATTTTATACATTTTTTATCTAAATAAATTATATATTTAATGTTTACAATGTTTTTAAATTTATATAGTAAAAATAAAAAAATGTTAAAATCGAAAGCATCGATGTGATCAAAATGTATTAATTTTGATGTTCGGGAAAATTGAAATTTAAAATTTTGATTTATAGATTATAATTGATATGATATATTCTAATTTGTAAGCTGACCTGGGCACATGAGTAACGAATGGTCCGTCCCAATCTATAAAGAAAATGAATGTTGTACTGTTTGTTGTGGATGCAGACGTATGGTGCACTACGTACAAAACATAAAAATGCAATAATGCGGCCAATGAAATTCAACGTGGGACTTAAACGCAGAGAAGGGGAACAAGATGGAACAACGATATGAAGCCCACTGCCGCACAGTCAAATCAACCCTGTCATCAATGCCAGAGTTAAATTGGATTCCCCGGCTTTTGCACACCGGTCTCAGGCACCATCATCATCGTCGTCGTCAGAGTTACAGTTTCCAGCAGAACATTCATCGGCGCTTGCACTCCGATGAATACTTTGTTTTTATTGCTGAGCCCATACCATGTGCCCCACAGCGTGGAATCTCTGACTCAGCGCCACATGGCCTTGTCTCTCTGCCAAAATACACTGTTTTCCTTTTTTTCTTCGATATTGTCTTCTTCTGCTTTGCCATGATCGCATTATCTTTCCCATCTAAAAAGCACTGTTTAAAATTTCGACCGATACATTTTGATTTCGGTCATCCCTTAAATATTTCGGTCCATTTAATTTCCATTTTTTCTGTATTAATTTTGCTCATGCACTTGTGCTCTTGCCGGAGAATTTGCGTCCGCACCTGCACCATGCCCTCTGGTGCCTGCACTTGCACTCTTTGATGCCCGCACCCACGCCCTCTTGGCCTCACATTCACACTCGCATTCTCGTGTCGGGCTCACGCTCATGCTCGCACTTTATCGACTAACTCCCTCGCCTACGAGCTGGCGCTAATCTCCCACCCCCGCTCGTGCCCTCGCTGGCTTGCCTCTCGCGCCCGCACTCGAACTCTCCTCGACCTACCTCTGGCACCAGCGTCCGAGCCCTCACATCGGTCTCACGTTTGCACCCGCGCCTTGCACCTCACACCTGCACCTACGGCCTCGCCGGTTATGCGCCTACCCTTGCACCTTCATCGCCCTTGCGCCTCGCCGATTGCGTGCTAACATCTGCACCCTCACCGAGGTCGCGCCTCACCGGCCTCTGAAATTGGTTGCTAAATGATCAGTAGAGTTCGAACTGTTCACATGTATGCGTTTTTGTTTTTTTCATGCACATGCATGAGCGCCGAAATTAGTTGCTCTGTCTTGTGTGTATATAAATGCTCATTCAGATCATGTAAATACTGAATTTGTAATTTCACATCCAAATATTTTAAACTCAACTGATGATGATGATTAATTATATTACGTTATAATTAATAAATTATGTATGTGTCAAGTATATTTTAATGATAAGTTAAATTTACTTATGTTAATTTTTAACATTTAATCATATTCATATTATTTCTTATATATTTTTTTTTTACAGTAATATATAAAAAATAGACTATATCAGTAATTAACTATCAAAATTAATTTAAATTAATTAAAATAATATTTAATTATATGGTAAAATTAATTATAAATTTTTTTTATAATTTTTTAATTTTTTTGAAATTTTTTTTACAATTTTATCATATTTTTTATTTGAAGTTAAAATATAATCAAACTCGGGTCAAGAAGTAATTAATAATTAAAAAAATATTTTTACCGAAGCCAAAACGATCGAAATGGCCGAAAACAAAACCAAAACTTAAACTTAAAACCTCGCTAAAAAGTTATGATTTTAAAATTTTAATATATTTTATTTATTACAAATTATGAATTTGTCTTTCAAATATAAATATAAATAAGATCTTTATCCCATAAAAAAAATACATATTTTACATTTACACTCCTGGAAATGTTGTTATTCTCTGCTCGTCTTTTCCTCAGTTTGTTTTGCAATCAAACGCGAACTAATTTCATGACTAATCCTAAAAATAAGATTAATACGCGTAACACTGATTATACTAACACCAAACACTTACTAACAAATATGATTAACTTTTATTATTAGCTTGTATAAAGATTAATTTCATTCAAATTTTTATTGGTAAGGGCATGGTTTGTTTTGGTAGAAATTAGTATTCCGAAGAATTAGTTTTTTAGAGCCTGAGAATCATGGAAATTAAATTTTTTTTGTATGTTAGATTGGAGGGTTTGAAAATCCTAAACTTTCGCATTCTTTATTTGATTCGAATGATTTTTATTTTTTTATTTTTAAATATTTGAGTGAATCGCTAATTAAATATTAAAAGTTAAAAAAATTGTTGGGGAATTCAATAAAAATATTAAATTAGATTAATATAGTGGACTAAACATTAAATTTTTTTAAAAAATTAAAATAGTAAAATATGAAAAAAATTTATTATATATATAATTTTATTTGTATAATTATTTGACATGAAATTAATTTATTATATTTAACATAAATAAAATTGAAGAATTTTACAAATCGAACGATTTTTGTAAAAAAAGGCAATCCTTTATCTTGGATTGGTGGAGGAGTGCTTGATAAAAAGGGTTGGAACGGGGCATGCATTTCAAGGGTGCTATCTCAAATATTCCTTTTGATTTGATTGAAAAGAGGTGCAATTGGGAGAATGCCACCCCATGCACTCCTCTTCAACTAGTTTATTTATTTATTTATTTATTTTATATAGCAAATTTATATATAATCTATATAAAATGCATTATTTTTAAAAAAAATAAAATTGAGTTTGTAATTATAGCAATTATATGTGAAATTATATTTTTACTTAATAGTTAGAGCATGAACTATCTCAAGTTGACATGCAATCAATATTGTTGTTATTATTGAATCCAAATTCACATACTTGATTTTCAAGTAATAGCACTCCATATTAAGCATTTTTCGAATTGGCAAAAAAAAAAAGTCCGTAAATGAAATTCCGTTCAGAAATAAAATCTAAAAAAAAAACCACAGAAAAATCGAGAAAACTGCATCCCCGCTTTCAGTGTGGTGGCGCAGAGGATCCATAAGACAACGCCTTGGTGCCACGTTTCCGCCCTACGTGGCCTCAGATCGAAACCGCCAAAACAGACATCCAAAACACCCGGCCAAAAAAACAACACGGAAACCGAGACGCCGCCGCAGCTCCTCCCCCACTCACCTCCAATCTCATCGCCTCCCCGTGTTTTTTAATCCGAATCCAAAACCCTAGGCTTCTCCCCGGTCGCTTCCCGATCCGCGGCGGCTCCGGATCCCGATTTCCGCTTTTGTTAAGGTGAAATCCGCCCTGTTTTTGCCCGGATCCTGATTTGTTGATTTATTTTTTTTCGCGGTTCGACGCTTTTTCGGGGATTTTCTTCGTTTTCGGTCCGAGGATTCAAAAAAAATTTGATTTTTGAAGCAAAGGAGGAAAATTGCTTTGCTTTAGAATGAAATCATTTTCCCCATACGGTTCCTGCGAATTCGTCGCTTGAAAAGTGGATTTTATTTTTTTTTCTTCCTTGCTACTCGCTAGAAATCGACAAAGTTGTCTTCTTTATTAACTTGTTAGTTCTTTGGATTGGCCGAGGTTTGTAGCATTTCTATCTCGAATGAGGATGGGGCTCGTGAAGGCGAAGCCCCCTGTCTGCTCTGCGAAAAAGGATTGCGTGGAATGGGTTCGGTTGTATTTGAGCTATTGTTTATGCAACTCGAAGGATGGCGCGTCGTTGGCGCTTGGGCTTGTCAGCGTTGTCAGCTGGGGCATTGCCGAGGTCCCGCAGATCATAACGAACTATAAAGCCAAGTCTACGGAGGGCCTTTCAGTACTGTTTTTAATGACTTGGATTATAGGGTAACGTCTCCTGTTTTGTTTTTCGTTTTGTTCTGAAGATCATTTTTGTTTAGATTGATCATGCATAGATGAACAAGTTTTTTGGTTTCGTATATACTTTAAACTGTTTATTTATGATGCCTTCAAACTGGCCCTGTGGTTATCAAGGTTGGCTCATAATTATGCTGCTATTATGCGCAGCTCACTGAATGTCTGCAGCACTCACACTGAATGATATTTACCCGTTCTTGTTTTAGATGATGATTAGGAATTAAGATTATAACAGGAAACCTGTTGGTTGCTTTAGATATTAACCGGTGTATATATGTAAAATGAAGGCCAGTCATGAAATTATGGTTTCTCATTTATGTAAACCATCTATGAGTGGAATTGGATCAGCTTCAAGCGTAATACAGCGTAGCATGTTCGTGACTGATATGTCATAAGAAAAAGCTTAACAAAAAGGTATAGGAGATTGCATCAGCAACTATGAATTTTTCTTCCAAAATAAATTTCGGTCTACTAACTGCAGTAGCTGTTTCTCGCAAAGGCAGTGTGCAATTCATGTATTTCAATCTAAGTATGTAGTTGAGTGCTTATCTCGATCTGAAATCTGTGCAAATTTGCTTCTATCTTGTTTTTTCCTCCATAATGTTACCTCTATAATTTACTCATATTCTTTTATCTGTTTGCAGAGATCTTTTTAACCTAATTGGCTGTATGCTCGAGCCTGCTACTGTATGTTTCTTTGGTCAAATTTCCTGTAAAGTTCCTATATGGTATTTTTTTTTTTTGTCATGTTCGTGTCATATGACATGAATTGTCTCATCAAGCTCCAATTGAGTACTACTTTTTTAGGATATCCATTCTATGTTTGCATGTCCTAGTTTTTGTGTATAAGATAGATACCAGCATGTAAGTACTCCATAGTGCAATTGCTTGTGATGGTGCTTTTTGCTCACAAACACAACTTATCACTTTTTATGGTAATTAGCAAGGTTTTTCAGATTATGTCAATGTGTTTTTACTGTGAATCTTCCAAATACTTCTATACTTATGCAAATATATATGGTTCGGGACTTCTGCTGATGCTTTTGTCTGATAATGGCTGTGCTTGTTTACTATACAATGAAGCTTCATTTTTGGGCAGAAGTGAGTTTATAAGCCTATGCCTTGCACATTCTTGGAATATGACTGTTAAATCACGCATGCAAATGTATGTTGACACTCTGTAATATGCTAATCTAACCCTATCAGCAATCTTCTGAGTAAGTTATACATCATAATCCAAATATTTATGGCTTTGAACCTCCAAAGAGATGTGTAATCCTACTATTTGTGGCTTTTGAACCTCCAGAGACGCCTTTAGCTTTCTTGAAGGCTTTTTCATACTTCATGTTTGTGTTTGTTGGTTACATAATTGTGCTTCATATGGGACAGAAGTGACTATATGAACCTATTCTGCATGTTTATTGCAATCGTAGTAGATAGATGGACTAAACATGATATTCGCGATGCTCATCCTTTCGCAGTTTTGATGTTTCTTCTCTGGTTTTTGCAGTTGCCAACACAATTCTACATGGCGTTGGTGAGAACATGACTTAAAGAATAGTCATCATGCTGTACAGTATTAGCTTTTGGTATCATTAACAGAATATTATACATGTGCGCAGTTATACACAATTACTACAGTGATCCTAACAGCACAAACCATATATTATGGCCACATCTATGCTGGTCTGAAAGCCAGGAAATCTGCCCTTTCTTGTAAGGTTGGCTGTCCAAAACTTGTGCAATTTGAAATGAATGTGCAAATAATAGTTGATATTGCTGTAATTAACTACTAAAATTTGAATTCATACATTTTATAGTGCAATCACTTTACTTCTCTGTTGGGAGTATTCAATTTGCAATTTGAATCTTGTCCCATAACCAGGGGAGGGGATAATGGTGTCATTTCACCAAATCCTTTACTTTTTTGGGCCTAGTTGAATAATTCTCTGCTACTGTATCAAGGATGATACTTGTGTAATATCTTTTTTAGGAATTAGTTTCTGTTTTGTCAGTCCATGTTAACAACAATTTTCTAATTTTTTTTCCATGTCAACAACAAATTTCTAACTTTTTTGCAATTTTCCATGAATTTCTGTTGGAAAATAGTAGACATTGTTAGTTCTTTGCATGACAAATAGGTGTATTAGTTTAAGAACTGGTGTACCATGTGAATTGTCCTTTCTCCATAATTCATAATATGCTCTGGGGTTTAATCATCGATTATTTAGAGAAGCATTAAAGAGTAATATGTGCTGCTAAGTGTTAAAGTTAATGATGACGTGCTATTGGCTGAAATGATCTCTCAACATGGTTCATTGAGAAATCAGAATTTGATTGCTGTTGATTTTTTTTTTTCATTAGTAACAATTTTGTTACCCCACGATGGCCATCAATTTGTTGACTTGTAACTGTGTTGAAATAAGCTGCATGAAGAAGAGGCAGTTACACGGGAGGAGCAGATTGATCCCACTAGTGGCATGGAATTCAAAGCTACTAATTATCAGGACAGTAGATTTAGTGCTGCCAATGAACAACTTCACCTGCCAAGTTCACCAATTCCAGTTGCTGTGCCACCAGCTCATCGCCATGGTTCTGGCGGGAAGGACTTATACTACATGTAATTATTTGGTTAACTAAAAAATTATGAATTTGGAATATCTTTGTTGTGTTGTCTTACCGTCTCCTTGAGTCAGAGAATAACTGTCTCAATTAATACAAAGCAGGTCAGCAAGGTCTTTGTCAAGCAGCCCAAATCCCACAGTAGGATCATGGTTAGCAAATCCACGCAATTCCGGGAGATCTCCCACAGTCATTCCTGAGCAGCATTCTCTTAGAGAGCCTTTGATCAATAGGCTTGTGCCTGCGCAGTCTGCTCCACCTTCAAATACAAAGAACATGCTTTGTGTGGTAAAGTCTTGTGCCATTTGCAATGCAACAAAAACCATTCACCTTGCATTATGAACATGTAGTCTTCTTGTTTTTCTTGCCTAGGCTTCTTCGGTAATACTTCTTCTGGGTTGCGTCAATTTACATCTTTCCAATTCCGGCAGACGTAGTGCGTCTCCTCATGGAGTGATCATGTTTGTTGGACGTAAGCTTTTGCAGGTAATCAGAATGTTTTATTCTCTTTATAATGGAAGTAAATGGATGGAGGTAATATTGATGTTAGATGACATAACCTGAAACTTCAAATTTTGGTTGTTTTATGTCTTTCCAGGCTAAGACTGTCAAGTCGTCAATGATACAAGAAGGTTCATGCAGTGGAATTGGTACTGTTCTTGGCTGGTTAATGGCAGCTATCTATATGGGAGGAAGGCTTCCTCAAATCTGTTTAAATGTGAGACTGAACAAGACAACACTTAATTTGTTCAAATTTATTAATAGCTGCTTAATGTTTGGAACTTCTTTAACTTTTTTTTTTCTCAAAATTTGCAGATACAAAGAGGGGATGTTGAGGTTAGCATTTTTTTCTCGTGCTTCACTCTAAATCCTGCATTCATCCACTATAGTTACTTAAGATGGTGTGTGCGCCCTTTTTTGTTTGAAGGGTTTCTCAGAGTTAATACACAATTTCTTTGTTGAAAATGTGTGAATTATCTTCAGAGAATTGGCATTGGTAATAGGTTTGCCTCAATATGACAGACTGCTTAATGTCGTATGTGAGACTCTTCATTTTCAGCAGGAATATCTGTTATCAACAAGAAAAAAAAATATTAAAAGATCTGTAGCAGGCAAAGCTTTATTTGAGGGGTGTGCTTTTGGTTGATTGATTTGTCAGAGGTTAGGAGCTTTGCAGTAGCTTCTTGATCATTCAAATCACCAACAATTGTAGCTCATTTCAAACTTATTGTTCCCTGTGCTATTTGTCATCCATTTAAGCACTATTTCTCTTTATATTGTATATTGACTTCATTTTTCATCATGTAACTATTATGTACATATGAATTCAGCCTTGTTGACTAAATATGGATCAATTTTGGTAAAATTGAACTTGTTGATTTTCTTTTCTCAGGGCCTCAATCCTCTTATGTTTTTCTTTGCATTGATTGGAAATGCTACATATGTTGGAAGGTATAATTTATTCCATGATGAGTGCTCACCATGTTCTTCCATTCCTGTTATCTTTGTGAACCCAAGTCCGGTTGTTATGTATTTGTACTTTAGTAACTGGCTCCTTCCCTGTGCAGTATACTTGTAAATAGTCTGGAGTGGTCCAAGATCAAACCTAATCTTCCATGGTTAGTGGATGCAGGTGGTTGTGTCCTTCTGGACACTTGTGTATCCTTAAATGTATGTTTTCACAGCAGTCGCTTAAAAAACAGTTATATCAGTTTATTTTCTCCAGACAACTTCTAAAATTTCCTCTGTATTTTTTTGTTTCTGATAGAATTGGCTGTTTCATTTTTTCTCAATTGTATTGGAAAGGAAAGACATTCATGTTCTTGCGTGGTCATGTGGTCAATTCATTAATGTCTGCTGGTAAATATAT
The DNA here is from genome assembly GCA_005019695.1 of Trichopus zeylanicus subsp. travancoricus. NCBI lineage: Eukaryota > Viridiplantae > Streptophyta > Magnoliopsida > Dioscoreales > Dioscoreaceae > Trichopus > Trichopus zeylanicus. Next base: position 444,918 of record RXID01014222.1, read on the forward strand.
GTTTTGGTTACAGAACACCAGTTGAGTGAAAGAACTGCTCAGAACCACGTCTGTTGCAATCAGAAACATACATACAGTTCCTGACTCACCATTATATTTTTCTCATATTCTCAAATCTGAAATTAAACAACTCTGACTGAGGTTATGAGAGAGGTATTTTAGCAAGAAAGCTTTTGGTTTTATTTCTCAGTAACTATTCTTGGTGGTTTATTATGCGCCTCATACTTCTATTGGCTTTATGCTACTTCCAGCATTTCCGTTTACCAAATCATTTTTAATTTTCCTCCTCCGACAACTTTTACTGAGATCTTTTGCATGAGATTCTTAACTGTGATAACAGATTCTTATTCAATTTGGCTATTTCCATTATTGGAAACGTAAGGATTCTGAAAGCAGTTATGATGATCAAGCACATTGCAAAGGAACCGATAAATTTCATTAGCAAGGTCTGATTTTTTTCCTTACAATTACAACTTGTCCTCTAGTTACAGCTGAGAGAAGTAATATAAACTTCAAATTTCCTTCAGCTGTTTCTATGTTTGTGAAGATCCGTTGTTTCTATGTTGCAAACATTCCTTTCATGCACAATTAGTTTGTGAAGAAAAGAGGGAGGGGTAGAAGACATGACCACTATTGTTGCTACGAAGCTACCATCTGCATTATCTAGCAATTTAGTCAAATCATTATTGGCTTGTGAAAAAAATAGAGGTAGAAGACATGACCACTATTGTTGCTACGAAGCTACCTTCTGCATTATCTATCAATTTAGTCAAATCATTAGGGCATGACTTCTCTTTTCCCTTTGTAAATAGTGTATTCTCTCCATAGTCTGAGGCTGGTAATGTTTGTGTTGAGACAGGAAGTGGTCTTCTTATCACTTAAATGAAGAATAACATGAATTGCTGAATCTTTTCAATCTGCAATTTTTTTAAAAAAGAAAAGTAATCATGTGCAGGCTCCTATGATCTTCGTCATTCTTTTTCTTTGATAACTGGTAAATATGACTTGAAGGGTCACAAACAATTTGGCGTTTGCTATTTATATTCATTCTTGATGATTGAAACTGGATGGGTAGATTACCTAGATATTTTTATCGAAGATTTTTTTGCAGCGTTCAAGCATATCTATTGGCAGAGAGTTCAGATACCCAGGACATTTTACACATCATGCACTTGTAAGATGTGTTTCATGCATCATAATTGTTTGTTATAAAAAAAAAAACACATGAAATTATAACTGATATGTACATTTGATCTAGGTTAATGCCCAATCTGATGTGTGTGAATTTATTCTTGAGATTGTTGGTGCTCAACCTAGCTGTCAAAAGTGTCCAACTAATATAAGCTGCTCCTGATTCATTTCTTCATCTCAGGGATCTGGAGTATTCCATTGGGAAAAACATTCAGGAAAACCACAAGAGTTCTTCATAATGTTGGAAGCATGCTCAATTTGATCTAGCTGTGTCCGGATACTATTTGCTGACTGAATAAGGATTGGGGCTTTCTCTTCAAAGTTGTTACTTCCTTTTTGTTTTTTGCTGGTGATCACACGCAAGTGGTTTTGTTCTGGAAAACTAAGTGGGTCAGTATACATTTGAGTGTACTATTGTTGCTGCATGGATTTGTTTCCATTCCTGAATAATCAGGTTAAATTTTTCTCTTGAACATCACAAATAAAGCCAAATGGCCCTGTGTTTTGTTTTACTTGCTTCTTTTGTATTTGGCTGTAAGCATAGAACTGTTGCTCACTTTTTAGTTGAGTGGTTGATTCTGTTTAGTGGCTTCTTTCTCTTTGTCAAGAAAAACATCTTGTTCTATTGTAAAAACTATGGTCGTTTTGGATAATTGCAAATAAGCACCGATCTTATGGTCTTGACAATGAATTTTTGGTTATGATTTAAGGCCCTGTTTGATTGGGGATCAGCCTCAAGATCATTTTTTTAAAATTTATTTTTTTCTTGTAAAATTAATATTATTTATTTTATACTATTATTAAATTAAATTATCATAAAAAATTAAATAGTTTTTTGAATTTTAAATTATTGAAGTATTAATTTTGATAAAAAATTAGTTTATAAAAGTGATTAACTACTTTTAATTCTGAATCCGAATTAAACGGTACTTAAGAATTTTTGGCTTTGGTGAGATTTCGTTTTTAGTATATTAACAAAATTCAAGATTTTATGCATTCTAGATTACAATAATAGCAAAATCAACTAGAGGAAAAATCTAAGAATACTTGAAAAGCTTCGGGGGGGTGTTTGGTTTGAAATAATTTAAAATATAAAATATTTTTGTAAATATTTTTGGTTCTGATTTAAGGCCCTGTTTGATTGGGGATCAGCCTCAAAATCATTTTTTTAAAATTTTTTTTTTCTTGTAAAATTAATATTATTTATTTTATACTATTATTAAATTAAATTATTATAAAAAAATTAAATAGTTTTTTGAATTTTAAATTATTGTAGTATTAATTTTGATAAAAAATTAGTTTATAAAAGTGATTTACTACTCCTAATTCTGAACTCGAATCAAACGGTACTTAAGAATTTTTGGCTTTGGTGAGATTTCGTTTTTACAAGGTTTGCAGTTTCGGCCGAACCGCAACGAAACCTGCGGTTTCGTATCAATTAGGATTTACTGTTTATTATTGTTCATCTTCGCCAACGAACGCACGCGGGAGCGGAAGCTCGCCGGGCTCGAGCATGCGGGCGGGAGCTCGCCGGGCTCGCGCGTGGGGGGCTGGCGGGAGCTCGCCGAGCCTCTCGCGGGTTGGGGGGCGGAGCTCCGGGTGGCAGAGAAGGCGGCTGGGGGAAAGCTCGCCGAGCTCGCGCGGGGGGTAGGGGGGGGGGGAAAAGGGGGAAGGCTCTGGCGGACGGCGGGCGGGCAAGAGGTATGCCGAGCTCGCACGGGTTGGGGGCGGGGTGGGGGGGTCGTGGGGAGGACCTCGCGCCAGCTTCGTGTTCAAACCCAAAAACCCTGCGCTCTTACTAGTCTACCGCCGTTCTCTCGTCTATCTCGTACCCTCGCTAACCTGACTCGTACTCCCGTAAGATGAGATTGGCCTTACACTGGGCCAGTGTTGTCGCCAATTTAATTTTGACGTCATTATCGGTTTCTGTCAGATATTATTTACGTACATAATATTATTCACGTAATTATTCATTATTTTTTAAAAAATTTAAATATATTATAATTTTTTAATTTGAAGTTAAAAAATAATTTAAATTAAATTAAATTTTAGTCAAAATATAATTTTTTATTTTAGACCTTCGATATATGGTTATATTTCAGAACCGTTGCCATGAGATCGCGCAGAGCTAATTGTTTTGATTCATATGCCCATAAATGCTCGTCCGGATCATTCAGGTACTAAATTTGTAATTTCACATCCAGATGTTCCAAAGTCAACCGATGATGATTATGATGATTAGTTGTATTATCTTAGAATTTATAAATTATGTACGTGTGAAATACATTTTAATGAAAAGTTAAATTTGTTATGTTAATTTTTAAATTTTAATCATATTCATATTATTTCTTATATATTTTTTTAATACACTAATATATATTAAAAGCAGACAATATCAGTGACTAACTATCAAAATTAATTTTAATTAGCTTAAATAATATTTGAAATTATTGTAAAATTAAGTATAAATTCATTCATAATTTTTCAAATTTTTTCAAATTTTTTCAAATATTTTATTGTATTTTTAATTTGAAGTCAAAGGACAGTCAAAATATAGTTAAACTCTGGTTAACGCCCAATTAATAATTTAAAAAATTTTTTCGGCTGAAACCGAAACGACCGAAACTGAAACCGAAACGGCCGAAACGTATCGGTTTCGGCCAGTCCCGAAACCGAAACCGAAACCGAAACTGTAAACCATGGTTTTTAGTATGTTAACAAAATTCAAGATTTTATGCATTCTAGATTACAATGATAGCAAAATTAACTAGAGGAAAAATCTAAGAATACGTGAAAAGCTTTGGGGGGGGGGTAGGGGGAGGGGGGGTAGTGGGGTTTTTGGTTTTGAACTCATTTAAAATAAAATATGTTTGGTACAATCTTTTTTGGTTATGAATTTACGGCACTGTTGTGATTGGGATCAGCCTCACCATATTTTTTTCAAATTTATTTTTTGCTTGATAAAATTATATTGTATTTATTTTTATAACTGTTATTAAATTAAATTATTATAATGAAAAATTAAATAGTTTTTTTGGCATTTTAAATTATTGAAGTAATTCCTCTTTTGCTCCACCCTTAGTTTCTCACCCGTGCTTTCCTACTCCTATTCTGCCCCCGAATCAAACGTACTTAAGCCTTTTTTTTTTTTGGCTTTAGGGAGATTTCGTTTTTTAGTATTTAACAAAATTAAGATTTTAAGGCATTCTAATTACAATGTGAGCCACCTCAATAGAGAGGAAAATCTAAGAAATACTGTGAAAAGCTTGGGGGGGAGGGGGGGGGGGGGGGGGGGGGGGGGGGGGGGGGGGGGGGGGTTTTGAAATAATTTAAAAAAAAAATAAATTTTTTTTGTAAATTTTGTTTTACTAGTAAAATTAATCCTATAATGATTTAATATTGACAAAATTAATTAATTTTTATTTTTTAATAAAAAATAAATTTTGAGTCGGATTATCATCTCTAGCTTTTGGGGCTAAAAGATATCTGTTTCCAACAATCTGCCACGCCCAGTCAAGAATAAGCCACTAACCTTTGAGCTGACAAAGAGATGGCTCAAAGGACCAAACTTATTGCCTGCCTGCTATGAGAGGGAGACAACCAGAAAAATAAAAACAGTACCAACATTCAGTAGACCATTAGATTTGCAAGACAGATTTATAGTGGTAAAAATGAACCAAGTCCAAGCATTAGATTCATCAAAGACATAATTGATGCAGAATCTCTCAGACATACATTTTCAACTTTTCGGACTGTTCAGACAAATCATCTCAAGCTACCAAAAATAAAATGGGGCAACACTCAGCACTAGCTTAAGCCTAGCACAGATATATCACTGATCACCAGGCATACTCTTGATGATATCAGAATCACCTGATTCACAAAAAATTAATAAAATATCAGTGAAAGACAGAAGAATGAAAAAGCAAAGAAATGGATGCAAAAGTAACCTGGATCGATGATGCTGAGGCAGCAAACCCGGAAATATTTGCCACAAGCTGTTCCCAAATCAACGTTATCTGACAATCCAATAAGGAAGAGGCAAGAATTAAATATTGCAAGATCACGATGCAATGAAATATACAGATGCAGTTAAATATCTGACAATGCAATACCATGAGAAGCGGATATTCAATTGGCAATACTAGCAGAGGGATATGAACTAAACATGGAAGTTTAACAACCCTTGAAAAAGAATTATAAAAAAATAGAAAGCCAAAGGCCATGCTCAAGTGCTTCCATTGGACGGCAAAAACAAAAAAGAAACTGTAAAATCTGATTTGGGGAACACAAAAATTTGTAAAGCTTTGTCATATCTTTAGCACATCAAAACATTGGGGGGCCAGCATTTGAATGAGAATAACAAAATTACTTACTTCCATTAAAATGGTGAACTCCAATCTTTGCTAACATCGCATAGTACTCAATCTCTGACTTCCTCAACGGAGGACAGTTGTTTGCAATGATGATTAGCTTTCCTAAACAAACAAAAGAATCAAACTAATTAGCAAAACTTAAAAGTAAAAAAGCAAAATTGAAAGTTTAGTATGTATAAAAGCCACAAAAGGATAACTCAAAGGATGACTTGGAAATACATGAATTTGCATGAGGAAATAAATCACCTGAATCAATATCAAAACATCAACTTTCATATAAAACAATATTTATTTTGATGAACCACAAGCTTGGCACCCAAATGTGGCGTCATAGACCTTCAGGAATCAATACATGACAAACACAAGGCACATGCCACATGCGTCGGAATAAAAGTATAACTTAACAGGGAGGCAGGGCACGATATCAGTTATTGAACCCATAGTTTTGATAAGAAGCCAAGTTCTTTCTTACTAGATGGATTTTTTCCAGAGCCATTTCAGACAGCATCCCAACTAATGTAACCATTTACTTCCGTAATAATTGATCTCAGTCATACAAACTACTTGTTCAAATCCATTTAAAATAAAAAGGTTCTGCATATTAGTGGCGAACATACTCACACTGATACTTATATTTGCGTCAGAAGAAGACATGCACAAAGTAAGCTAAAAGATGGGACAATCCGTACTATGATCACACATTTCTACAAAAAACATGAAAAAAAAACCACATTGGTACAACAATACACAAGGTTTTTCAACTTATTAGCCATTAACTTCTTGCAACAAAAACATTCTTCCTGTCAAATATCAATGTAGAAGACTTATATAAAACTGCTCTTATAATTTTCGGACACATTAACAAATAGCAATACAACCAATGAATGCTCAAAGAGTGACACAGTTTAATCCAGAGTATTGCTAACAACCCGTTCATATAGTTAAACCAAAAAAAAATCCAAACATCAATCTTTTTTGCCATTTCTTGCAAATAACAATGTATCAACCGAGACGCGGTTCTTCTAGACTTAAATCTAGAAGAATTCAAAGAGGGAAGAAGGCTGGGATAGATTTCGGGAACTTCATTCATCTCTAAGGCACGTATCAAAAGCCAAAGAGCCAAACTCCAGTCCCAATCACACAACCAGAAGTACACAGTAACGTAAAAACCAATTTTTTTCACATGAAAACATATCACCAACAATTCGAATCATCAAATGCTAACGAATTCACCGCCAAACAAGACAAAACTTTCGTTTTTTCTTCAAATTTCAACATACCTTTCGAGCTCCTGAGGGATCTGAGAACCGTCTTGTAGCCGAGTGTGTACTTCCCGCTCTTCATCACAAGAGCGAGCCTGTTGTTTATGCTCTCCTGAGTCTTCTTCTGCATCGAAAAAAAGTTCAAAAAAAAAAATTTCAACAGCATGAACGGGCAACAAAAGAGATCTATAGGAAAACCCTAATCTCAACTAAAAATCCCCGGAAAAGAGAAACAGAATCCGAAGATTGAAGCTGATACCGTCTTCTTGGAGGCCACCATGGCTGCTCCGGCGAGGGGCGACGGCGGATGAAAAGAAAAACCCTAGATCCGTTAGCGCCGGCGACGGCCAACCAGGGTTTCGCTCTCTTGTTTAAATAGACAGAGCTGGAGCGCTCAATTACGAAATTACCCTTGATTTTGGCATCCCTATAGACTCCCTGTATAGGTAATTCCGGATTTTGAAACGTGAAAATTATCAATTCGGTCAATTACGGAAAATTGTAGAAATTGGCCGAATTTGATAATTTCGATATTTAAATATATTTTTTAAGTAAAAAAAAGAAATTATTAATTCAGTTAATTTCGTGAATTCGGGTGTTTGAAATGTAAATTGAAATCAATTAATTCCGCCAATTCCTTCAATTTCGGTGTTTAGTTGGATTTGAAATTGGAGATTACCCTCATTTTTTAATATTTTATATATTTAATTTTAAAATAAAAATATATATTAAATTAATAAATTAATTAGACATATTTTTAAGGTTTTAAAAATTAATAATATTAGAATTAACTAAATAAATAATGTTAGATAACATTAATAACATTAGCTAAATAATCAAAATCATCAAAATTAACTGGCGTCGGGGACGACGAGCGTCGGGGCTCGGGGACGGACCGCCGCTCGGGCTCGAGGACGATGGGTGTCGGGGCTCGGGGATGGACTGCGCTCGGTCTCGGGGACGACGGGCGTCGGGGCTCGGGGACAGACCACGCTCGGGCTCGGGGACGGACCACCGCTCGAGCTCGGGGACGACGGCTCGGGCTCGGGGACGACGCTTGGGCTTGGGGAAGACGAGCTCGGGCTCGGGGACGATGGGTGTCGGGGCTCGGGGATGGACTGCGCTCGGGCTCGGGGACGACGGGTGTCGGGGCTCGGGGACAGACCGCGCTCGGGCTCGGGGACGACGCTCGGGGCTGACGACGCTCGGGCTCGGGCTTGGGGGAGACGAGCTCGGGGCTGACGGCGCTCGGGGCTGAGGCGCTGGGCGACGACGGGCGGTCGGGCTCGAGCTCGGGGACGACGGGCGTCGGGGCTTGGGCTCGGACCGCCGCTCGGGCTCGAGGCAGAGGGTGACAGGAATTCCGCCCGAATTCGGCCGGCTGAATTCCGAATTCGGCCGGTATTTAAACGGGTGAAATAGTGTTTCGGAGAGTGGTGGGCCACTGAATTCGGATCCGGAATTGCTTTTTTTATCTCAATTCCCCCATTCGGTTATTTGGTAATCAAATAAAAATCCGGAATTTGGTAAATTCTCAATTCCGACAATTCCTAATTCCGGATTTGAATTCGGGATTAGAAGAGAGGCTGAATTCGCAATTTCGGATCCGAATTCAGTGGGCACACCACTGCCCGAAACACTATTTCACCCGTTTAAATACCGGCCGAATTCGGAATTCAGCCGGCCGAATTCGGGCGGAATTCCTGTCACCCTCTGCCTCGAGCCCGAGCGGCGGTCCGAGCCCAAGCCCCGACGCCCGTCGTCCCCGAGCTCGAGCCCGACCGCCCGTCGTCCCCCAGCGCCTCTGCCCCGAGCGCCGTCGTCCCCGAGCCCGAGCGCCGTCAGCCCCGAGCTCGTCTCGCCCAAGCCCGAGCGTCGTCAGCCCCCAGCGTCGTCCCCGAGCCCGAGCTGTCGTCCCCGAGCTCGAGCGGTGGTCCGTCCCCGAGCCCGAGCGCGGTCTGTCCCCGAGCCCCGACGCCCGTCGTCCCCGAGCCCGAGCGCAGTCCATCCCCGAGCCCCGACACCCCCGAGCCCGAGCGCCGTCAGCCCCGAGCTCGTCTCCCCCAAGCCCGAGCGTCGTCAGCCCCGAGTGCGTCTCCCAGAGCCCGAGCTCGTCTTCCCCAAGCCCGAGCGTCGTCAGCTCCGAGCGTCGTCCCCGTGCCCGAGCCGTCGTCCCCGAGCTCGAGCGGTGGTCCGTCCCCGAGCCCGAGCGTGGTCTGTCCCCGAGCCCCGACGCCCGTCGTCCCCGAGCCCGAGCGCAGTCCATCCCCGAGCCCCGACACCCATCGTCCCCGAGCCCGAGCGGCGGTCCGTCCCCGAGCCCCGACGCCCGTCGTCCCCAACGCCAGTTAATTTTGATGATTTTGATAATTTAGTTAATGTTATTAATGTTATCTTAAAAAAATTAGATATCATCGATACGTAATTTTAATATTATTTATTTTTAAAACCTCAAAAATATGTCTAATTAATTTATTAATTCAATATATATATTTATTTTAAAATTAAATATAGAAAATATTAAAAAATATGGGTAATCTCACCAATTAAGAATCGGGTGATCATATCTCCAATTCCAAATCCAACCAAACACCGGAATTGAGAGAATTGGCGGAATTCGTTGATTTCAATTCACATTTCAAACAACCGAATTCACGGAATTAACTGAATTGACAATTCTTTTTTTTTTATTCAAAAAGTACATCCAAAACACGGTTCGGCGTTTCGGCCGAAACGTTTCGGTTTCGGCCGAACCCGCGCCGAAACGATATTTATCGTTTCGGTTTAGGGTTTCGTCGTCGCAGCAGACAGCGTGGCGGCCGCAGGCGCGGGGCGGATAAGAGGCGCGTGCGGGCGAGGTCGATTCGGCTATACAGGTCACTGCGGTCGAGGCGGCTGGCTGGCGTGTGCATGCGACTGGCGGCGATGGCGGGGCACTGAGGGTGACTGCGGGCGAGGGCGGCGTGGCTGGAGCGGCAGGCAGGCCGAGCGTGGCGGGCACAGGGCGGTCGGGGCAGCCGCAGGGCGTGCGGGCCGACCGCAGGGAGCGCGGAGCCGCTGCAGGGAGCGCAGGCCGTCGGCGGCGAGCGCAGGGCGCGTGCATGGCGAGCTCGGCACGTGCATGGCGAGCGCAGCGCGCGTGGGGCGAGCTCAGCGCGCGCGGGGAGACTGCAACGTGCGCGGGGCGAGCTCGGCGTGTGCGGAGCGATCGCAACACGCGCAGGGCGAGCTGAGTGCGCCGGCGGCGAGCTCAGCACGCGCGGGGCGGGCACAGGGCGGTCGGGGCAGCCGCAGGGCTCGCGGGTCGGCCGCAGGGAGCGCAGGCCGTCGGCGGCGAGCGCAGGGCGCGTGCATGGCGAGCTTGGCGCGTGCATGGCGAGCGCAGCGCGCGTGAGGCGAGCTCAGCGCACTCGGGGAGACCGGATGATTATATTTTTTATTATCTATTTTATGTTCATAAATACTAACAATTATAAGATAATTATTTTTGAAATAGATAACGACAAATCCAGATGATTATATTACAGTTCCAGACCAAGTGACACTGCAAGCAGGAAGAATAATTATGTCAATTCTTCATCAAAAACTTATATTTTATCGTAGAATTATTCCACATTCGGTATATGATCTACTTGGACAAGCCTTAATTGAGCAGACATTACAAGACCGTGGAATAGTCAATGATCAAATTTATCTGCCCTCTCAATAAGGTTCACTTCATGCTATCAATCAGCGTCTTGCCGCAATTTCCCCTGAGCACTTCGCACAGTGTGATATTTATTTTTCATGGGTTATTGGACCACTTTTACTATGTGTTGTCAATCAATATGATTATCATTTTCATTTTGGACCTTCGATGTATGGTTATACTCCAGAACCATTGCCACGAGATCGCGCTGAGCTAGTTGTTCTGGCTCGTATGCCTACAAATGCTCGTCCGGATCATCCAAGTACTGAATTTATAATTCCACACCCAGATGTTCCAAACTCAACCGATGATGACTATGATGATTAGTTGTGTGAAATACATTTTAATGAAAAGTTAAATTTGCTTATGTTAATTTTTAAATTTTAATTATATTCATATTATTTCTTATATGTTTTTTTAATACACTAATATATATTAAAACTAGATAATATCAGTGACTAACTATCAAAATTAATTTTAATTAGCTTAAATATTATTTAAAATTATTGTAAAATTAAATATAAATTCATTCATAATTTTTCAAATTTTTTCTAATATTTTATTGTATTTTTAATTTGAAGTCAAAGTATAGTCAAACTCTGGTCAACGCCCAATTAATAATTTAAAAAATTCTTTTGGCCGAAACCGAAACGGCCGAAACTGAAACCAAAACGGCCGAAACGGCCGAAACGTATCGGTTTCGACCGGTCCCGAAACCGAAACACAAAACCTTGATTCAAACACCGAAATTATTAAATTCGGCCAATTCTCTCAATTCCCCATAATTGACCGAATTGGCAATTGCCTCGATTCTCAAATCCGAAATTATCCAAACGCCCCCTACCCTTCGACAATCACGAAATTATGCGCATATCCTCAAAAACTATATGTCCATATAGACCCCTACATATCCATGACATTTACGTTGATGTCCCTGATAAATTTATTTAAGATTTATATGCAATTATCAATTTGGTGGGATTAGTGACTTTATGTGACTTTAGGAGGAAGTTTTGCACCCCGCAATAGCTGATAATTACGAAAAAATCTTTTGAAATTTTCGAATTATCTATATCACGTTTTTTTTTCAAAATACCTACACCCCGATTATTATTTAATCAATTTTTTTTCTAAAAAATTCAATTTTACACTCCGTAATTTTTATAATTTAATTCCTAAAAACTGATTTTCTCACTCTCACTCTTTCTTTTAAAATATTTATAAATAAATCCTTAAAATATTTTTATTTATAAAAAATCTAAATATTAATATTTTTTAAAAAATATTTATAAAGGAGCTGAAATATTTTAAATATTTTATAAATGAATCGTAATATTTGTATTTTTACAAATAAGCTTCTTGAATTTTCTTTTATAAAAAAGTCCAAATATTAATATTTTTTTAAAAATTATTTATAAAGGAGCTGAAATATTTTAAATATTATATAAATAAACCTAATATTTGTATATTTACAAATAAGTCCCTTTAATTTTTTTATTTATAAAAAAGTCCAAATGTTAATATTTTCTATATGAAAATATCTAAAAAGGACCTTAAATATTTTAAATATTTTATAAATAAACCTTATATAAGAAATTTAATTATAGATTTTATATTTGTGAGTTTACAAATAAGTCCATTGAATTTTTTATTTATAAATAAGTCAAAAATTTATAAGTTTTAAAAAAATTTAACAAAAAAGAGTTGAAGGTATTAAAACTTAAAATTTTAAAATACAAGTTCAATATTTTCTATATTTACAAATAGTCCCCTCAAATTTTTTTATTTATAAATAAGCCCAACTTTTATCAATTTTTTAATAAAATTTCACAATATTGAAGTTTTAAAAATTAAAATTTTGAATTACAAATTAAGTATTTGTACATTTACAAATAGACATCATGAATATTTTTATTTATAAATAAGTTTAAACTTTTATCATCTTTAAAATAAAATTTTACAAAAAAGACATTGAAAGTTTTAAAATTTAAAATTTCAAATTACAAGTTTAATATTTGTATATTTATAAATAGGGATAATTACCTATAACCTCCTGTAATTAGCCTTAATTACTTATAATCCCCTGTAATTTCCGGAATTACCCATACCCCCATTTTCAAAAATATTTACCCACACCTCCCTGATTGTTATTTAATCAAAATTTTTCCAAAAAATTTTGATTTTACCCTCGGTTATTTTTACAAGTAAACCCCTAAAAACTTATTTTTTATATTTAATGACCCAAATTCGGTTTTCTGCAAATAACACTCCGAAATTTCTCCAATTTACAGAAAAGTCCCCGAAACTCGGATTTTTGCAAATAATCCCCCTGAAATTATTCCGATTTATAGAAAAGTCCCCAAAATTCGGATTTTTGCAAATAACACCCCGAAATTATTCCAAATTACAAAAAATTCCCGAAATTTTCTTATAAAACCCTCTCCTTCCTTCACTGTAGCCCTAAACCGAAGTGTCACCGCCGCCGCCGCTCTATCGCTCCCTGCCCACTATCGCTCCCTGCCCAGCTGCTGTCGTCGCTGCTCCGCCGGCTAGGAGATCGCCGTCCGATCGCTACCCTACGCGCCCCAGGCCGTCGCTACTCTTCTCCGCGCCCCCCACGCCGTCGCTGTCGCTGCTCTGTCCTTCGTCCTCGGCCCCCTACTCTGCCTTTGCGCCACTGCTACCCCGCCGACGAGAACACCGCCGTCCCATCGCTGCCGTCGCTGCCACCCTCCTTCATCCTTGGTAAGCCACCACCTCCTTCCAAACCCCCCCCCCCCCCCCCCCCACCCCCCCCCCCCCCCCACACGCCCCCCCCCCCCCCACCCCCCCCCCAAAAAAAAAAACATCCTGAACCCCCCCTTTCCTTAGCAGCCGAGGCCGGCGAGGATGCCCAGCGGAAGAAGGCCGGGTGGCGGACGTCTGCGCGTGATGGCGCCCTGGCACGGACGCCGAAGGCCGGGTGGTGTCGGCCGTCCGCGTCGCACGCCCTTGAGCCGGCGTCTGCCAAGCGCCTGCCGCGGGACGGCCTCAGACCCCCTCCCCGCCCGACGGCCTCGGACCCACCCATCGCTCCCGCCCCCGCCCCCAGACGGCCTCCGACACCCCCCACCCCTCTCCCTGCCCGACGGCCTCAGACACCCTCCCCATTCGACGATCTCGGACCCCCTCCCCACTCGACGGCCTCGGACCAACCCACCGCTCCCACCCCGACCCCTAGATGGCCTCCGACACCAGCTGCCCCCCCACCTAAGCTGTCTTCTCGAAAATGATGATAATGTCATGTTGCTTGGTTACCATAACTATGGGTACATTCTGTTTACAGGTACATATTTCTGCTAGATATACCGGGGAGAGTTAGATGATAAGGTTTTGGATTGACGACTCAGGAGGAACTGTCATATCTTTTATCATCCACCTCTCTTTTGTTGAATGAGAAATGAGGGGTGTTATTTGAGACATTTGTTCATTAATGTTCTTCAAATTTTGATTTATAAGGAATAATGGAAGGTTTCCTTTTGTTGGACAACAGTAGAACTTGTTATATTGATTTGTGTCTTGAACTTTCTAGCTACTATTGCTATCTGATTACTGATTAGACTATATTATTCTAACAAGCTGCAAGCTTCTATTATTGTTCTGCCAAGTTATATCAAAAGTAGAACATATTATAAAATCTCAGGAATGATTATCATTTACTAGGAAGTCGCTTTCTTTATCATATCCAGTTTTACATAAATAGAGTTTATCCTTTTGACGAGAGATCTGGATCTGGTGTGATTTCTCTCCGTACTCTTTCTTTAGTTGTTTCAAAACTTAAAATTTAAAATTACAAGATTCATATTGTACATTTAAAAATAGATCCCTTGATTATTTTTTTAATAAATAAGTCAATATTTTAATTATTGTTAATATTAAATTTCACAAAAAAGACCGTGAAGCTTTTAAAATTTAAAATTTTCAATTACAAATTTAATATTTTTACATTTAAAAATAGACCACTTTTAATATTTTTATTTATAAATAAGTCCGAATTTTATTTATTTTATAAGTAAATTTTACAAATAAATCATCGAAGGTTTCAAAACATAAAATTTAAAATTATAAGTTTCATATTGTACATTTACAAATAGATCCCTTTATTTTTTAAAAAATAAGTCAATATTTTAATTATTTTTAATATTAAATTACACAAAAAAGACAGTGAAAGTTTTAAATTTTAAAATTTTAAATTACAAGTTTACTATTTTTACATTTAAAAATAGACCACCTTTAATATTTTTATTTATAAATAAGTTCAAATTTTATTTATTTTATAAGTAAATTTTACAAATAAGTCATTGAAGATTTCAAAACTTAAAATTTAAAATTACAAGTTTCATATTGTATATTTACAAATAGATCCCTTGATTTTTTTTTAAATAAGTCAATATTTTAATCATTTTTAATATTAAATTTCACAAAAAAGACAGTGAAAATTTTAAATTTTAAAATTTTAAATTACAAGTTTACTATTTTTACATTTAAAAATAGACCACCTTTAATATTTTTATTTATAAATAAGTTCAAATTTTATTTATTTTATAAGTAAATTTTACAAATAAGTCATTGAAAGTTTCAAAACTTAAAATTTAAAATTACAACTTTCATGTTGTACATTTACAAATAGACCCCTTCAATATTTTTATTTATAAATAAGTCTATATTTTTAATCATATTTTAAGTAAAATTTTACAAAAAAGACATTAATGATTTTTAAATTTATAAATATAAATACAATATTTATATATTAAAAAATAGACCCTTAAATATTTTTTTTAAAAAAAAAGTCTAAATTTTACTTATTTTAAAACTAATTTTTACAAATAGACCCCTCGCCGGACCATCGCCGACCGGCGTCTGCGCCCGTGCGCCAGGGACGGAGGTCGAGGCCGGACGACCTCCACACGTAGGACGGAGGCTGAGGCCGGCATGCGGGCGCGGACGACCAAGGCCAAGGCCGTTCTGCCCCGCGTGCCGGTGCGTCCGTCCCTCGTGCCGAGGCCGCCTGTGTCCTCGTGCCAGTGTGCCGGCCTCGGCCTCCGTCCCCAGCACGCCTCGGCCGTCCGCGGCCAAGTGCCGAAGCTCCGGCGCGCCGGCCTCCGCCTCTGCTCCCGCCGCCGGCTCCGGCGTCGCCGCCCGCCCGTAACCACTCTAGCCACCGTCGAATTTCGGGGACTTTCTATAAATTGGAATAATTTCGGGGTGTTATTTGCAAAAATCTGAATTTCGGGGACTTTTCTATAAATCGGAGTCATTTCGGGGTGTTATTTAAAAAAACCGAATATCGGGACGTTAAATATAAAAAAAATAAGTTTTTAGGGGTTTAATTGTAAAAATAATCGAGAGTAAAATCGAAATTTTTTGAAAAAATTTTGATTAAATAACAATTAGAGGGTGTGGGTAAATATTTTTGAAAATGGGGGTGTGGATAATTCCGAAAATTACAGGGGATTGTAGGTAATTAAGGCTAATTACAGGGGGTTATAGGTAATTATCCCTTATAAATAAACCCTTAAAACATATTTATTTATAATAAGTCCAAATTTATTATTTTTTAAATAAAATTTTACAAAGAAGACATTGAAGGTTTTTAAACTTAAAATTTGAAATTACAAGTTTCATATTTGTACATTTACAAATAGACCCCTTGAATATTTTTATTTATAAATAAGTATAAATTTTTATCATTTTTAAAATTAAATTTTACAAAAAAAACATTGAAGGTTTTAAAACTTAAAATTTAAAATTACCAGTTTAATATTTATACATTTAGAAATAGACCCTTCGAATATTTTTATTTATAAATAAGTCTAAATTTTATTTATTTTAAAACTAAATTTTATGAATAAATCATTGAAGATTTGAAAACTTAAAATTTAAAATTACAAGTTTCATGTTTATATATTTTCAAATAGATCCGTTGAATATTTTTATTTATAAATAAGTCTAAAATTTTTTATCATATTTTAAGTAAAATTTTATAAAAAAGACATTGAAGGTTTTCAAACATAAAATTTAAAATTACAAGTTTAATATTTGTACATTTAAAAATAGACCTCTTGAATATTTTTATTTATAAATAAGTCTAAATTTTATTTATTTTAAAACTAAATTTTACGAATAAGTTATTGAAGGTTTGAAAACTTAAAATTTAAAATTACAAGTTTCATGTTGTACATTTACAAATAGACCCCTTGAATATTTTATTTATAAATAAGTCTAAATTTTTTATTATGTTTTAAATAAAATTTTATAAAAAAGACATTGAAGGTTTTAAAACTTAAAATTTAAAATTACAAGTTTAATATTTATACATTAAAAAATAGACACCTTGAATATTTTTATTTATAAATAAGTCTAAATTTTATTTATTTTAAAACTAAATTTTACGAATAGACCTCTCACCGGTCGTGCACGCACTCTCGCTGGTCGGTGTCCTCGCCCATGTGTCGGCCTCGGGCATCCGCATCCGCACACCGGCCTCCGGCGTCCGTGCCCGCGCACTCGCCGCCCTCGCTCGCTACTCATTTATAAATATTTAGACTTTTTTTATAAATAAAAATATTTCAAAGATTTATTTGTAAATATTTTGGGAGAAAGAGTGGGGATGAGAAAATAAGTTTTTTGAGGTTTAATTGTAAAAATTATGAAGGGTAAAATCGAAAGTTTTGGAGAAAAATTTGATTAAATAACAATTAAGGGAACGTAAATAAATATTTTAAAAATGGAGGTGGTGTAGGTTATATTGGAAATTCCTAGAAATTTTTCATAATTACCAGATATTACGGGGGTTACATGTAATTAGTCCTTTTGCAAAGATGAATAGAGTTTGGTTAGACGGATCAATGCCTACATATTTTCTATCTCAAAATCAAATTAAATCATGATCATTTATTATGCTGAAAATGAATATTTAATCCACTATAAATCAATTTTTAAATTTTAAATTAATAATTGAAATTAATTTATTCTTAAAGTATATGGCGTATGGAGTATGATCCATTATAAACATTTTTCATATAAATATTGTGTAATTATAAAAGTAGTTTTGTGGATTCAAAGGGATAGAAAAGCAAACCAAAAATTTTCGGGTAGTACGTGAATCTAATTTTATGGTTTTTCAGGGTAAATATGCAAAAACCTGAATCAACTATAAAATTCATGGGTCCGAACTGGCTCACGGTTTTTCCAAAACCAACCGATCTTTTTTCGGTTCTTCGGAAATCGAGAACCCGAACCCAGCGGTTTGAGGAAAAAACCGGTTTTTCGGTTTCAATCCTAAAATAAATTATTCAACAAAATAATGGTTCGTGGTTGGGCACCCAAATCTATATCCTATCGTAATCCTCCAATTATTATCTAAACAAATAGTGAAAACTTAATTTACTATAAATTAATACTTATCCTTCTCGAACTCGGTCCATTTATAGTCCAAAGCCTAAATCCGGCTTTACGGGCAGCGGTCAGGCAAAGTAGAGTGATTTGGGCACGGCGAAACAGCTGTAGATCCTAGCTGTATATCCTACGTCCCTCCCTCGCACTCCTCACTCTTCACTCCCGACCTCCACAAACCCTACAACCCTAATCCCTGCCTGCATTATACGCGAACCCGATCTATCTCTTCTTCTTCCTCTGCCGACCTCTTCTTCAGCCCAGTCGTCTCGTCTCGTCTTTCTTTCGCGCCTCCTCTTTCTTAGCCCGAGCCGAGGAACTATGCACCCAAGTCGGGAGGATATGGAGTTCACCACCCCATCCTTGATGACTCGTCCGGTGATCATCCCCGTATGCTGCCAGGCTCCGCCGCCACATTATCTCTTCAGCAGTAAGTTTTTGGTTCTCATTTCTCTTTCTTTTGTAGCATGTCTTCCCGGATTCTTTTTCTGGTTTTTTTGTTTTTGATCTTTGTTCTTGTGAATCCTCAGGGCCTCCCCCGATGATGCCTTGCCCGACGATGCCCTGCTCGATGACGCCACTCCCGATGCCTGGACACGACGACGGGCTTTACATTCAATGGCAGAAACCCGCATACCCATACGTCAAGATAAACTGTGATGGGTCCGTCTGTAAGAGCGGTGCCGGGTGCGGCTACATCCTCAGAGATTTCACAGGTTCTGTGGTGGCCGGAGAAGCGGTAGACCTGACTGGTCCTTGGACTTCGCTCGAGGTCGAGCTGCAAGCCATACTATCAGGGTGCGAGAGAGCACTGATGATGGGAATCAGAATGGTATGGATCGAAACCGATTCATTGATAGCTGTGAAATACATCGCAGGCGTACAGCAGTGGTCTCAGGAGTACGACAGCCTTCTCTGCCCCATTCTACTGCTACTCCAGTGCTTCGACGACTGGTTTGTCTCCCACATCTATAGAGAGGGCAATCAGGTTGCCGATCAACTGGCGAAGATGGGATCGCAAGGAAGAGGGTTAGTCTTCTGGAGCGACCCTGTCGATGAGATACTGAGCTTTCTTGAGGATGACATAATGGGAAGGCTCTACATTAGAGACAAGAAGCTGCAGCAGTTGAGGTGCCGATTGCGTCGAGGGATCCAGCCATTGCATGTTTCCTGCATGCTTCCTCTTGTTTGATATTGGGAAGCCATCGGAGTTTCTTGGATCCCTTGTCTCTGCACGCGGTCAGGCCAGCAGAGAGAGCATCGTAGTTGAGTTGCTGTTCACGAACAGCTGGTCCTTGTTGATATTTGAGCGAGCTACACCTGTATTCATGGTAGCTCTTTTAACGTTTGTTGTATTACTTGCCTTTGGTGGCCTGCTTCCACTAAGCTTTCACCGGGGTTTTCCTCGACGCTCTTGGCGTAGGGGGCCTGGGAGAGGCGATGTGGTAGCAGCGGTTGTGTATTGTTTCTTTTTCTGAGACAATGGTAAAGAAAAATTGTTGTGCTCTATCTCGTTCTGAGAAATTGGAAAAAGCAGAACTTGCTGTGTTGTTTCAGTATCCATATTTTCTGGGGATGATGTCAGGCTGCAGTTATTATACCGTTATTTCTGCAAGTGGACACACAGTGATGTGGCATATTCTTCTGAGAATTAGTATGAATTTTCTGTCAAACTACACCACGAGTTGCAAGTTAGAGTTACCGATCATCAACGAGATACTTTTACCCACCAAAAAATGTGATGAACTTCACATAAACCTGTCATGAATAATTGCAACAGGTTACAGAATTCAAAGGCTACATGGTAGTTTTTTTACCATAAGCTTCACATATAATCCATTTTCCTACGTCAGACTGTGCTTAAATAACAATACAAGTGGCATAATACTACAACAAAAATAATGCCAACTTTCTGGTATTGACATTATACAAGTCATCATAATACATTTCCTACTGCAATGTCTGGCCGCTTTCACTCCAATTTTCTTCCATGAGACACTTGGCATTATCTGCGAAGAGTCCGGTCCTTGAACTTGATGGCAAAGGTCAGCAATGAATCCAGAAGAGAGTCAGATAGAAGGTGAGGCTTAAGACCCAGCTCGAAAAGCTTCATGCATTTGGTGTTGTAGTAGCGTTCTTAGGCTTCTACTCTTGGGTTTGGCACAGATAAGGTTTGGACATCCAGCCCAAGCTTCTTGCCAGCATTGGTGACAAGTCTGGCAAGGTTATTCACGGAGAACTGTTCTGTAAACTGGTTGAACACACGGAGCTCGCCAGGCTTGGCTGGGTTAGCAATGGCCAGCTCCACACATTGCACTGTATCTCTGATGTCAAGATAGCCAAGTGTCTGGTAAGAGGCAAGAAGATCTCAGGTCAACAGAATGAAATTCAATGCCTAGAGATTGCCTTTGTCCGATAATAGTGGCGATGCATAGAGGGCAATTAAAACTCAGTGCAATGCCAAAAGTCAAGTAGATTACCAAGCATTAAATTGTCAAATCACTGCAAAAGAGGATTGCAATTTACCCTCAAAAGAGGATGCCACTAGTTATCTTGTACACTGTTCATAAGATATTGTTCCTTACCTACCCAAGAATGTCATTCACCAGCATAAAGCAATCTTCTATATTATTGTCAATAGCATTTAAAACTATCATACTCCCAAAAAATGATACCACATAAATCCCCATCAGTGGATGAAAAAATTAAGCAGACAACGTTCACTTCTGCGTCTGATTGCCTTCTTTAATTTTTAACCACAGGTCTTCAAGAGTACAACATTATCCCTTTTACATCCATTTGGCGGAATTGAATGACATCACAAATTTTGGAGTGCTCTCCTTTTCTGACTAAACTATGGTTACTTGCATTTGTGAACTTACACTCAAATGCTTACAGCTTTCTGTTCCCTCTTGCCAGAGGCAGGAAAAACAGAGAACTAGTCTATCATTGTTTGAAGTAAGACTCTTTTGCAGATTTGATGTTCTCAGTAGATGTAACCATGTAAGAAACAAACATGGGACAATGGCTCCAATCATAATTTTTTATAGTGAGATTATTGTTTTATGATGATGGAATGTTATGGCTCAAGCAGAGAAAATATCACATCCACAACTAATATTTACTGTAAAATAATAGAAATAGAGGGTCTGATTTTGAAGTTTCACCTGTCCACCTTTGCCATAAACTGTAAGTGGGTGTCCAACAGCAGCTTGAACGCAAAACCTACTCGGAGCTCTCCCAAACACCCCATCATAATCAAATCCATTGCATAGCTCTTCATGCATTTCAGTCTCATCTGTCCTAACTCCATACACCACTCCTTGGTTTAGATCTGTAGCCCTTATCCCCCAAGCTTTACCGGTAAATGCAATATTATGGGAGTCATGCACCTTATCAGGTGGTAAAGGGAGCTAGCTTGTTTTGGATATGGCAATGTATTAGTTCTTCCATTGTGGGTAATTGTACTATGTCCTTCTTCAATATCAATATTTGGAGTTCCATACTCACCCATGGTCCCAAGCTTCACTAAGTGGCACTCTTCCCTGAATTCCTTGATGGCAAACAGGATATTAAGGGTCCCAATTACATTGTTATGTTGTGTGAACACAGCTCTTGACCTGTCTATCATGCAGTAAGGGGCAGACTGTTGCTCACCAAAGTGGACTACAGAATCAGGATCAAAGGATTTAAAGGCTTCAGATAGGAACTCAAAATCACATATGTCACCAATATAGAGTTGTCTTGCTTTTCCTGTAAGAGATTTCCAGTGCCTGATGCGATCGTGGATTGAACAAATTGGTGTAAAGGAATCAGGTCCAAGCTGGTGATGAAACAATTGGTGAACAAAACTATCAACTATGGAAACTTCATAATTCTTGTTGGAGAGATGGACAGCAGTGGACCATCCACAGTAACCATCACCACCGATGACCATCACTCTTTTGGGCCTTGATGCAGGTTCAACAAAAATTTGGTGAGACCCAGTATGAATCTGGTTTTCAACTTCTTGGTTTATCAAGGCAGCAGTAGCCTTAATTGCATAATGTCCTGTAGGTTTCTTCGCAAGTGAAGGTTTTTTTGCAAATGAACAGAGGCTATATCACGTGGACTTCCGTAATATCGGAAAGCAACAGAAGTATGGCTGACTGATGGAAGATTATTTGGTGGTGTAGGTATTGGTTGCCGGAGATGGATTAGATGTACAATACATTAATATCAAATGAGCCATTTTGATATCTTGTGTTGTCATATTACTGTCAAGAATTTACCAACTTGGCATAAGAATCATACAACAAAAACGTATACAATGAATCCAGTAAAAACTCATCAAACATAAATAAAAGTTTAAAACAATGATTCAAGTAGACACATGCAGAAATTTTCAAGATGCTGTAAACAAGATCTTTATTTAAACTCGACCTCTTTTTTAGATGACTGCCTAAATCTGCCAGCAGAAAGGAAAACCTAAACATTAAACAAGTAATGAACTAAGGCACGAGTGACAAGTAACCATAATTTGGGACAACCGATTCTTCAAAACAGCCAAGCACCCAACCAACAGAACAATTATTTCCTTCTCAAAAACTCAGAAAAGAAACAGTTATCTACTCAGCAAAATCTACTGATGTAGCACATATTTGCTAAAAAAGACCAGTTAAAATAAAGTTCACCAATGAGACATATTTTCTAGTTAGATGAACAACTGTTGGTTTCACTTGATTCTCATCAATCAAGATTACAGAAAAACAGTGGCAGTAGCTACCTCATTGACACTAAACCCTCCAAAACTCATAAAAAGTAGATTCAGCTCGTGCACAAAGAAGACATCGACCTATAAATCCCCATAAGACCCAAAAAATCCTATAATGAACGTTTTCAGTACTTACAAGAGAAATCCAATCTGAAACTACAAGCTGCACAAGTAAGGTCAACCAACAAAAATAGACAGAAAAATCAACAAAAGAGCGCACCTTTGCAAGGAGGAAACTGCTCATCGATTTCAAAGCGAATCCACACTGAATTGTGGAGAAAAGCAAGGGTTTGGAGTTGGGGAATTGAGCATCAAGAAATGGAAAATGGGATATTCCCCAGCATATTATTATCTCCTCTCCAGATTCTTTTCCCAAAAGATAAATACAAAACTTAATTTCCCTTTTTGCCCTCGAGTTCTAAGCATATTTGTAACATGCCACTCAGCTGTTCAAATAATTTTGCAATAATATAGAAGTTTTAAGGGCGTTTTTTTGCAAATATTCTAGAGCTTATTACGAATGATTCCAGGGTGTCATTTGTAAAAGTCAATTTTCGACAAGGCCCTCGTGATTAAAACAAGATTTAAGGGGGCACCTTTCAAAGATCGCAGAGGACGGCATTGTAAATCCGTATAATTTCAGGGTTTTATTTGCAAGAACCATTCTTTTCGAAAAAACCCTCTCGCGATTAAAACAAGAAACACCCCTTTCTCCCAAATTTCTTCGTGTCGGCTCCGGCGCATGCCCCCCTTCTCCATCGGCCGCCACAGTTCCTCCTGAATACGCCGGCGGAAAATCTCCAGCGAAGGCCACCGTCTGGCCTCTCCTCCAAAGTTCACCCGAGAACTCTTCACTCTCAGTCCCCCTTTCTTCCGTCTGCTGCTGAGAACTGTGGAATTTTGAAATCTTTGTGTTTTTTTTATAAAATTGAATTTTTTTCCAGTTCTGTTGCTGTTTAGAAGGTGAAATATTCTTGATTTTTCCTTTGCAAAGTGGGTGTTTGTTTCGGAGCTAGATTAGGCTTCATGTGAATCATCAAGACAAGCAATGTATGCAAGCTAGATTAAGGTTTTCTCGTGTGAGTTGAAGTCCAAGTAGGGTATGTTATGTGATTTGAGGGAGAAAGAGCTTTTTCAAAATTTTAGTGGGGTCTGAGGAACTCATGTGAAAAGTTTTTTTTTTAGGATTTCTGTAGCTCTAAGGGAGCGGAAGTTTATGCCTTCAATTTGACCATGGGTGATCAAATGTTAACCTTTTATATATTGCAAAGTGGGTGTTAGCCTTTTCTGATTTTTTTTATATATTGTTTTCCTATTGATTTTTGCCATTGGTGATTTGCATGCTATAGTAACTTTAATTGTTAAATTTTATGTAAGCATTTTGGTCGTGTTCAGCAGATAGCTAGAGTTGGGTAAGTCAGGTATCAGGTTAATGCCAGAATAAACATGGGGTACGTTGAGTTTGAGCATTGTTCCTTTTTAGTAACTTGTGCTAAGATTGTGGCTAATCAACCACGACCCCAAAAAGGTCCAACGTAGAATCCGCTACCACTTTGTTATCTTCTTTTTAACGCAGTACCAAACACACCTTAAATCTTTTCTTTTCTTATTAACTTTTCACTCCACAAGTTTCTGTAGTTCAGTTTAGCACTCTGTATTGCAGCTATTCCTTGAACTGGCCTATTGAATTATGCTAATGCATTGTCATTATCATTTAACAGGAATATCTTTTTCATGCTCACGGTTTATAGAGAAAAGCAAGATGAACATTGTTTTTGATAGTCACCTCTTAGAGGAGAAGTTGTCTAAGCTCGACAACTCAACAAAAAGCATTCAAAGTATCCTTATGCAGATTTTTTGATGTTGTATCATGTTTATGCTTTATTAATTATTGATACTTTTTCCTCTGCTGTATGGACAAAATGGAGCTTACTTGTTCAGAGGATATTTTGACTCAAGAAGATAATTTTGGAAATTTGAGGCCATGTGGCAACACCATCTCAGTTTTTTAAAGTTGACTTTTATTTGGTGGGTGTGATCAAAGCAAACTAGTTTAGATAAAATATAAGTGGCAAAAAATTTTGAGAGGAGGGAATGCTTTGAAAATCACAACTAGAAGATTAAATTTGTTAAGTTAATGTCTATATTGAAACAATGATGCTGGATGAGACTGAAAGAAAAGGAGCAAACTGAGTTTTAGTCGAGGGAGTCAATAGAGTTGAAGTGCGCATATTGAAAATAGACTAAATGAGAAGGCACAAAAGTGCTGTGTATAAATAGGTTCATTCTTAATAACAATTTACCACTAATGTGCTATGAATTCTTGCCAAACTGTGAGCATAAAATATTTGTTTTGCATGGTATTTGTCATGATATGACTGGCGCCAAGTGCAGTTATACCAAGTGTAGTTGTTTTAATTGACCTATGTAATGCTTGCTGCTATATGATTCAATGATGCTGAATTCCTGATACATCTGTACCTTGACTATCCTGAAGTCTGTTGCTTTACCGATTTTATGCACCAGTTATGGTATCGAACCTTGATCCGAAGTCAGTAATATAACACAGTTAAAATAAGGATATGGAGATTGGCATAATGTCAATACTGAGAATTGCCACTGTCGATGGACTATACATTCGAAGTATTTTGTAAATGGTACCCACTGCAGAACCTTGTAGGTTGTCTGTTAACCATTTTGATTAACAATGCCAAAATTTGCACTCTAGCCATCTGAACGTTCAGTATATATTTGGATTACCTGATATCAATATTTTTCTAAGATGATCATCAAGGCTTCTGCATTACTACAGAATTGGACTGGTGAATTCTTGATTGCACTCTCTTCTGTGATGTCATAAAAAATTGCTATGTATGTAAGTAGTCATCAAACACCAATTTTGAGGATAGATCCTAGACGCTCAATCTCTTCAGCTTTTAACTAGTCCGTTCTTCTTGTGATTTTCCTCTTTTCCCAGTTATCTCTTAATTCTTGAACAGCATTGTCAGAGTGGTGCATTGACCACCGTGAGAAAGCAAGAGAAGTGGTGGAACTATGGAAAAAGCTGTTCTGTAGCTCTCCTAAAGAACAAAAAATACCTTTTCTATATCTTGCAAATGACATACTACAGAATAGCAGACGGAAGGGAAGTGAATTTGTAAATGAGTTTTGGAAGGTTCTTCCTGGTGTCCTGAAAAATGTATATGAAAATGGTGATGACCAAGGGAAAAAAGTGATAATGAGGCTTGTAAGTTTTCTCTTCTTTCTGTAACTTTGGAGTCTCATTAATGTCTTCCATGCTAATTAAATTAACTTGATGTGAGTTGCAAATTTATTAAAATGGAGAAGGATATTGTAACAAATCTACACAGGTACACATATGGGATGAGAGAAAGGTCTTTGGATCTCGTGGACGAGACCTTGTTCATAGTGTTGGAAATGGACCTCTATTGGAAAACAGTGAAAAAAGTTCACATACTGTCAAGATTATAAAGAAAGATGCTCAGTCAATAAGAGTAGTGAGTAGTTTTTTGTTGCATTCTTAGCTTGTTTTTAATATTTCTCTTTTTCTTCCCATGCATTTATTTCTGCTTCTGTTGAAGTATTCCCCTCTGATTGTTCTTGAATGTTTTAGAAATTGGCCATCGGAGGAATAACTGAAAAGATAGTAACCTCATACAAATCATTACTGGATGAGCATTTTACTGAAGACGTTGCTTTAAACAAATGCAAATCTGCTGTTAGTCATCTGGGTACAATGGTGAAGGATATTGATGATGTGTTTGCTCAAGGTAAGAACATTTCCCTTCACCTCTTTTTCTAAGATCCACAATGGAATTTATGCTGCTGGCAGTACATTGATTGTCACATCTTTCTGTTAAGGCTTAAATATAACCAAGCAAATTCTGTCAAATTGAACACTTCTTTTGGTTATTGAAATCTAAGTTGAACACTCATGTGCTTGTGTTAAACTACAATACTTTGAATGTTGTGGACACGTAATTCTTTTTTTTTTTTCCTTTCTGTATTTCAAAACAGTATTGCTTATGGATCAAACTGAAGAAAGATCATTAATTTCTTGGGATCTTTTATTTTGATTGACTAGAATCCCTTCTTGCCTTGATGGATGATATTACTTGAACTAAGTTTAATAACACCTTTCCTGCAAGTATGAATGATATTACTTGAACTTGTCATGTATTATCAAATATTTCCATGAATTGACACGCTGGATAGACAATATCCAATATTAGTTGTGATACTAGTTTTGTCAACAATAATCAAGTCTGGATTCAGTATGTTAATTTTGAAGAAAAAGTCCCTACTCTTCTTCTACATGTTGTCCAAATGGCCCTTGATGCCACAAAACCCATTTTCATAGTATTTCAGAATTTGTAAACAACATAGAGTAAAATGAAGGGAATACATTGTTAAGGCAGATGAATTGCCATTGAATGGTTAGTTTACTGCAGGTTGACACTTTTAGTTTTTGTTGACCTTTAACCACTATTCGTGAAACTAGGGAATTGTGCACACTGCCAGTTGTGTCAGTGCAAATAGCTACAGTTAATGCATACCATGATATTTTTATGTGAACTTTGCGTGCCTATGTAAACAAGAAGTATGGTAGGATGGGAGATCAAGAAAGGCAATATGCTTCTACAATATCTATGTATTTTATTTACCATATTTTATTGTACTCACTATTCAATTTGTGTTTTCTCTGATTCTTTGGAGACATTATTACATGGATTGGTTCTTCATCTTGGTGCTGCTTGTGCGACTCATTTGATCAGGAAGTCCAAAGTGGGCACATTTGTTGAATGAACTTCAAGAGCAGGAATCCATTTTGAGACAACATATTCAACAACTTGAAAATGCTGAAACATCTAGAGCAGCTTTGATTCTTCAGCTAAAAGAAGCACTTCAGGCGCAGGTTCATGTCTTACTTGCTCATTGCTGTCTTTTATAATCTTAAAGTTCATATGTTTGCTTCTATAGTCATCTGTTCTTACTGGGGATTTCACATGTATGTCAGGAATCAAAGGCAATGCTCATTCATACACAGTTACAAGTAAGCAACATAACCATCTTTCTGATATTTTCTAAGACAACATATATAGAGATTATTATTGTCAATACTGTGTCATATGAAACCATCACAATTTCAAGATGCGGAAACAACTTAAATTCTTCCAATATTGCACTATAGGAGATTGCCACTAACTATATTGGTTTATTATTTGCTATGTTATCTGATTGGTTCTAGCGTTAACCAATCCATAACAATTAAATGAGAATATCTAAAGTTGCACAATGCAATTGGAAGGTACTGGTTCTCAATTTATTCTAGAGTCTAAAGAGGCTTTGAAAATTTCAATCTCTAGTAATCCTTTGAAACAAAGTCTTGTTGTTTGTAAGATTCATCTGCGAGGCACCAAGTTTTCTTTTCTTCCCATGGAATGACATTGTTTCGTCTTAACACATTGTTCAATCGCTTCCAAGTTGGGCTGTGAGCTACACTTTGTTGAGAAAATGATTAGGAAGGTAGGTGTAATAAAGTCATTTACTCCCATGACAAACTTGCATCCTCTATTGATTTTTCATCCTGAATGTCAATTTAGTGATACATTTCCATTTTTCCCTATTATTTTGTCTAACCCATGGATGGAATTTTAATCTTAAACAATTGAAGTCAAAGCAAATAACTAGCAAAAAGAATATAAGAAGGAATGTGAAAACCATGTTCAAGCTCTTGTTTGTCTCCACCAAAACGCTAGACATATTGCTATAGTTATCTCAATAAGAAATTTGTAACATATCAATATGTTGCTCATTGTGGAGTTAGCTTCTGTTAAATGTCTGCTGTGTTCAACAAAGTCTGTATCGGATGCTGAGGTTTGAGTCGCTGCACCATTGGCACGTGCATGTAATTAGCGCTTTATATTTAACTACAGAAACTGACTAAAGTTTGCATTTCTTAACTGTCAGTTGGTTTATGACTTATAATTTACAATTCTGTATTACAGGTTGCCAAGGAGGAGGTGGAACGGGCAAGCAACCTGAAGCAGCGACTCATGTTAGCCATCATCCCCAGCCCTACCTCCTCCCATCCAATTACAACCCGGTCATCAGAAGCAACGTCTGTCACAGAACCTGCCCTGCCCATTCAACAATTCAGTACTCCATCCCAACCATCACATCTTCTGGCTTCCACCACAAACTCCGCAACTACTGCTGAAGAAGAGAACAAGAAAGCTGCAGCTGCTGTTGCAGCAAAGCTGGCTGCAATGCCATCTTCTGCTCTGATGTTTGCCTCTGTTTTATCATCCCTGATTGCTGAGGAAGCTGCTGATCTTAATTCTGGAAGCTCTGCAACCAGCACATCAGTCTTCCCAATGGAGAAAAGGCCCAAGCTTGAGACCTCCAGAGCAAATTTGCAGCAGCCTCCACAAACAAGTCAACCGTCCCACTTTGCTCTGCCTCCACCTATGCAGCAAGCCCGACAAGCCAGTGGGGTAATGCCTAGAGTGGCACCTTTCGGGCTCATAGGAAATGCTATACCATCTCCCGCGCCATTATCAGCTCATCAATTGATGAGGCTGATGAGGCCTGGTGCACCACAACCTGCAGGGCTACCACAACAGCAACTGCAACAACCAACTACAACCGGGTTTTATCAGTCTCCCGGAATTGATTTTTATGGTCAACCACAGATGACTCCTGTTCTACCGCATCGGTGAGCTGCTCTCTAGGAACAATACAGGAAGAAGGTGATTATGACTGAGCTCAACTTGTAGATTAATGACTACAAATGTATACTTTTCACTAGGTATCCGTCAATGAAATAGAGGCAAAGTTGCAGTGGTTTCATAGGTTCGGTTAGATTCCTCAATGGTGTATTTTTGATAGTCTGGTGAAATTTTCTGCAGGTTCATCAAAGGGAAGTAGCTAAATGCAATGTAAACTTGTACACGCCATTTTGTGTGGTGTTAGCTGTCAGTTTTCATAGGGAATGAAACGAATATGTCTCTACCTATTTCTGGTTTTAGGTGCATGTTTTGATTTAAAATTCACCTGTTTGGATAGGCAATTTTTTTCATGGGCTCCCACTTGAATCTCCCAGTTCTAGAACCAATGAAACCCTAGCAGGCATGTACACGAACAAAACTAGCAAAACAAAATCCTAATTCATGTTTCAAGCTACCACCAAGCATTACTTACATGACACAGAACTAGCTTTAAAGCTGAAATTCAGCTTTCTAAGTACTACAAAGCAGTAAAACTACATGTAGAACAAGTCACACCTCTTCTGCAACTTGTGAAATAGAACAAACTAGCTGTTACTCAGTACTAACATGTATATCAACAAGGGCTAGCTTTCCGTATCACTTCCTATCTGCTTCCTAGTTCTGCGTCGGATTGGAGCTACTTGGAGGGATTTTTCTCAAGCTTTCCTTTGCTGTCTTCCCCATCTGCTTCGCTGTTGATTTTGAGCTTTCTGAATTGGCAGGCGTTGAGGATGAAGATTGCAATGGAATTCTTGACTGAGCTCTCTCTCTTGGAAACTTCCTCTGTTCAAGCGGAAGAGCTGTTGCAGAGGATAGAAGAAAGAAAAGCAGAAGCAGAGAAGACAGAAGAATCAAAGCTTTTAGTTTAGGATTCATGATGGATTTGATGTAAACAAGCAATCTGATTAGCAAGCATGTTTGTGTGTTAAGGCAGTTATATAGGAAGGACTATGTGGAGTACAGTTCTCACGGACAAGATTTTTATTTGATGTCCATAAAAGACATCAAAGATTCATTTTCAAAGTTGTTACAAAAAGATTTGACTAATTGCAGTTAAAATTAGGGCTCTTTTTAACAATAACAGCTAGCAATTAGCAACTGTTCAAACTGCAGCACATGATGCTCTAAATCACACACTGCAAAGAGATATTATACAAATGAATCACCACATGGGTTCAAAAAGCTTCTTGTTAATCACAATCATGCACATGGCTTCATTCCACAGAGACGATCACGTGCTACGCACTCGGTGATCTAAACCTCAACCCTACTACCACATGCCTAGCAATACAATAAAAGATTTCCTTCTTTTGTACTGTAGATTTGCATTGTTTGATCATGTGATGCAAATTTGACTATTACATTATGCAGAACATTTCACTGGATAAGTAGTCTCTACTGTTTTGGTTTGCTAAAGTCATTTAACAATGCATCTGATTTCAAACAGTTAACTATCTTTCTATACATAATTTTGATACAAAAAATCTAGCTCTTGTCACAAGGATAAATGTGCTAGCTTACCTAGTCGAGGTTCATATGTAATGAATTAGTCTCATATCAAATATTAAATAGATAAAGTCTAATATATATATAGTAAAAAAGACTCGTATCTCATGAACTTAAGTTTTTGAAATGATTTAATATCCGATCTACTATATTAATCTGATTTGACACTCTTTCGACTTTCTCATCAAATAATTTAGAAAGCCACCCGTCCTTAGAAAGCTTTTATTGAATTAGCCCAAAATCCAATGCTCAAAGGATAACTCATCCGCTTTGATTGTGATTCATCGTTTTGTCCCATGGACAGGGTTTACGTTTCGGCCCATCCTGAATCATCAAACCATGCATGCTACAATATCTTTATTTTAAATAATTTTTAAATTCAAGTTCTAATTAAGAGAAACTAAGAAATAATTTGACTAAAACTAAACCGAATTAATTTTACCTAATGGCTAATAACGAATGACACAAGTTCAAAGACAATCGAAGTGGAACATGCAACTCTAACAATGTTCGTGGTTAATTTACAGATCTCACGTGATCGAAAACAACATCCATACTTAAAACAATTCAATACAAAAAAAGGTCCAACACAAGAATCCAAGGAAGATGCAGGTTCTCCTTGGTCTTCTAGAAAGTTCGATGCGAACACGGGTTGACAAACTGTTGGGCTCGGACGGTATTCAGGTCTATTCTAATCAGCCCAGACACATTAGTCTAAATTCAAACACAAGTTCATTGCGTAAATTGCCATCGCTAAAACTTAATCAAGAACTTATTGTTGTTCACATAATGAATAGCCAACCCATTTTACAATTTTGCATAAAAATTAAGTAAATTAATTTTAGGAATATTTAACTACACCCTCTTTTTCCCTTATTTATCAAAAATCTTTCCAAGATTTTGATAATTATCTACTATCTCTCATTTTCAAATTTATTACTTACAATCCCCGATTATTATTTTTTTTTTTTTTCAAAAATTCTACTTTTACCCTCCGTAATTTCATAACTAAACCCCTCAAAAATTTTACTTTTCACTCTCCACTCTTGCTTCAATATATTTACAAATAAACCCTTTAAATATTTTTATTTATAAATAAATCCAAATAGTAATATTTTTCAAACAAAAATTTATAAAAAAGGATCTTAAATACTTTAAATATTTTATAAATAAATCCTATATAACAAATATTTGTATATTTACAAATAAGCCCCTTGAATATTTTATTTATAAATAAATCCAAATAGTAATATTTTTCAAATAAAAATTTATACAAAGGACCTTAAATATTTTAAATATTTTTACAAAATAAATTCTATATAAGAAATTAAATCATAAATTTGATATTTTTTATATTTACAAATAATCTCCTTGAATATTTTTATTTATAAATAAGTTCAAACTTTATTAGTTTTTAAATAAAATTTTGCAGAAAAGAGTTGAAGATATTAAAACTTAAAATTTTAAAATCCAAGGTTAATATTTGTATATTTCCAAATAAAATAAACCCCTTAAATATTTTTATTTATAAATAAATTCAAATTTTATCAGTTCTTTTAATAAAGTTTCACAATATTAATGTTTTCAAAATTTAAAATTTTAAATTACAAGTTTAATATTTATATATTTACAAATAAACTCATTGAATATTTTTATTTAAAAATAAGTCCGAAATTTTAGCTTTTTTAAAATAAAATTTTTCAAAAATTATATTGAAGATTTTAAAACTTAAAATTACAAAATATAAGTTTAATATTTGTGCATTTACAAATAGACCATTTGAACATTTTTATTTATAAATAAGTCCAAATTTTATCATTTTTAAAATAAATTTTTTCAAAAAAAATATTGAAGGTTTTTTAACTTAAGATTTCAAATTATAAGTTTAATATTTGTACATTTATAAATAAATCCTTAAATACTTTTATTTATAAATATGTCCAAAATTTTATCATTTTCAAAATAAAATTTTACAAAAAATATATTGAATGTTTTAAAACTTAAAATTACAAATTACAAGTTTAATATTTGTACATTTACAAATAAGCCTCTTAAATATTTTTATTTATCAATAAATCCAAATTTCATTTCAAAATAAAATTTTGCAAAAAATATATTGAAGGTTTTAAAACTTAGGATTTCAAATTATATATTTAATATTTTATACATTTACAAATAAATCTCTCGAATATTTTTATCTATAAATAAGTCCAAATTTATTATTTTTTAAATAAATTTTTACAAAAAAATTTGACTTGGTCCCGCTTGTCGAGGAAGACGACCATGTTCGACACCCTGACCTACTTCGCAATTAGAATATATTTCTTGGTTTGCGACATCGGCCCATCAGCGGCAGAGACGATAAGGATGGTGTCGTCAATTTGAGCCACGCCGGCGATCATGTTCTTCACATATTCGGCATGGGAAAGGTGCCGATGTTGGCGTGGTCGATGTGCCCGATGGTGTCGATATTGACGTAGGGTTTTTTCCGCTCAAACTTGATGCGGGCAGCATGGAAGACAAGGAAGCCACAGTGGCATGCGGTCCCCAACTTCCTGATGGAGCTTCGATCGAAGGTGATTGCACTAAGTCCACATTTTGTAAACTTTTTATTTACAAAAATATTTGCCACATTTATTTATAAATATATAAATATTAAATTTATAATTTAAAATTAGAATATTTTAAAATCTTCATTTATTTTTTGTAAAAAAATTATTTTTAAAAATAATAAATTGGGATTTATTTATAAATAAACATATTCTAGAGGTCTATTTATAAATGTACAAATAATATTAAAATTATAATTTAAAATTTTAAGTTTCAAAACCTTCAATATCTTTCTTGTAAAATTTTATTTAAAAAGAATAAAATTTGGACTTATTTATAAATAAAATTATTCAAGGGGGTCAATTTGTAAATATACAAATATTAAACTTGTAATTTTAAATTTTAAATTTTAAAACTTTCAATGTCTTTTTTATCAAATTTTGTTTTAAAAAAAATAAAATTTGAACTTATTTATAAATGTACAAATTTAAACTAAGATAATTTAAACTTTTAAGTATAAAACCTTCAATATTTTTTTATAATGTTTATTTTAAAAATACGAAAATTTGGAACTTATTGTAAATGATAAAAATATGCAACAGGTCCTATGTGTAAATGTCCAAAATATTAAACTTATATGTATAATTTTAAATGTTAAAACCGTCAATATATTTTAAATAAAATTTTATTTTAAAATTGATAAAATTTTCGACTTATTTATAAATAAAAATATTTAAAAGATTTATTTATAAATATACAAATATTAAACTTGTCATTTAAAGTTTTAATTTTTGAAAACATCCATATTGTGAAATTTTATTTAAAAAATTAATAAAATTTGGACTTATATATAAATAAAAATATTTGAAGAATTTATTTATAAATATACAAATATTAAACTTTCCGTCCAAATCTTTTTTTATATAACTTTATTTAAAAACTAATAAAATTTAAACTTATTTATAAATAAATATATTCAAAAAATTTACTTAAAAACATACAAATATGAAATTTATAATTTAATTTGTTATATAAAATTTATTTGTAAAATATTTAACATATTTAAGATCTTTTTTATAAATTTTTATTTGAAAAATAAAAATATTTGAACTGATTTATAAAAAAAATATTCAAAAAACTTATTTGTAAATATATAAATATTTCTTATATAAGATTTATTTAAAATATTTAAAACCCTTCTTATAAATTTTTATTGAAAAAATATTAATATTTAGACTTATTAATAAGTAAAACTATTGCAGAAGCTTATTTATAATTATGCAAATATTTCTTATTATTTAAAATATTTAAAATCTTTTTTATAAAATTTTATTTGAAAAACATTTACATTTAGATTTTTTATAAATAAAAATATTTAAACAGTTTTTTTGTAAATATTTTGGCGAAAATGTGAAAAGTGAAAATTTAAATTTTTAAAAAATTTAATTGTAAATTTACAGAGAATAAAGGTAAAATTTTTGACAAAAAATTAATTAATTAATAATCAAAATTATAGGTAATAAATTTTTTTAAAAAAATTAAGTAATTATCGAAATAACGGCAGGTTTTTGATAAATAAAAAAAATTCACGGGTACGTAGATAAATATCACTTAATTTTAAAATTTTAAGTTCACAGATGCAGAGAAATTTACTCGATTTAAATATTTCTAGGATCTTTGGAACTTTTTTACAGCAACAGTTTAGAATTGCCATTGCCATGTGTACCAATAAAGAGCAATACTGAAACGAACCAAAAGAAATTATGATTTCAATTATAATAAAAGAACATTTTTGCATTTAAATCATTAAAAAAATTTAAAAAAAACTATTTGTCCTACAATATAAACCGAATTTTTTGCATATCCATCCAACAAAATTATAAAATCGCATGTACATATACCCGCTCACGTTTATATAACTTCCAAATTACAATCAATTGTAAATAAATGAGGGGCATATATACATATGCAATTAAACAATTTGGTTGGGAGATGAGGCAATTCAAGGGGGAAAATATTTGAGAGCAAAAGCGATCAGATAGAGCTAATACAAAGGCAGCCATCATCTCGGCCGTCAAACCAATAGGGAATCTTATCATGATCATCACATCACTTTTCTTCTAAATCCAACAACTCATAATTCCAGAAAAAAAAATCAGAAAACGAGAATCAATCCTTACACAATAAATCCAAAAAAAAAAAATCAGAAAATATGCTGATTAATAGTGCATCAGATCTCCAAGGTGAAAAGGGGAACATCAACGATAACTTCAGACGCAAATTACCCATTAAATGCATCAGATCCCCCGCGTGCTTTGTTACAATCCAAAAAAATAAATCGATTCAAAAAAACTATACCATCAAAATTCACAAAAAAAAGGAAAAAAAAAGGAAGAATAAGGCATCAGATCTCCAAGGTGAAAAAGGGTAGCATCAAAGAAAGAATTCAGACGCAAATTACCCATTAAATTGACTTGATTCCTCATCTGCCTTGTTACAATCCAAATAAAACAACCGATTCAAACAAAAATACAATCAGAGTTTATTAAAAAATGAAAAAAAAGGAATAGGGCGTCAGATCTCCAAGGTGAAAAAAACATCAAGGAAAGAATTCAGACGCAAATTACCCATTAAATCGATCTGATTCCTCATTTGCCCCAATTTGATTGCGACAAAACATCGAATCGAAATCGAAAACCATACCAACAAGACATAGAGAACGCAAAACGCGAACGAAACCCTCGGCGGCGATTGACGGTGAGAGCAACCGTGGCCAATGGCGAGGAATATATAGGCGAACCAAGAACCAGAATTAGGGTTTTGCAGGCGGTTTCTTTCGGAGAAAATGAATCTGGACCGTCAGTGCTCGCGAGGATCTATCTGCACCGTTGGATTTTTCAGGGAAGAAGCGGATCGCATTGGGTTCAATTGGCTCGAAGAATTTAACACAAAAGGCCCTTCATAGAATTAGTGTATTGTTGCATATGTACCCTGAAAAAATCAAGGAATTGCATGCATACCATTCAGGAGGTAGTTTGATTGTCACAGCCCACATCGAATCCTCGTAACAGTCTCCAAGCGCCACTCTTCTCATCATCTCATGGTAACATCCCTTTCTTTCTTTATATCATCGTTTTTCTTTTCTGCCACCAAAGCATACTCAAATTCAAGAACGCTTCTTTACCAACAATGAGTCGATCTGTTGTAAATTATCGTGTAGAAACATCAATTGCATGCGTGTTGATTTTTATCTTCTGTTCAACAGATTTCCAGTGTCTACACTCCATCAAATCAAGGCACAAACACGCAAATTTTTTTCAGAAATAGCAACAAGATATCAAGTTTACTTATGAACGTTTCAAATCTGAAACATCAAACTGAATGTTTACAATCCAGCAGTAAACATTCTCTTGTTCTCCGTATACAATCCAAGCCCTAGTAGACCAAGCATAGAATGGAAAAGATAATGGCTATTTCAAGAGCAAGATACTTCATTGCCATTGGTGAGATGAAGGGTGCAGTCTTTTGGGGCAGAGCAGCATTCGCAGTACTTGGGAGGCAGCTTTTCATTCCCAGTTGAAGTACAGGTTATGTATTTAACATCCAAGCACATTCCATGGCATTCCTGAGCATTGCCACTCTTGATCTCCTCAAACAGTACCATCCCTTGTCACACAAACAAAAAGAAGAAGATCAAAATTTGATCGTAATCTCATTCTGTGGATCAATTTTGAAAGGATTTATGCGAAGAATAAAAAGTTACCAGAGAATAGGAGAAACAAAACCATGGAGAGCTTGATGGAAGCCATTGTTGTGTGTTGCTTGGTTTTGAGTTGTGTGCTGTGTACTTATAGGCAAATTTGCATATGGAGATTGTACAAATGAGTTTAGGTACCTTGGTTGAAAATTCAGGGGAGGTGTTATTCCGATCAAGGTTGCAAAGACGGATAGGTCTCTCATTACTTCATAGACCACGCAAATTATTTGGAAATTCGTATATATGTTCATAGAACTTGTGTCCTATAAGATTCGAGGTTGAACCCTACCAGGTTGTTTCTATGCAAAAGACAGGAACGCAATTGGAAGATGGGGGTGGTTTCGTCGAAGAAATCACTACCCTGGATGGTTCAGTCATTCCATTTGATGGAATCTTGACTAAAGGCAATCAAAAGAGGACTTTGGAGAACAACAATGTGGACCATCACCAACTCAACTTTGAACAGGAAATACAACTTAAGGTGATTAAATGACATGAAGACTTTAAATGTGCATAATATCTGCCATTGAAAGATTTACTTCATGATATATGACTGGTTGCATTATGTTTCGAATTCACCAACAATCCTGAGGTGAGCTGCAGACCACATCACGGGCTTTAAAAAAAATATTCATGATCTGTTATACACAAAAAAAAAAGATATAATCATCAAGAAAATCCCATCCTTTCCTCTCTCCTTCTCCCTGTAATGAAAAGTATAGAGATTTAACATTTAATAATTTATTAAATTGTTAACATCTTTGTAACTTTCATGAGCAGTCGAAACCCAAATGTTTCGGTGAAAATTTCAAACTCAAAAATAATAAAATACACATAAAGCATCAATATTAATCTTTTTTTTTTTGTTGCCAAGAAGCAAACTTTTTGGATGTCTGCATGTTAAGGTGGAAGCACATCCTTATTCTCCAACATTAAACTACACATAGGCCTTGGAACTCCAGCATAACCAAGGAGGCTGCGGTGACAACGACCACAACGAGGTCTAAGAGCAGTGTACTGTCCGGCCACCGGAGAGATGCAGAGTACAGTTGGAAGATGGAGCAAAGCAGCAGTTGCATTGCGCAGCCAGGTGCTGATCCCCAGTGGAAGGACAAGTCGTGTATTCCACACCTTGCAGGCAATACCGCGGGCAGACCTTGGCCATGCTCGTCTGGATCTCTCCTCCAAATGACACCATTACTTTTTTTGCAGGAAAAAATGAAAGAAAAATAAGAGATTAAATTGGATGATTAGGTCAAAAATTAATTTGACTCGGCGAGTGAATGAAGAGAAAGAGAATACCAGAGAGGAGAAGAAGCATGGCGAGAGGGAGCTTGGAAGAAGTCATCCCTGGGGTAGGCGTTGATTGTTGAGACGATACCTGGTGGGTTCTGCGGCGTTTGTGAGAGAATTAATAGGCTGATCGGATATGCATCAAATTGAATAATGAATAATTCATAGTTTGTCAACGACCAGATGTTTCCTTTGGAAAAGTCTAATCTCGGGCTTGAAGAGCTAGCGGACAAACCTGTGCAACGCGCAGTGTTATTATTTTTTTAATGTTCTTGGGCAGCAGGATTGGGGTCTAAACAAGACTCGATTTTTGTCCGATTTTGACAGCTAATAATAAAAAAAAAATTCAATTAAAATAATTAAAAACTCGAAAATATTTGAAAACAAGCAGCACCATGGTTTACGGTTTCGATTTCGATTTCGGTTTCGGGACCGGCCGAAACTGATACGTTTCGGCCGTTTCGGTTTCGGTCGAAAGAATTTTTTAAATTATTAATTGAGCGTTGACCAGAGTTTGACTATATTTTGACTGTACTTTGACTTCAAATTAAAAATACAATAAAATATTTAAAAAAATTTGGAAAAATTTAAAAAATTATGAATGAATTTATACTTAATTTTACAATAATTTTAAATATTATTTAAGCTAATTAAAATTAATTTTGATAGTTAGTCACTGATATTGTCTGCTTTTAATATATATTAGTGTATTAAAAAAATATATAAGAAATGATATGAATATAATTAAAATTAAAAAATTAACATAAGCAAATTTAACTTTTCATTAAAATGTATTTCACATATACATAATTTATAAATTCTAAGATAATACAACTAATCATCATAATCATCATCGGTTGCGTTTGGAACATTTGGGTGTGCAATTACAAATTTAGTACCTAGATGATCCGAACGAGCATTTATGGGTATATGAATCAAAATAATTAGCTCTGCGTGATCTCATGGCAGCGGTTCTGAAGTATAACCATATATCGAAGGTCTAAAATAAAAATTATATTTTGACTAAAATTTAATTTAATTTTAATTATTTTTTAACTTCAAATTAAAAAAGTATAATATATTTAAAAAATTTTAAAAATAATGAATAATTACGTGAATAATATTATATACGTAAATAATATCTGAAAGAAACCGATAAGGATGTCAAAATTAAATTGACGGCAACATTGGCCCCAGTATAGGGTCAACCTCATCTTACGGGAGTACGAGTCAAGTTAGCGAAGGTACGAAATAGGCGAGAGAACGACGGTAGACTATTAAGAGCGCAGGGTTTTTGGGTTCGAACACGAAGCCGCCGCGAGGTCCTCCCACGACCCCCCACCCCGCCCCAAACCCGCGCGAGCTCGGCGAGCTCCCGCCCGCCCGGCTGTCCGCCCGGAGCTCCCGCCAAACCCCCAGGCCACACCCCCCCCCGCCCCCCCCCCCCCCGCGCGAAGCCTTGGCAGCTCTCTCGCCCGGCCGCCTGCCCGCCCGGAGCTCCCGCCCCCCCCAACCCACGTGAGCTCGGCGAGCTCCCGCCCGCCCGCTCGCTCGGGCTCGAGCCCGGGGAGCTCCCACCCGCCCGAGCCCGGCGCGCTCGAGCCCGCCCGTGCGCGAGCTCGGCGAGCTCCCGCCCATGCGCGCGATCCCGGTGAGCTCTCGGCCCCCCGCTCTCTAGCCAGGCGAGCTCCCGCCCCCGCGTGCGATCCCGGCGAGCTCCCGCCCGCCCGCGCGAGCCCGGCGAGCTCCAGCCCACCCGCGCACGCCCGGCGAGCTCCCGCCCGGGCGCTCAAGCCCGGCGAGCTCCCGCTCCCGCTCCCGACGTGCGTTCGTTGGCGAAGATGAACAGTAATGAACAGTAAACCCTAACCGATACGAAACCGTAGGTTTCGTTGCGGTTCCGGCCGAAACCGAAACGTTTCGGCCGAAACGTTTCGGTTTCGGCCGAAACTGCGAACCTTGGTAAATATAGTGATTTTGCATCGAATGTTGGAGAAATTCAAATACTAATATTGATGAAAGTATCAACTATACTAAAGAAATACAAGATGAAGGTGCTACTCTTTTACTTACCTACAAAGGAGATGATAGGGAACAAGTGGATGAATAATTTCTAGATATTAGTGCAAGCAACCATATATATGGTAAAAGGAGCTTATTCATGAATCTTGATGGATCAGTGAGCAGCAATATTTTCTTTAGTAATTCTTCCAAAATCTTCATTAAAGTCAAAAGTAACATCTCTATTATCTTGAAAAATAGCAACTATGAATTAATATCTAATATTTATTATGTTTCAAATATGGAAAAAATTCTGAGTTTGGAACAACTATTAG
The DNA here is from genome assembly GCA_005019695.1 of Trichopus zeylanicus subsp. travancoricus. Taxonomy (NCBI): domain Eukaryota; kingdom Viridiplantae; phylum Streptophyta; class Magnoliopsida; order Dioscoreales; family Dioscoreaceae; genus Trichopus; species Trichopus zeylanicus. The sequence continues at coordinate 485,855 of RXID01014222.1, forward strand.
AAAAGGGATATTCTATTTCTATGAAGCATCAAAATCTCTATATTAAAGATTGTGAAGGAAGGCTGAGAGCAAAGTTGGAGATGACAAAGAATTGAATTTTTATATTGAATGTTTGAAGTGATATTTCGAAATGTTTAAATCCTTCTCGTTTCAGAGATTCTTCTTAGCTTTGGCATATTCGAATGGGCATCTTAATGTTGAAGGGCTAAGATTATTAGTAAGACTCCATATGGTAAAAGAATTACTTTTCATATTATTGGCAAGCAATCACAATGGAGCTTTCTAAAGAATTCAATGCAAAGGGTACCAATACTATTAGAGCTTGTGCATGCTGATATTTGTGGGTCTATTCTTCCTACTTCACTTGGTAAGAATAGGTATTTTTTATATTTATTGATAATGTTGCTTAAAAATTTTGGGTGTGTTTTTTAAAGAATAAGTTTGAGGTGTTCTATGTATTTAAGAAATTCAAGGTGCATATCGAAAAGGGGAGTGATCAAAGCCATGAGATCTAATAGAGGAGGAAAATTCACCTCTGAAAGTTTTGAAGCTTATTATAATGATCATGGCATTCGTCATCCCTAGACAATTCCATACTCTCCACAATAATATGGTGTTGCTGAGAGAAACAACTGAACCATACTCAATATAATGAGAAGCATGCTCAAGAGCAAAGGAATGCCCAAAACTTTTTGGCTGAAGTCATTGAATGCGCCATCTATTATTAAACTAGTTTTCTATTAGAATTGCCTAGAATATGATTCCTCTTAAAGCTTGGAGTGGATGAAAGCCAAATATCTCTCATGTGAGAGTCTTTAAAAGTATTGCTTATGCTCATGTACCTGAACAAAGGAGAAACAAGTGTGATGATAGGATTATGAAGTTTATTTTTATTAGCTATAATGGGAGGTTCAAGGATTGTAAGCTATATAACTCAATTCAAAGGAAGGTTATCACCAGTAGAGATATTCAATTTAATAAAGTGGAAGAACATAGCGACTTTAATATAAGAGCAAGATGAAAATTCTCAAACATATACTACTTTGACTCCTCAATCGTCTACTTCTTATGATCCTTCATCTTCATCAAGCTCACCACTACCACCAACATCCTCATCAAATACATCTTTCAATGCAACTTCAAGCCCAAGGCCACAAAAAATCAAAAGACTAGATGAATTATATGAGGTAACAAAGAATCAAAATAATTTTACTCTCTTTTATTTTTTTGCGGCTTGTGAATATGTAGGTGTGGAAGAAGATATGCAAAGTTTGGAAGCAAACTATGGATGAAGAAATTCAAGCTATTGAGAAGAATAGCACTTGAGAGTTTACTATTTTTCCAAAACATCAAAAATGGTTGGTGTGAAATGGGTATTTAAGGTAAAGAATAATGCTTAAGGTATTATGAAAAAGTTTAAGGTGAGATTGGTAGTAAAAGGCTATAGCCAAAAGCACGAGGTAGATTATAATGAGGTATTTGCTCTAGTAGCTTGACTTGAAATTATTAGATTAATTATCTCTTTGGTAGCTCAATAAGGATGACAAATCTTTCAAATGGATATCAAGGCACTATTCCTAAATGGCTATCTTGAAGAATAGGTGTACATTGAACAACCTCCAAGATACATCAAGCAAGGGTATGAAGAGAAGGTGTTAAAGTTGAAGAAAGCTTTGTATGGTTTGAAACAAGAACTAAGGGCTTGGAATAGTAGGATTGATTATTTTTTCAAAGAATATTATTTTATCCAATATCCACATGAATACTCTCTCTATATGAAAAATAGTGATCAAGGAGATATTTACTTGTTTGTCTATACGTAGACTTGATCTTCACTAGCACTAATTCTCTTATATTTAAGAAATTTAAATAAGCCATGATACGAGATCTTGAGACGATGGATATAGGGCTAATATCTTATTTTCTTAGAGTCAAGGTGAGTCAAAGCAAAGAATGCATCTTCATGTCTCAAAAAGCTTATGCAAAGGAGGTCCTCAAAAAGTTTAATATGGGGGATTCTAAACTAGTTGATGAAAGCAAAAAACTCTCTAAACTTGATGCAGGATAAGATGTTGATAGTACCTTCTTCAAAAGTATTATTGAAAGTTTAAAACACTTAACTTGTACAAGGCCTGACATTCTTTATAGTATCGATTGATTAGTCGATACATGGAGAAGCTAAGATCTCCCTAGTTAAAAGCTATTAAGAGGATTCTTCGTTACATCAATGGTATGCCTAGTCATGACTTATTCTATTCATATTCTAATAATTTTCAATTACTTGGCTATTCCAATAGCAATTGGGGAGGTGATGTGGATGATACAAAGTACACCACTGGCTTTATTTTCTTTATGAAAAATTCAGCTTTCACATGATTTTTAAAGAAACAACCTATTTTACTCTTTCTACTTGTGAAACTGAGTATGTAACAGCATTTTCAAGTATGTATCATGTAATTTGGCTCAGAGATTTACTCAAGGAGATTCATTTTCCTTAAAATAAACCAACCAAGATTTATATTAACAATAAATCTATTGTTGCATTAGCAAAGAATATGATATATTATGAAAGAAGCAAGCACATGGACACCTAATATTATTTCATTTGAAATCTTATGAAGAAGAAGGAGATAGAGATAGTTTATGTGAAATCTCTTAATTAAGTTATTGATATCTTTACCAAACCACTTAAGGTGGATCTTTTTTATAAATTCAAATCATTGCTTGAAATAATTGATGGAAAGAATTTTGGTTTAAGGGAAAAATTTGTTAGAGTTAAATCAAAATACATTGTATGAAAATATAAGTGATACAATATTTGAGAAGTGATGCAATATTTAAAAAGTGATGAAATATTTGGGAAGTAATATAATATTTGGGAAGTGGTGTATTCATTTTGTATTTTTAGGTTACGATGAATGTACTTATGAAGGGACATATCTTTTGAATATTCTAATGCATGTACTTAAAATATAAAAAAGATCACTTTAGGCTCTATATAAGGCCTATCTTTGTAAGTATTTTGACAAGAAAATGAAGTGAATAAAATTATACTTATTTAAATAGTTTATCTTTCACTTTTTTTTCAATAAAAACTTAGTAGGAAAAAGAACTTCTATCTTATAACATTGGTATTCATGAATGCTTACACAAACAAGGATTGATGACATCCAAACATAAGCAAGAAAAGAGGAATAAGAAGGGCACTTGTAAAATAAATCACACACACGAAGCTGTTTGGCATAAAAACATGATTAAGCAACATTTCACCTAGTCTGCTGTGGAAATGCTTTTTGCTATAGATGATGCATGGGATTCGGATTCTTGTGCTATTTGATGTCAATTGATGAACTGCACTGCAGGGCCTTTATATAGGGCAAACATGAATGCTCCTGCAAGGCAGATTAGTAAAACCAACACCTTTGCTACTCCATAGATATTTTGCCTCTTTGAGAGCCTTTCAATCCCGAAACAAGAAAGAACAGAAATTTTCTGGACACAATGCCTCCAACATTGATTGGGAAAAAGTAAAAACCACTATTGACTTTGGTTACCTGAACATAAGACTTAGCAGATTGCAAAAGAAGGGATTGCGTTTGAGTTGGTTGAGGCAAATATAGCCGACATGTATCTTAGTGAAATGGTGTATAAAAAGAAGCTCAAGGTCTCCGTGATAAAATGAAGAGATGAACAAAAGATCAAGATAAAAAAGAAGTGGGAATCAAGCGTATTAGCACCAAATCAAATAAAGCATCTGCTTCAAGATGGTCATCACTTATTCGCCAATGATTTAGTACACAAGGTTTAGTCTTTTATATACATATTAGAAGTTTCATACATGTAATTGATGCATACTGAGAAATAAGCGGCTAGAACAAGTCAATTTCCTACTGATAGTTTGGAATGTTAAAATCCAAGTAAAAATGGATTTTTGCCAAGAAAGAGACATTTTCATTAAAAATCTTGGATTCCATTTTAGAAACTCGATTAAGTATCTCTAAAATATTTATCCAATAAGCTCATTGCTTATGTGGAGGAGTTAATATATGGAACAAAGAAGTAGTAAAGAAAAGAGAGAAAATGAAAAGCTAATCATTCAAAGAAGATGTTACATAAAGCACTTGCTTCTTCTTATAAATGATTTTTAAAAGTTCTCATTAATATATGTTGATGGAGTTAAACTCACTATCACTTTTGAATCGGAACACTCTTGAAATCATATCTACTAAGTTGGTTCACACCATATGACTTGCAAAATGAACACACTGTGAGGGGGACCGTCAGAGTATGATGGCCCCTCTGGAACTTAAGTTAGTTCACTCTTTGAAGAGAAAAGGAATAATAGAATTCAGAAGAAAAAATAATCATATAATTTAGGACTTAAGAGCCTTTGTAAAAGAAATAGAGATATTCCTTTTTATACCTTAATGGACAGTGCTTTATGGGAATATAATCTTTGATTTTTAGGGGGTCGTTTGTTTTGGGATCAAGATCAGGATCAGCTCGTTTCAGAATTATTTTTTTTCTTGTAAAATTAATATTTATTATTTTATACTATTATTAAATTAAATTATTATAAAAAATTAAATAGTTTTTTGAATTTTAAATTATTGAAGCCTTAACTTTGATAAAAAGATATTAGTTCACAAAAGTGGTTCACTAGTCTTGACCTTGACTTCCAACCAAATGGCCCCTAGAAGATTTGGTATGATTATATCTTGGAATATACTTACCTCTCTGTAATGGATTTTTTGAATATATTTTTGAGTCAATTTATCGGATCCTGACTAAATCTATTCGAGCATTCATTGTATTCACTTTAGAGGCCTCTGAATAGCTCTATTATTGGAGGTTTTCTAGGAAAATTTGCCTCAATGGGACTTGGAGTCACTGCATGGGAATAGCGGGCAACTAAAAATCAATCCCCATAGAAGAGGATGAGATAGCAGGAAGAGCAAGTCCCATGGAGGATGTGGTAACAGCAGAGGTTGCAGAGCTCGACCTACCAATGGCAAAAGTCTTGGCGGAAGATGCCGATGGCCTCAAGATATTTGGAGTCATGACTGTCCTGAGGGATGGGGATGTCAACATGGGGACCAATAGAGTGGTGGACCCTTTACCAGATGACAACCACTTTCTAGAGACAAAAGGAGCAGAAGAGGATGCTATTTCGAAAAGACTTAGCGAATGTAAAAGAAAAGAAAATAGGAAAGTAAAAAAGTTATAAGATTCCAAGGTTGCTGAAAATGGGTGGAAAGGGACCGAGGATTCATTAAGTAGACTTCTCAAAATCATCCATCATTACCACATGTAATGAGAAAACCCAAAAGGTGAGAGCCAAAGATTGTCACACCAATCACAAGGGACATGTGTCCGCATCAGGGGCATCTCAATATTTGAAGGGGCACCTCCGGACTATTGCCTTGAAACAAAATGAACCCTAATAATTTCACATAATCAAATAAGATAACGACTCATCTCCTAAAAGGTTATGTCTGTTTGCAATTCACACCTGACACAATGCTACGAGCTAGTTGCTCACCTTACAAGGAGTTGTGATGACTGGTGCCTCTCATGATTTGCTAAGAGTGATAGACTCAAATTGCAAAGACTCTAAAATAATGCACGTGAAGACTAGGTTCAGATCAACGCACCAAAGTGAAGTGTAGGGAAGTAACTCCACTCTCCGAACCCTCCGAACTCAATGCTTAGAGTTGGGGGCACTAATAATACACCGAGCTAAAATCAACCATGCTAAAAATAATAGTGAATCAAAACCCCAGACTGAGATAATTAAGGAATAGACCTTGGAGCAAGGCACTCAAGATAATGCTACTGAGATCAAATGGGCCTGGCAACACAAGTGATGAAATGCTCTACGAGCATATAGCCCAAAGCATGCGAAAAGGTATATTGGGCATGGCTCATATTTGAATATGACGAGGTATTTAAGAAAATCAAGAAGCAATGACTCTGAAAAGATCCTTAATATAGAATCTGGAAGTGATATTTACCAAATAAGAAAAATCCGACCTAATTAGGACTGTAATCACAGAATCCCGAATCTGAAGAGGGACTCTCTCAACCTATAAAATAAGAAATAACCCACAAAAATAGGGGATTCGACTTCTCTTGATCTCTTTCTCTATCTCTCTCAAACACTCTTTAGAAGAGAATTAACAGGAGTCCACTTGACTTGAGCTTCGGAATTATATCACTGGAGAATTTCCAACGGTACTTTTCACCATTTTTATTTTCTCTTATAAATTAGTAAAAAACGATATAGTGAATTTGATTTCGAAAACCTTTCAAACCAAAATTAATATTTAAACCGAACTTCATCAATAAAAGCCATGCAAATTGAAATAGAAATCAAACTATGATGTCATCCTTTTCCCAGCCTAAATCGCACATGGCTCTACATTGTATTTAATGTACATATATAAAGATGAATCTTCTCCCAACCTAAGTCGCACATGGCTCTACATTGTATTTAATGTACATATATAAATGATGTAGATGGAGACTAATTTCTTTAAAATAGATTTTTCTTGCTTTTTTAAGCTACGATCAGAATAGTTTCTGTTATCCATAATGACTATTCAAATTTTTTATATCGAAAGGCATTAAATAATGTATAAATCTTTGCGGTCCTACTTCTACAGTAGCAACACTCGCGGTATGATTTTCCCGTTACTGAATTCAACGAATTGATTGGATGGAATTACGTTAATAAAAAATCGTATTAGAATATAATCTTCTACAAATTTTTTTTAAAAAAGAAATGAATCTTCATATTTCATTTTCTCACTCTCTCTACTCCCTTTTAATATTTGTTTTTACTAATATCAGTAAAATTAATTCATCAAATACACAATTTATCATTTGAGATAAACGAGAAGTGCAATAGTTCTCACACCCCAACTGAACTTAACCTACCATTTTTGGAAACTAGCTCTTGCATGAACACGAGCGGTTGGTGATGAGCAATTTGCGTGGGGTTGGTGGTTGTCTCGGTGTATACGGAGAGTCCATATTAATAATAGTAAGAGAATTTTCTTACATATGTCTGTAAAGTACTAGTATTTTTCTTATATTTTTGTAAAAGCTTATATCTCTAAAAAATTTTTTCTTAATCATCTATCCCTCTACCTAAATGACATCAATTTTAACTGCTAAAATTAACATATTAAAATAACCATTGTGTCATTTTTAATAAATAATTATATGATTTATTGCGAATTTATAAAAAATCGCCTACTTTAGTACTATTAGCAAAAACACATTCATCTTATACTATAAATTTAAAAAAAATCTCGATTAAAATATATCAAAAATATATTTTATTTTAATTCAAAATTTGCCAACTACAATTAATTTAAAAACTAAATTATCCTTATATGATATTGGTTTAGACAATTATTAAATTAATATAAAAAATAACTCATCCTATTGTAAATTTTGTTAAAGATTGATTATTAGTATTATGAAATTAAAATTTTAATTTTTGTTAGATCAATTATCTAAAATGACTGTCCAAACAAAATCAAGTGAGAATAATTTAATTTTTATATTAATTTAATTAATAAAACAAAATTAAAATAAAATTTTTAAATATTTTAATTGAGGTAATTTTTGTAAATTTATAGTATAAGACGAGTGCTTTTTGCTAATAATAATAAGATTGATGATTTTCTAAAATTCACAATAATGTTGATGGTTGTTTACTAGAAGCTCTAATAATAAATATGGAGGAGACACATTTTTTAGCCTTATATTTTTGATAGAAGTATGGAGAAATTACTGCTCTTCACTTTCAATTCACTTTTATAAATAGTTAAAAGTATATAACTTCTATCATTTAATTGGACATAAATATTTTTTGAAAGTATAATTATTAATATGTAAAATATTATTTTAAAAAAATGTCACAACTAAAATATAATTAAAAAAATTATATTATTATTGTAGGGATATAATTGATATTATTATAATTCAAAATATCATTGGATATACTTTAAAAAATTATTTCAGACCAAAAAAATATGAAAATAAAATTTTATTTATTTATTTTTTAGATCAAAAGTAATTGGAAGTGGATTTAACTTCCAAAAAAATATTTTTGATAATTAAATATTGAAAGTAAATAAAACTGATTTCACCTCTAACTACTTCTCTTCATAAAGCAACCCCTAAATTGTCTATATTTTGTTTGGAATATTAATGAAGATATTTAATCAACAAATTGTTGCCTCCTTTGGTGCCACAACTTAGGCATGAGTTTTATTTTCGAACCAAAGTAATATGGAGGCAAGACTATTTAACTTAAAATAAAAATGGAGGTGTAGCCCTTTTGAGAAGCCAAACTTGTTCCTATACTTGAAGCAAGTTCCCTAAAACAAAAAATAAATAAATAAATAATAAATAATATTTTATACACAATTGAAAAACCTTGCGTTTTATTTTAATTCTTCAAAAATTACAATATCATCCATATTGTCTTATATTTTAATTTTTGTTTTATTTAAATTAAATTATCATGCTTATAGTGCTATTCCTATGTCCTTATAAACTGTTTATTAATTTATTTTTAAAATAAATTTTATTGTGCAATTCGGATTAAAGAATTTGAAAATATAGTGAGTAGCTCAAGTTTAACTATTTGATTAGTATTTGTATGACAATAGGTGACAGTATAAACACAGCCAAATTTCATATGTGCTCATTTGGGTGTTTCATGATGGGTTAGAACATTTGATAGGATATCTAGTATCTGATCTCACATTGAGGTTGTTTACTTGAAGGAGGATAAATTTTATGAGATTGATCTGATTAAAAATATAAATATAAATTAATTTATTTGAATTATTTGATATTTGGACCTTTTTGTAAATATTTAGTTTTATTTGTAATTACAAAATTTTGATTTGTAATTATAATTAAAATTTTGATAGCCTTTTTATAGAAAATCAAATCAAAGTGAATGAAATAAACAAAGAATTGAGAATGAAATTCTTCTCTGTCTTCCTTTGTTTTCGAACCATTTGAAGCTAATTTTTTTATTTGAAATTTTTCCTCCTCTTCAATTCTTTCCCATCAAAGAGTGGTAAAGACTCAAGGTGGATCAGTTGGGAATTGCAGATAAAAATTTTAAAATTTTATTTCAGCCTCTAAGGTATGTAAATTTGTTTAATTCAATTTTAAACTCTTTTTTCTTGTATGTCTTGCATCAAAAGGTAAAATTATAGTCCATAATTGGCATCAGAGCCAACTTTTGATGGTTGGTTCACGAAAAATCAAGTTACAATATATTTTCTATTAAATTTCTTGAAACCCAATTTGAAAAAATCAAGTTTTTGTCTGAGGTTTTGATTGAAAATAATTTTGAATAGTCTATTGGTATCCACAATTCTATTGGTGTAGAAAAATTCAAGATTGAATTTAAAAATTTTGATTTATGATGAGTTTTCTTGAATCAGTTAAATTTTTAAAATTTTTTATAAATTAAAATTTTAAGAGAGCTTAAATGCAAAATTATAATTCAATACAACTAATTGCAATTGAATTGCAATTCGAATTCAATCTCAGTACGGTACTATGCTTATGTTAATTATGATTATTAATCTTGATTAATTAAGCTAATGACTATTTGAGTTAATGAAAATAATTTTTTATTATTATTTACTCGTGAATATATTTATGAGTTAAAATAATCAAATATTTTTCCAAAGATTTTGAGGTTATTTTAATTTATAAATATTATTATTTTACATTTATTTTTGGCACTAGTCAATTTGACCCAAAGGTTGAGTTGGTGTAGAGAAGAAATAAATATATAATATTTTAAAAATTTATTTATGACAATAAAAGAAAGCCAAAGTGGACTTTTATTATTTATTGTGATTATTATGGATTTTATTGGTGAAATCTCGTGATTTATATTATTCTTCCAAAGGAGGTAGTACAATATCATAATTTAATCTCAATTCTGATTTTGCTGGTGATTTGTGGGATGTCGTGGTTTGTGTTAGTCTCCCAAAAGAGCTAATTAAGATAATAATGACAATCCCCATTTGAATCAATGACATCATAGATTATTTATTTTTGAAACACATTTATTGTGTATTTGAGGTTTCTATTACAAAATTTACAGTATGGAATCTAGTAGTCAGCTCTTCAAGATTGAGATCTTGAATGGATCAAATTACTCGACTTGGAGAAGTGAACTGGAGGTTCATTTAACATTTCAAAGGTTTTAACATTGCTCTTGCACCTATTGGGTTTAGCTGGTTTGAATGATTTCAGTTTCAAAAATGACACAGTGCAGATAAATTAGCAAAATTGATAATCAGAAAAACAGTTTCTAAAACAATTCATGCTAGTTTGCTAGATATTTATTCTGTCAGAGAATTACTTCAGAGTATTCATGATAGGTTTGTTGGGTCCTCTAAAGTCAAGAAATTATTTTTGACTCATAAGCTCCACAACATAAAATTGGCTGAGCATATGAATATTTGAGAGCATATCTTGATGATATTTTCCAAAGGAAATGAGTTGGAATGTATGGTTTGTTTTGAGTCAAATTACATTGATATTTTTCCTGATGCATGGATTGTGAACTTGAAATCATTGGCCCATATCTCAACTATTATGCAGGGATTTCTGAACTTAAGGAAACTAGATGATTAGCAAAAAATATGTCTTCATGGGAAATAATGAGCGAGTTGAGATCGTAAGTGTTGGGATATATGCTTTGGTTCTCCATGGTGGTCATACTATTTTACTGTTAAATATAGTTTTTACACTAGTTATCGGGCGTAACTTACTATTGGTCTCCAGACTTACAAAATATAGTTACTATTTTATTTTTGGCAAAGACTGTGTATCTCTAATGTATGATAGTGTTGTTGTTACTACCGATACTATATCTGATGGTTTATATAAATTGCATGTGAAACTAGAAGTTGACTTTACAGTACAATGCTATACTGTGAATTCCAGATATATATTTTCTTGTGATCTGAATGTACAGTTAGATAAGAATTCTTCTCATCTATGACATTGTCATTTAGGAATATTGGTAGAGACAGATTGGAGAGACTCTGTCATGATAAAATTTTGCATAATATAAATTTTGATGATTTTGGTGTCTATGTGGATTGCATTAAAGGAAAGATGACAAGAGCATCATTTTCAAATGCATTAAGGTATAATAATTTATTAGATTTAATCCATACAGATATTTGTGGTTCGAATGAGGTAATCACAACGAATGACAAGAGGTATTTTATAACATTAATTAATAACTACTCATGATATGGATATGTTTATCTACTACATAGAAAGTTGGATGTTTTTAAAATATTTAGTGTATAAGGCTAAAATTGAAAATTAACAGGACAGAAAGATTAAAGCCATTAGGTTATATAGTGGAGGTGAATACACTTCAAATATTTTTTGAAATTTCTTATAGGAGCATAGAATCATTGCAAATACAACCATTATAGGAAATGCAGAGCAAAATGGAGTAGCAGAAAGAAGGAACAAGGCTTTGATAGACATGGTATGTTGGTTTTTAGTGCATTACCGAACTTTTTATGGGGTGAAGCATTGAAAATGACTACATATATTTTAAATAAAGTATCATCCAAATCTGTTCTTAAAACTCCCTTTGAGTTATGGTTTGATAGAAAACCTAGTCTGAATCATCTTAGAATTTAGGGCTGTGATGCATAAGTTAGAATTGCTAAATCTAATATGCCAAAAACTACAGCTCGGAGTTTGAGTTATAAGTTCATTGGTTTTCCAAAAAGAACTTAAGGTTACAGGTTATATAATCCTATTCAGGATTTCATATTTGAAAGTAGAGATGTCAAATTTATTGAGCATGACACATCTATCATAGGTAGTAAGAGGAAAAGAATTGAAATTAATGATGAGTTAGATAGAGCTAAACAAGATGAAGCACTGATGGTTATGCCAGACCAGTTAGATGAAAGACCCAAAAAAATTCATAAATCAGCTATATTAGATGACTACGTTACATATTTAGAGAAAATTGGAGATATGCATATTCAAAGTTTAAACAATTTAGATGAGATACTTATGTCATTGATCACAGAAAATGACAATCCATTAAATTTTTTAGAAGTCATGAGTAGTGAGAATGCAAAATTCTGGTTGAATGCAATGATTGAAGAAATCGACTCAATGTAGAAAAATAAGTTTTGGTCTCTAATTAAAACTCCTATAAAATATAAATCAATTAGTTGTAAATGGGTCTACAAGACTAAATTGAAAGCCAATGGTGAAGTTGAGAAATATAAAGAAAGGTTGGTTACTACAGGTTATACTTAGAGAGAAGGAATTGATTATGATGAGACATTTTCTCTAGTCTCTAAAGAAGATTTATTAAGAATCTTTATGACATTGGTTATATACTATGACTATGAACTCATTTAAATGGATGTTAAAATAACATTTCTAAATAGAATTCTTGAAGAAAAAAATTATATAATTCAACCAGAAGAGTTTGTTAGAAAAGGTGATGAAACAAAAATCTGTAGATTATATAAATCTATTTATGATTTAAAACAATCATCTCGATAGTGGTATATTAAATTTCATGAGGTAATTACATAATTCAG